>VWYI01034222.1:64926-248651 GCA_013399455.1 Anthoscopus minutus
TTCTTTTTGAATAGCTGTGCTTTAATGTAGCATGAACTCAAACATCCCAAACCACACAATTTTTTTGCTCTGTAGTTCATATAAACCTTACTTTGGTTGACATATATATTTATTTTCCTGAGTGAAATTATGAATATCCTCTTTACAAACCAAAAAGAGAGGTGTTGAATTAGCTTCTACTTATTGTATCCCCTTTAAAGCAGACATTGGTTTATAAGATTTGATTCAGCATCTACTTTTTACCTGTGAATCCTTTATGAGGTTAAAGCTGTCCAGGTAACACAATCACAAATGTGATGCAAATTGTATCAAAGCCAGGAGATTGTCAGAAGCTTTGTGTATGAACTACAAATCACCAGAGTAACCTTCTCTCCAGTGCAAACCTGTTCCCACTCTCTGCCCGTCTCCTGGGAAAGAAAAGGCAGCAGTAGCCAGTGGGAGAAACTGTACCTTCCTGGCCCTACTTGATTCAAACAATAAACCACATAGGAGTCCAAATTTTTTTTTTTGTCATTGCATGGCTGTTTGAATGGCTTTCCTCTTGCTCTGTGGGAAGACAGAAGGCATTGTCTTATCTACTTTGTTGCAGTTATAGTAGCCTTGCTTTTTCTTCAGACTGTGCATGTTAAGTATAGTGGGGACAGTATAGTTTTCATCTTTTCATCTGGAGAAACCTGGCAACAGATTGCAGAGTGATGGGAAGGTTGACTAATGGGAGTAGTCCTTGCAGCAACTTCATACTATTTGGCTGTTTGAAGAGGAGATAAAGAAACCTGGTGTCATCTAGTTAGGTTTTATCTTTGTGGTGTGAGGCTGCACACGTTTTAGAATGCTGGAATATTTTTATTGTTTCTAAGTTTAGCTGTAAATATCTATAGTCTACTTAAGATTAACCTGTGTACTTCAAAATGAATAGCAGATTACAAGAAAATCAGATTGCTTTCTTCAAGTAAGCTGTTGGAAACTCAAAACATTCAGAGAAGGTGAATTAACTGAAGGTGTGGAGATTGAGTACAGCAAACCTCAAGCTACCTGCAGGGCACTCTTGAGAAAGAAAGGGGTACTCTTGAGAGAGAATTTGACTTTCTACTCTGTGAAGATGGAGGAAGCATCATGCTGACTCATCTTCCCACCTGGGAGTTGTTCTTCAATGGAGAGGTCTATCATTAGATCTTTTTCAGGAAATGAGTTGGCTGATATTTTACAGGAGAGCAAAGTGAAAGATGGGTCTGTTATTTATTTGCCCAGGAGCAGAACTGCAGATTTATCCTCCAGGCCTGCATATCCAGGACTAAAAATCATGTGTCCAAGGAACTTTTTTCAGAGACCCTCCAGGGTCTCCTTCTGCAGAGTGAACCTCAGGTGGTATTTTGGATCTATTTTGTACGTAAATTGTATAAATTCAACTAATGAGATCACACAGACATTATACAGAGTGCATATTTATGCAACAAAATTGAATTGTGAATCTGTACTACTGGGTCCAGTTAAAATAAAGTATTACCACATCAATCATGAGCAGAGACACGTGAAGGAAATCCTTTGCTAGCACTCCTAGGGAATGCTGCAAATGCTTCACTGTTCCTGGAATGCAAAATCATTCCTCCCTCCTAAAGAGCATCCAAATGCTTTTAATATTGACCAGGAGATTTAAAAAGCCCCAACAACTAAGTGTACAGCTAGCATTCTATTACTGTATTGAATAGCTATTAATATGGCTGCTGCAGGAGATGGGACAGGAAGGGAAGCATGGCTGCCTACAGCTGCAAATATAATAGCTTCTAAAGTTTTAAAATGCTCTTTCTGCCTCCTCCTCGCATGTGCATGCTACCTGCCATCCTGTGTTTGTATTTTGTATGCTGATTTGGGGAAAGATTTGATTTGACACTGCAGCACAGCTTGAGGAACCAGCTGTACAGAATATTAATATCTGATCTTATTTCATTAATATCAATTTCAGGGCTGCATTCCAGAGAGGGTTAATATTAAGCTGGTTTTAATCACAGCAATATTTTCCAGATTCCTAGACAAAATGCACCAGCTGGTTTGAACTAAATTTTACAGTGCAGGAGACAAGAAACAGACTTCCTTACAGGAAGGGAATGTGGCAGTGTAAGTCCTGGAAGCATGGGGGAGGTTTTGAGCACTGGGCAGGATGTCTGCTTTCACAGTGAGGTCTGGCAAGGGCAGCACTGAAAGCCAGAGGGACACCTAGTCCTGGCTGTGCCTTCACCTTGGTTTCTGATGTTGCTGCTCGCCTCAGGCTCTTTGCTCTGACCCCACCTTAACTCTCTTTTTAACTTGTGTTTGACTTGTGTTTCTCTCTCATGGCTGGTGACCAGATTTCAGGAAAGCTGTGTTTCTGGGCTGGGTTGTGGCTGCCCATTCCACTTCCTGCATCCCACCTAAAGCAGAAGTGGTTGGGCAACCACTTGCTGGAAGTTGGAGAAAACATTGCAATGCCTGATCTCCTGTGAAACCATCAAATGAGGTCATTAGACTTTTTTTTTTTTAATTTTTTTTTTTTACAGTTCAGACATGCAGCCTTGGAAGAAGTGAATGAACCATAGCTTCATTCTTTCTTCCACTTTTTTCCACCACATGAAATGGCATAATTAAATAGCAGCTATATTGTTTTACAAATGCCTCTATGCGTGAAATTAGTGTGCTTCCCAAAAAAGCCCTAAAACTGAGAGACTCTGCAGTGTTTGTTACAGTAAGTTAGGCCTGTGACATTCTATCCTCTGAGAAATATTCCTGCATAGAATCTAGTTATCCACTTCATCAACATGCATAATTTCTTCCACAACTCCTAGCTTTGACTCGAGATTGGATTTTGTGAAGATGTCTGCAGAGGAGTTTTATGTGTGGAGCTATATGAAAAGAAAAGGTTAAAAATTGTGGTTGCAGCAGCCATGAAAAGCTATAGCATAAACGTTCGCTGCTTTAAAATATGAAAAAAATGGTGTCTTTTAAATATCAAAGGGATTAGTATTAATCCAGCACTTGTGATTTTCTTAAATCACGTTATTTGCATAATAATACTCGCCACCTGCTATATCTTCAAAGCGCTTTTCAGACATTAACTAATTGATCTTTGTAACACCCCTGTGATGTAAAGACCTGTTATTATCCCCAGTCTGCAGATGTGGAAATCAAGACCCAGAGTAGTTGAAGGAACTTGTTGGGCGCAGGGCTGAGAGAGTGACATCGAGGGTACCTCGATGTCTCTGTTGTCCTGTCTTCTGGCAGCTCCCACTTGCAGCACTTCCAGGGGCAGCTACTATTTCTGCTTGCCTGCCTTCAGGAACAAAAAAGGAACCAATTTATCTTTTTGTGTCTTTGGAGGGATATTGTTGGGAGATGTTTGTTTATTTTGATTTTGAGGGTGTTCTGCTAAATGATTTTGCTTCTGGTTTTACTTGCCATGTAGTCAAAGACAGATAAGACAAAAAGGTTTCTTATAGCTTCTCATTGTCTGTGTGTACCACAGTGAACAATGGGAGCTTTTGAGCACTTTTTTCTTTGTTCAGGACTCAAATGGTTTTCTTAAAACACAAGTTCCATCTCAATATAAGAAAGAAGAATGTGGAGAAGTTTACACTGAGAGGGGCAGAGCTGCCCAGGGAGGCTATGGAGTCTCTTTGGACACATTCAAAGCCCACCTGGGTGGGTTCATGTGTAACCTGCTTCTAGTGGCCCTGCCTTGGCAGGGATTGGACTAGAGGATCTCCAGAGGACCCTTCCAACTCTAACAATTCTGTGATTCTGTGATTCCTATTAGTATTTTTTTGGTCAAACTTGCCCCTGCTTGTCAAAGTAAGAAATAATTAAAATGAGAAGTGACAGGGTGAGTCATTTATCGTTATAAAATTTAAATAAATAATTATAAAATTAAAAATTTAAATACTATTTCCATCCTGTGCCTGCAATGAGCGGCCATTCCCAGGTACCTGCCAGAAGAGCAGCTGATGTCTGTGATCGAGGGCTGTGCCAGCAGTGGCAGGCTGGGATGGTGCTGCCATCGGGATGTCAGCATGTTCCCAACCTCTGCCTCAGGGTGTTCCTTCACCACGTGTCTGGGGAGGCTTTGGGCGTGTGTTGTTCCAGCCCTTGGCTGTGTGGGTGACATGCAGGTGATGTGGAAGTTCCCCCAATCTCCACCACTGCTTTCTTTGCACCAGAGCTTAGCAAAATGCCAGGTGGTCCTTGGTAAGTGTTGTGTACCTGGAGCAAAAATGAGGCAGAAATGGAGCATAGACAGGTGTCACACACCTCAGTCAAAGAAGAGATATTAAAAGCTCTTTTATGGGTAATAATCTGAGTTTAAAATGGGGTGTTAAAAAAATATATTACAGTCCCTTTAATCTGGCAGAGTCACTTTAATACTTAGGGCAAGGACTTAACAGTAAAGTGAATGTATTTGTTTATACAGATGTTTCAGTGGCATTATCTCTGAGAAGGGAAGTAAATCTTGTTGATAGAGCACTTGGAGCCCGTCACTGCATGTTCGCACCAAGCCATAAGAAAAGCTTGTGCCTTGGCAGCTTCCAGATGATTTTGGATAATCTGTTATTTCCCAAGTGCAATATCTATGCCCTCACCAGGGCTGCAGCAGTGACAAAGAAGCAGATGACTTCAACAAGTAAGGGACATGGCTAAATGTATTTGCTTTAGTTACTTGGCCAAACAGGGGGTTCAGGAGAGGTGAGGAGATGGAGCATGAATCACTCTGAATTCTATTGTATTCCAGCTGGGACAGATGGGCTGTAATCTCTCTTTAGGGCACAAATTACAGGGTTTGCAGACCTTTGCATGCATGTGGATCGTTGGCTTCCCTTCACTCCCTAGAACACCATTTCCATACACCTCTGTTGATTCAGGACAGGAAGGGGTCCAGCTTCAGGTGACTGTGTTGCTTGTCCCATGAGGTGCTCTCTCCATGATTTGTGTCATTTTCAGGTGAAAGGGGTGAAACTCAAGAGTCCCTTGTGAAACACTGCTCCTAGAAGGAGGGGAAGCTTAGAAGAGGGAGAACAGTGGGCAAAGCTCAGGCCATGCTTCAAGTGAAGCTTGGTGCAGCTGAAGCACTTCAGTGACGATTATTCTGCTAGTAATGGAGAGAAGTAGGATAAAAGGTAGATCATTTAGCAGGGCTGGAAGCGTGGGGCAGGGCACAGAAGATAATACAAGCTATTTGGGGCCTGGGGTTGAATTCAGCTTGTGGGAGGCATTGTATCAACCTGGTGTGTTCCTCTGGCAGCCTTGCACTGCTTGGGAGAAAGGTTTGGCTGTGGTGTGCCAGTGCTCCCAGCAGCTGCCATGGTGCCACACTGCCTCCTTCCCTGACAAAGGACAGGGCAGGCCTCACTCCAATGTGAGCCAGCAGCACAAAAGTCTCAGAGGGAATTTTCTATGCTCACAACTATATCAGATATTTCTATTTTTTGTGGCCAAGTGCAGCAACTTGACCAGTGTGACCTCAGTCATGGCTCTTGTATTTGGGCAATGTTGCTGAGGCTGGTGGCAAAGAAGAGGTTGAGCTTCCCTTCATCTTGCTTGCCAAGTGCTTTTTGGTGGTGGGATCATGACAGAATTGCAACATAGACAGTGATGTCCTGGCTTCTAAATCTTCAAATAGAGGTGTGTCCTTTGTCTCCTGAGTTTGTTTTGGTTCTGATCTGAAACTGTTGGAAGGTGGCGATTTGTTGTACTGTTAATGGTAGATGTACCAAAAGTTGTAGAACTTCTTATTGTAATATACTCCTTGTAATCAGGGAAAGAAAAAATTTTAAACCCAAACCTATCATGTTTCTCTCCCTCTCTCCCTTAAAGTAATGAAAGGAATAAAAATATTGTTGGCTTTCAAGCTTATGTTTCGGACTTGGGATTAATTTTTTTAAGCGTGATGTTTATGAAGGATGCAGGGTTGTCTGCAGCAGTGAATGATATCCTACTTAGGTTCAGCTGAAGTTTCTCCATAGGATCCCATCAGAGGGCCTCAATTCTGGACTGCAGACATCAGATGCAATATATACTTGGCCCTTGGATCAGCCACTTGGTTTTAAAACAATTTTTAAAAAATTATTATTCTATTTTATTTTTAATTATTATTCTACTCATTTTTGGGACTGAGCTGATTAGCAGATTAGGAAACCTGTGCATCTTTCAAATAATTAGTTTTGATCTCTTTTCTTGTGGACTCTTCTGTAATATCAACCCATGGGAGACGTCTCAGCAAAGTCAGTTTATTTAAAAGAACATTTAAAATAATGGAAAATAGATTTGAGGAGGGATTTGAAGGAGCCATAAGCAGATAGAGTCCATGCTCTATCATAAAGCAGAGAATCAGCTGTTGTTAAGCCTTTCATTGAACCTTCTCCTCCTCTAAAGAAAAAGACTTGGTAGCTGTCATTCCTCTGCTCAACTGTTATTACTGTGAAGTTTTTCCTGATGTTTATTCTGCAACTCCTGGATGCTATTTAGGTCTCTTGTCTTTAATAGACATAGTGAAGAGTTCATTCCCTTCCTCTGTGACTAATTTCTCCCTAGTTGTGTACTCAGTAAAAGCTAAATCACTTGCCAATAGTTCTTGGGTCCTTGAAACAGTAAGAAAACAAGCTTTTAAACTGGTTAGAATTCTCTTAAGAAATAACGCTGTTTTGACAACTTATACAGCCTTGAACTTGTTGGTGAGCTGACTGTAAGCTCTGTAACTGGATAGGTTTGTTTAGTAAATATTTTAAAACCCCTCACCTTTTAAAACCCAATTGTTTCCAGACTGGGGTTATAAACGGGGTTCTGTGCCTCTTGTTTAATTTTGCTGTGAACAGAACAGCTAGTGTCTTCATTCAAGGGCCTGCTTTGCTTTGTACCAGCTGATTTACAATACAATGTGTAAATGTAGTAGCAGCCTGGAACAAAGGAGAGCCTGTTTATCCAAACAAATTTGAGGGTGAGGGTGAAGAGGTAAATTGCAGCCTGTTCACTGAACTGCAGCTTGAAAGCAGAACGAAACGAGTGCAGGGGAAACATGACAGGCAAATGATTCTGGAGGGCGGGCTTGGCCCAGCGTCCCTGTAATTTTAGGGTAGTGCTGACCCAAGGAGTCCAGGCGAGCTGTTGGGGTGCCCAGGTGCTTCCTGGTCCTTTGGAGGAGTTTTTGTAGATGTTTTTGTGCTTTGCTCAGAGCAGTTTTTCTGTAGTCAGTTGTGCAGAGTCCAGTGTAACCTCTTGGCAGGTGTTGCTGTGGTTCCCCAGTCCGCAGTGCCTTAGCTGATTGCTTCTGCTTGTCCTGAACTGAAGCCAGCAAACACATTTCTTGGATTTAAGTATTCTGGGTATTTTAGCCTTATTGTTAAGCTTGAGTATTTCAGCTATAACAGCTAAGTCTATTAGCAAAGAGATTAAATGGTGAAGAAGTTATATTGCCTTGTCCAGACATGAAAAATAAATTGTTATAAATAGGCTTCCATCCAAGGCATGATCACTCCTGCAAAACAAATTGGACAGAAATACTGTGGTGCTTTTCTCTGCCTTGCATGCTAGCTCTTTGCACTTCCTGTAAATGAGTTTGCTGCCTAATTATGAAATAGGCTAAGGAGGATTGCCTATTCATACTGTATTGATAGTGCATCCTAACGTTGGTTGTGATACAGGCGTGTTTGCTCAAAATGTATTTTTTATTCTGCTTCTGCTACCATGTAACATCTTGGAAGGGAGATTTGCAGAGCAAGGCTGGGAGCTGAGTTAGGTGAACTCTAATGCAGCTCATCAGCTTCTTGGCTCAGTCACATCCTGCGTGCTGTTGAGTATTTACTGTTGTACCAAGAAACACGAAGTTCCATCTGTCCTTTGTTTTCCTGCCCATTAAGTACAAAATTCATTTTGGTTTAGGGGAGCTTTCCTCTAAACTTTTCCTGAGTTATAAATTATGGCTTTTCTGAAATCTTCAGCCTTGCCTGTGGGAAGAACACTTTAATTTGGTTTAGCAGTAGATGAGTAATCTAGCTACAGATAGTGATTTTTCAGTTCAGCTGCAGTCAGCTTCTTGTTCCAACTGTTCCACTAAAATTTCAGAGGTGGCAATCAATTCCCAGCCGGCCTTGTTTATTCTTCCCTTGATTTTTCTTGTTCTCTTCTTAGTCTATGACACTGAAAAGTACCATCTTATAAAGCATGTGTGCTGTATTCCTTTTAATGGTTTTCAACACAATTTTGTGAAGTCAGGTTGCTGACCTGTTTTTGCTCTGTTCAGTCATCACTTAGAGTTTTAGCGCAGATACTCAAACATTTAATGCTTGCCACTTCAAAACAGATGAAGAGTATCTCTTCAGGAATATACTCTAACTTCTCATATCTGTTTTGGCTCTTTCCACTGTAAAATGGAAAGAACTGGGTTAGCATTAGTTAAACTAGTTTATCTTGTTCTCTGTATACATAAATAGGAAGCCAGGCTGAAATCTCTCATTTGGTGTGCAGGTTGATTTTATAGGCACCCAGACGGAACACATCCTTTCAGCTTCAGCAAGATCTGCTCTTCAGATGGGTGAATGGATGGGACAGAGAAATGGGTGTGCAAGCACAGGGGTAGGTGTGCCAAGGCCAGCAGGGAAGCTCCTGCTTTGGGTCATGGAGCTCTTCTCAGGGCATTTGGGTGAGGGAAGAGGGGTACCAGGATGACGTGGAAGCTGCTGCCCACAGGATACTGGCAGGTCAGCAGATGGAATGCACTGCTCTTGAGATGCTTGTTTTTGTTTCTGTAATTAGTATGTAAGGTTAATTTCCTCTTGAGTATGAGGGAGGCTCAGGCTTCAGGGACTAAAGCTGCCTGGAGGAGTGGGGGGGTAGTTTTGTTTAGTTTAGTTTAGTTTTGTTTTGTTTTAAGCAGCTAAGTGTGGTACGCACTATTCCTTGATGGGAGGACTTCTTCATAGCTCTTGTTTCAAAAGCTATGGGCTATGGGTCAGCCCATAAATGTTATTAATTTCATGTGGAGTGGCTAAACTTCCTGCTGACTTAGGTAATGTACCCACTGAGCTTGGATAAAAGGTTAGAGATGGCAATTATGGAAAAATCTTTTTCCATTAAGCTTTTGTAAGCTCAACCAAGCCACTGTCAATAATTACTCTTTTTTCCCTGCTATTGTGGACTGATTCTAATCCAGACTTGCTTTGCTTAATTTTTTTATTGCTTCAATGTGCACATTCAAGATACATGGAGAATATCAAGCAACATTGAGTACACACTGAGCAAATGCATTTGCTGGACGTATCTGGTGTGTTAAGCAGTGAATAGATTTACAGTAAGTTTGTAAGTGGTCATAATTGGGCTGTAAAATTGCACTTTTAATTCTCTGTTTGTCTCTTAAGTTGAACAAGGCATCTTGCAGAGTGGCATTGGGCTGGAGGAGGGGGTATCAGGAGGGCTAGAAATAGCAGCTGTTTGTTTATGCCAGAATTTTTATTCTCTCTTCCTTCTCCCTTTCCTAGGGATAGTCTTATGTATTCCACCCACTCTCATTCCCTTCTGGTGAATGTGTGTGGATGCGCTCCAGGACCATATGTGCTCGTAGAGATACACTTCAAAGGAAATTCTAGACTGTCTAGAGAAGCTGTTTGAGTTTAGATGAGGCCTGAATTTGCCGACTGCTACAGCATTTCTTTTGAAGAACCACTTGGCAGTGCTGCTGTTTCTTTCCTTCAGCACCTTTACACATTGATGAACACCCTTAGCCCCCAAAGCTAGTGTGAGCTGCTGATAGGTGTACTCTGTATGAACTTAAGCAAGCTGAATTTCACTTCAAGGCATGAGCTCAGCTGGGCTTTTTGGTGGCTAGTTGACATGCTTTAGATTTCATGATGTATTTTCCAAGCAGTGAAGGTAATATGAGGTTGTTTCTTTTTTTCCTCCTCCATGCACAATGATTTCTTCAAAGATTTTACCAGGTGGTTTTCTGGAAAGGTTGGAACTTAAGCCAGCTGATTCAGGGACACAAGTCATTATTTCTAGGTACTTAGGATTCAGGCTGCAGACCAAAAGGACCTTGTCTGAGTCTGCTCTCTGTGGCTATTCTTGGTTAGATGCCTACTGTTTGACAAACCTCTGCAATTTCTTGATGGCTTCCATATGAATGCTGTGGTATTAAACTGAATATGCTAAACATACTCTTTGTTGGGGAATCTGGTGCAGATTTTGGCATCTTTATCCTTCCAAAATACAGAATTGCACAATAGTTGTTCCATTCCAGCAGCAGCAGCTTTTGAACCTGCACTGTATTGAAGTTAAATGTTTGCCAGGAGTTGTCCATTATGTTTTGCAATATGAAACATTGACCTTTCATATGAAAGGCATTTATTTTATATGAAGGCATTTATTTTAAAAAGTCCATTTTTATGGGTATTTGGTCCACTACTCTTGCAGAATGAGTGACTGGCAGATGTGTCAGTGGACTTCTATATAAGCATATTTCACCTTCATGTGCTCTAATCCATGGCACTGATCTTCATTAATTTGTTTCTGTAGATGCAGGTTTTATATCCCAGACAGGCTGATCCTGTTTGTAGCTAGCTGCAGGTAACGGAAGGAAAATAGCTTGATTTTTCACAGGTGTTGCCATGCAGTCATGCATTCCCTTCTCCAGATTTCACTCTTTGGTCAGCCATGAAATACAGCATGTGAGGGTGTGTATGGAAACTGTCAGCTAAAAAAACACCCTCTGAATTGGGTAGTAGGGAATTGGTTGTATTAGGGATGAGCAGTCTTGCTTGCTCGCAATCTAAGCCAGCAGCATGAAATTGCTTTTAGATACTTGACAACAGCAAAATAAAATTGCTTCTCCCCCTCACCCTGCCTTTGGAAGAGCATGTTCTTTTTAGCTGGGCTGCTCTCCTTTTTGTCCCTAGGATGGTCTGTTGTTGTGCTGGGAGGGCTTCTCACCTTCCCAGCCACGTATTTGTTTCCCTATTATTCGCAGCTGGTGGAGTGTTTGTGTTCACAGGATTATTTGTTTACAAATGATATCATTTTTCCTGAGACTACATCTTCTGATGATGATCAATGGCTCAGTTACTTTTAATAAAGCTGAGGCAGTCAGACACAGGAATTCTTTTGAAGTTGTTGAGGCCTCATCTGAGTCATATAATACCTTAAATGAAAACAGAGCAAATAGGAAATGTAGAAACGAATGACAGGTGTTGGCAGGAGGGAGGTTTAGGAAGTTTATAGCTTTCACATCTTTCTTTTCTGCTCAGGGCAGATGATTGTTCTGCCTTTAGGCACAGACAAGCCGCAAATGAGAAGATGGTGAAGAAAAATGGGTAGGAGTGGTATGATGGGAGGTGTGTGATGGAAATGACTGAACAGATCCTCTTTTTTCTACACAGGCAAAGCTTCTTGTTCTGGTGGACCAGGTTCAGCATTTAATGCTGATGTCCTTGGCCCCAGGAAGGTGGTCACAGGGTAGAGCTGGCTGGAGGCCAGGACTTAGCAGCAAAATTTCTGATGAGGAAAGATCTCCTAGGACCTCCAGCAATGATCTGTTCTGAGATGCTGAGTGGTTTTGGGATGTGTTTGGAAGCTGATTCAGTAGTCTATAAGAGATATTTTCATATGTTCCAGTTGCCCTCAGCCTTCCTACCTGTGAGTGTCCATAGGACTATTTAAGACATTTGCCAAATCAGAACTGCTCACAGGCTTTAGTCAAACTAACCAAGCAGTGGTGCTTTTCTGCAGGTTTGGTAAAAGGGCATCTTTGAATACTACATTTAACCTTTCCTTTCATAGGAATGGATACATAGGGGTGAATGCTGAGTGAGGACTTCTCTATTGTTCACTTTTCCAATATTATGGAACTCAAAGACATTCATGGCCTTTAAAACTCTTTTAGGTAAAATAGCTCCTCAGAGGTTCCAAAAAGGTTGGATTTCAGGAAAAAACTGAAGTATGAATATAATGTGTGTTGTGCTGGTAGTTTTTGTAACCCTGGACATTTGCTACTGTGCTGAAGAAGATACAGATTTTTCTTTCCTTTTTCACCTTCCTATCCCATCAGACTCTGAGCTTTTGGAACCAGCACATATGGTTACTTCTGAACCTCTCTCACTTCTCTGCTGTGCTGCTTCATGGATGAACAGTTGATGGGAGATGCTCTCCGGGCATGGCTGTGGCAGACTGCTTATTGTTTTGCCATCAACTGGGTGTCATTCCCATGGCACCCAGTATCTGACCACAGTCTGACAGCCACTGCCCTAGTCCTGCAGGGCTTCCTCACTCCTACACAACTACCAAAAGGCACTGCTGATTTTCCACCTTCAAGAAAAGGTCTAAGTGTTTGTGGGTACCCTAGTTTAGGTATTGGCTACCTAAATGGTAACCACCACTAATGGCTACCACCACTAATGGTAACCTTTGGGGACAGATTGTTGTGGCCTTTATTTCCTGAGATCACATTATCACAAAGTGGTTGAGATTTGGAAGGAACCTCTGGAGGTCATCTGGTCCAACATTCCTGCTCAAGTATTTCCTCCTGAAGTCAGCCATTTTGAATATCTCCAAGAGTGGAGACTCTACATCTGGACAACCTGGGCCCGTGTTTGGTCATTATCACAGTGAAAAAGTGTCTTCTGATGTTCAGAGGGAAGCTCCTGTGTTTCAGTTTGTACCCTTGCCTCTGGTCCTGTCACTGGCACTACTGTAAAGCAGCAGGCACCACGCTCTTTGCACTCTCCCTTTATATAAATATATTTATATATATTAACAAGATCCCCCACAAGCTTTCTCTCCTCTAGACTGAACAGTCACTACTCTGTCAGGTTTTCTTCACAGAAGAGGTGCTCCAGTCCCTGTATTGTATTTGTGGCTCTTGGTTGAAGTCTGTCCAGTATGTTGATGTCCTTCTTGTACTCAGCCCAGAACTGAACGTTGTACTCCAGGTGTGGCCTCACCTCCTCAACCTACTCCATCTAAAGCAGCCCAAGACACCATAGGCCTTCTTTGCATGTCTCTCACTCATGCTGAACCTGGTGTACACCATGACCCCCAGCTCCTTTCCTGCCAGACTGCTTTCCAGCTGGATGGCACTCAGCATATTCTGATGTCTGGGGCTGTTCCCCACTGGTGTGATGCCTTAAGTTTTAGCTTTCATATTTTTCAGATTCTGTGCTGCCTAGATGTGTAGCTCTGAGCTTCATATTGTCAGTAAGTTCTCTTCACAGGGTAGGTAGACAAAACAATCCTTTTCCAGCCTGAGACCAAGGACATTTGTTCCAAGCTTCAGGCCCCAAAAAGCATAAACAATAGAGAACTGAACAGGAAGGATGGAACTTCGTAATCTGAACCTATAATTGGACAATTACAAATGGACAAAAATTTATAAAACTGTGAACAACCGCTGACAACTCATGACTGGTTTGTGATCATTTTGGGTCCATCTTGGGTGTAGCCCTGGCCAGACTCTTGTACTGCCCAAGGTGTATCCTTTAAGGCCTTTTAATAAATATCTACTTTATTCTCTTAGCTCTGTCTAGTCTCTGTTCCAGGTCAGCCTTCTCAAGACATGAGGTGCAGGACTTTGCATTTCTTATTGTTCATGAGGTTCCTGTTGGTCCATTTCTTCAGTCAGTCAGGGTCCCTCTGTATGGCAGAGTACTGGGCCCAGTACTGGCCCCTGGAGTGCACCTCTAGTCACTGGCTGGAACTTTGTGCTGGTGATGGGTATGAGTTTTCTAGCGTCAGGGTCTGAGCAGCAGGGAGGTTGGATTAAAAAGTCCCTTGACTGGCTCCTGCTGGGAGCCCAAGCTTGTGTGAGCAAGATGCAGAGACACAGGGAGATGTGGCAGGGTTTGCAAGAGATTTTGTCTGACAGGTGGGGAGGGGAGCTTTCAGAGGGAGATGTGTGTTTGTCTTGTAGGTTTGTGCCAAGTTGTGCAATTTTATCACTAATCTTGAAAATAGTTGATCACCAGCTTAAATCAGTTTTTCACCCAGCTCCTGGAGTCAGATTACTGAGGGAATGTAAGCATTTTCTTAAGAGAATATTAATCTCCCTGTTCCTGGTATTAACCTGAGAAGGAAGAGCAATTTAAATCTAAATGCTTAAAAATTAAAGGTAAATAAAAACATGCCATATTTGCCACCAGTGGACCTGAGATCATCAATATGGACAGGGCCCAGATGGTTATGCAGCCTGCACAACCAGGTGTCTGGGTGGCTCAGGAACTGTAGGACTGCATGCACCCCATGATAAAGGCTTGCTGCTGGTAGTGCATATGCATTATGTTGAAACATGTGTCATGCTGGTTGGGCTACCTCCAAGAGACTTTAATATGCTTGTAGTCATCCTTTGTCTGCAAAAGTAGCTTTCAGGCTGAGTGCTGTTCCCCTTTCTGTATGGGAAGAGTTGGAGTTCCTTGGTTTCCATCCTGCTCCCTGTTCCTTGTGCCTCTTTCTCATTCTCTGCAGCTGGTGGGTATGCTTCCTCCTCAGCTGATTCAGCTTCTGGAAAGGCTGTGCTTTGTGCCAGACCTGTGAGATGTTTTGATTTGGGGGTGATTTGTTTGGGTTTTTTTAGAGAACACAGTGCTCTTTTGGAGGTTTTATTTTTAAACTCTGTGTGTGAACGTGTACCCAGCTTGCCTGTGGTTAGGTAAGCAGCTGAATTAGCACAGGAGAAAGGTGTGGTAGCTCTCCTATGCAGGCAGGGAGGCATGGGGTGGCAGCGGTGGGAAGGAGGCAGTTCCCAAACCAGCTTTGCCGCTGCCAGAGGATTAGCAAGGTGCAGTGGCATCCTTCCCCAGGTGCTTTTGCACTTTCCACTCCCCCCCAAAGTTACTGCCCACTTGCTAAAAGCTAGTAAAACAGAGTCCAAGGAACTCCCTGGGAGCTACTGAGACTTTTACTTCAACTCCTTGGTGACAGAACTGAAGGCATAGCCCCATCTGCCATAAGTACAGACAGTGCTCAACCAGGCTGGAGGGGAGCTGGGGACATTTTCCCACAGAGTCACAGCAGTGCTGAGCTAGGCCTTGTCCACCTGGTACACACCTCTGTAGCCAAATCACTCTAATTTTGTTCTAGTACAAAACACAGAGGTCAAGATTGGGCTGTATCTATGAATACAACGAGTCTTCTCATGCAGGATGAGTCACAAGATCAATGGAAATGGTTGCACCATAATGGAGCTGGACAGGGGCCGAGGCTAAAAGTCCTTGTACTCTGAATGAGATTTTCATTGCCTGTGCCTGGGTTCCTCTCCAGTAACCTCATTTTTTCCTGCACTGGAGCTGGGTTTATCATAGCCCTGGAAAAGACATGGGCATTAGCTGTGTTGTAATTGCTTGCTAAGGAGCTTCTACTTAGATATTAGTTTTTCCTGGCTCACCTCTGTGAGGAATCCTGTCTAGCAGCCAAAGAGAGCCTAGACTGCTCATTTATAACATAGACCTTATAAAAACCACCCATAACATTGTCTCTGAGCATCTGTTAGCTGTGTCCCAATTGGCTTGGAGGATCTGTGTACTTGGGGCTTGTGAGCAAATGCTGTATGCAACTGCCAGAATTATGCCCTTGGCTGCAAAAAAAAAAGGCACATAGAGCCCAATTACTGGCCCTAAGCAGTACAAAATAATGTTAAATAACTCCTGATTTTTAGATTTAATTAAAATGAAAGGCATAATTGGCACAGCCACTTCTGAGTTCTCAGTGAGTGGTAGGAGTTTGCAGCAAGGTCTACAGGAGAAACTTTGAAATTATTCTAGTTATGCTGGAAGACAGAGATCCAAAAATATTTGGCCTTGTTCACTGTGCTGAACATGTTCCTGTTCATGCTTTTTGTTGCTTGTTCCCAAGTGACAATGACACATTCACTTAAACCATGGGGGAAAAAATAAGATTTTAAAGCAGTTGATTATGAATCATACCAAAACCAATCCAACCACCCTGTACTGGGGACATAAGAAAAATGTAGCTCAGCATTTAAAGTCATGAGAGAAAAAGAAGTTTGGAGAAGTAACGCACTCAAAGTAGCCTTCAAGTCACTGTGTATTAATACAACTTGACAAGAGTGATTTCTGTCACCATATCAAACCATGTATTTTCCAGTAATCTTCCTTTATTTGTACCAAGATTGTCTGGTCTGACTGACAGTCAGTTTGCTTGTTCATTCATGGGGTAATCTGTTTTGTCTTCTACATCGATATGGAGCTGAAGAAGAAAATTGCAGGTAGGCTTTTTGTAGGGACACGGAGTCTTTCCTGCTCATCGCTCTGTGTGAAAAGTTGCAAGCTGTGTTCCAAGGGAGAAAAGCAAACCTATGTTCTGCTGCTGTTTCTGGAATATTGTTATAACACCTTTCTAATCTCATACTCAGATCTCATACTGTGGTGATGGAAGTCAGTCCCAGATGGGCTCTTGGCAAAAATGAATTTGAAGAATTCAAACAGCTTCTTTAAAAATCTGGTTTTTTGTGTGATGTGCTACTGATTTAGCTTCTTAAACTTGCTTTTTTTTTCTTCAAGATGGAAGAATTAACAATCATCTGAGTGTAATAACAATTTTCCTAGCTTTTTGAATCATATTTATTCTAAATACGAGGCTATATCTGCAGTACTTATATTTTATGTTGATAGTGTTTAAATTATTGACGGGAATTGCAAAGCTGTATTCTGCTTGGACCTTTTGTTCCAGAAAAATAAAATAAATTCTCCAGAAAAATAAAATAAATTCTAAGCACTTGGGCTTTCCTGAATTATGTGTTTTCTGAGAGGGACTGTAAAGCCAATCCAACCTTGGAAATCCTGGCCTCTTTGCCAGGATGATCAACGTGATGTCAAGCAATACTTGGGCAAGTGCATTTATGAAATGACATGATTGAAAGCTGCAAACATATTTAATTATCTTGTGGCAGGTAGACATGCTAAATTTCCACTATTGCTGCATCACTTAAGTATGGTCTAAAGTACAACTTCTTCCATGAATCTTGAAATATTTCATGGGTTACTTTTTCTTTAAGCATAATTCCCTGAAGTCACAATATAAATAATTCCAGCTTCCCGCTGAATTCCTATATTTCAAAAAATGTAGTGAAAGACAAAAACAATGGAAGTGCATTGCTGCTCAAAAATCACACGATGCAAATAAGGCTGTGAGGACAGGAACAGGAATGCCCCATGTGTGTTTGACTTTATGGTTGGGTTCTTTTTCCATGGGAAGAAAATATCTGAGTCATTGCTCTGGAAATATTTGGGGTTGGCACAACTAGTGCAAACTGCAGTACCATTCACCAAAGCAAATAGTGGTAAAGTGCTCAAATTCCACTCTGATCACTTCCTTTATCATCTTCTGATGGACCTAAGCTACAGCTGTCACCAGCCTAAATGGAGGACAGATCCATGCTTACTGAAGTTTAGGGGAGAGCTCTTTTTCCTCCCCTCCTTGTTGGAGTGGTGTGGGACCCTCAGTGCTGAAGTTCCTCTGCACACGGGAAATGATGCACCCTCACTGACCGCGGTGTTACTGCAGACTGGCTGCATGAGGGTGTCCCACCCAGGGGGATTAGGGTGGCACCTTCATGTTGCAGATTCACAGCAGAGCTCCTGCCTGCACCCCTGTCCTCCAGTCTGAGTGTGCTGAGGACAGGCATGTTATTAGGTCCCAAAATGAAAGGAAGCTTAGATGTCAGTTATTTTAAATAGTGTGACTCATCCCTTATCCTTTTACCTTGTACTCTGTCATCTCTTATGCCTTTGCTGCTATTAGGCTACAGATCCTTAGCTTTGCTAAAACTGCTGTTGGTATCTTCAAGGCAGCCAGATTGCAGGGACTTGCCTTCACTGGACCAGACATGTCTCTTTGATGGTCGCCTGGTGCTTTTTGAAATGTCAGCTCTAAAAGGCTTCTCACGGAAAAAATCCAACAACTTCTGGTAACAAGGCACTGAAGCTGCATGCTGTTCATGCAGAGCACTAGAGGAATAGAAATAAGAAATTGCTCCTAGTTTGCTGTCTGCTTAAATAAACCTGTAATATACCAGTCTAGTGAGGGCTTCTGGGGGTCGTGTAGGGAGATTATCAGTAAATCTTGCTCCTGTATTATGTAGTTTTGTAGAAATCAGAATAGGAATAGAGGCAGTAGATAACAGAAATATAATGAACCAGAGAGGAGACAGCATGTCTTCTGTAAGGGGAATTTGCTTCTTTTGATTCTGTGCAAGTTTTGGAGGGAAGCTACTATATGGATACAGCAGATCTAGCTGGTACTTTGTAAAAAGCTATTTGAAAATAAAAGTACAAGCTATATTTCACAGAAATATTTTAGAACCACAGTTATCAGGGAATTAAAGAAAAAGTGCTAAGTGATTAAAAACAGGAAACAAAGAAATGGAATGTCTAATTAGCATCCTTCTTCTATAGCAGCTATTACTGGGATGAGTCCTTCAAAGATCTGTTGTTGGAGCTGTTCAACATATTCATAAATTATCTGATTTTAAGTAGATGATAGAACTTGTAGAGAATACCAAAATTATTTACAGTAATCTGACCTGAAGCTGCCTGAAATTACTTGCAGGGACTTTTTCAACACAGAGCTGGAAATATGAGGAAATGAAAAAACAAAAATGAAAATGAAAAGCAGTGTCAAGGAATGAAAAATAATGCATGAAGGGGGAAAGGTAATCCTCTTCTTTCTGACGGACTAAAAAGCCTCAGCATACTGTTGGAGGTGCAGTGGTTAATAATTTGTAAATGTCAGTTCAGTATGCAGTGGTGGTCAGTAAAGTAAATAGAAAATAAGAAATACTAGGAGCGGAGTAGAGAGCAAAATCAGAATTATCCCTGTGATTTTATAGATCTATTTTATAGATAAACTTTTGACTCTTAGATACCCTGGAGGGTTCTGGTCATTTCACCTGAAAGGTTGGGTACCTTTTCTTAGGGAAAAAACTCTTCAGCTGACGTGAAAAAAGGCATGAAAGAGAAAATATGATGTAATTTGAAAGTACAGACTAGGAACGATACAATTGTTGCATTGTTATATAAAGAGATACAATTATTTTATTGTTATATAAAGTCCAGTTCCCTCTTCTGCTCCTTCTCCTGTTTGAGGGAAAAGTAAATAATGGAATTGCTGCAGGAAGCTTTTAGATGCTAGTGATATGGAGAGAAGATTAGGCACATACATAGGAAATAAGACCTTTGGTAACTTTAAAGCTTTGATTCAACTTTCAGTGTTGAAAGTCCTGAAACTCATTTTTCTTAGGAATCTTAGGATATCTGGCATGAAAAATGAATGGTCTTCAGTGGCTGCTGCTGGCTACTGTTAAAATGTGGTTCATTTTCCCTGACTGTCTTCAACAAGACACCTAATTTCTAGCTCTGTACTTTTATTTACAGTGAACAATCATCAGGGGATGGGGAGAGGAGAGGCTGAGGTGATTCATGCAAGCCTGAGATAAGCACCTAAACTAGGGAAGCTGAAATGCCCCTGGGAGAGGTGAGTCTCCTTGAAAACAGAAATAACCTAATAACAAGTTTGGGCTGCTCTGCAGAAAGTGAGATGAAGTCTGTTCTCAGGGGAGTGTGCTGGACTAAAGGACATTTCCTCTGTCTTATCAGGACAGTTCTCAGGTTTCTAAACAGCACAAAAAGCTGTGCATCAAAGTAGATGGTACCAGGGACCTTAATTCAAAATGGCACAATCACAGTGGGTATATTGGGCTGTTTTTCAAAAGGCTCTTGAGCTCATTCAGCAATGTGTGGCAAGGGATGGCTCTGGATGATCGTGGGTGTGAAGGTGGACTCCAATTGAAATGCCCACGTTCAGAAGTGTCATCTTCTTTTGCTTCCAGCCTTCTAAGGGAGATGCTGTTGTCTGATGAGGGGCTCAAGCGCTCCAAGAAATGGAAACAAATCCTGATGGAATTAGGAACAAACATATTTACAGATTAACGGTTAAATGTCTTCAATGAATGTAGTTACATTTCCTGAATTACACCCTACATTAAGCTCATTTCAGTACATTCCAGTGGTGCCCAAGAGAATAAATGTCAATAATTTCATAAAAAGTTGCTATCTTTAAACTACATGGAATAATAAATAGTTCTGCAGTTCTGTGCTGGGGGTTCCAGAGCTGAGCACTGACACATGGGTTTGGTGACATGAGCCAGTGGAGGAGCCCCCTGAGGAGCTCTGAGGCAGTGTGTGTGCATAAGGAATCTGGATAAGGTCAGAAAGAAATTTTCCTTGTTCTCGTGGCATGTTAATCGGGTATATACCATCCATGAGGGCAGCTTGCCTAATGTGATAACTTAAACATGCAGTGGAGATTGTTTGCAGTGGTCATAGATAAAGTAATCTGCTTTGCTAAGGGCCTAAAATGGGCACAGCATCTCCATACAAGAGGCTACTTCCAAAGTAATGAAACTCATCTATCTGCCACTGCAAACATCTCTTCTGTGCTGCTGTGTCAGCTGCCAGTTGTAATAGGTGAATAATTCTTCTTTTCTTGGTGTCCAAAGCAAGGTAATAAAAAACAGGTAAACTCCCCAGCTCAGGTTTAAGAAAGGTGCTCCTCAATATTTATTTGTTTTACCTGTGACTGCATCATGGCTTTTGTGAATAGTAGACCTTCCAAGTAAGTATGTGCCTGTCTGGTTTTTCGTTTTGTATTTCTAAATTACCACCAGATGCTTTAAAAATTACATAACCATGGGGTGAGTGTGATCCCATGCTGCAGGGTATGAAGGCATTAGTCACTGTGGGCATGCTTGCAGTGGAAGACAGGATTCTTCCACCAGCCCACGTCACAACTGATAGCCCAACACGCCCAAGGTTTTGTTGTTTCTTGCCTCTTTCACTAACTCCCTGCAAACCCCTTACAAAAAGGAAAAATCACCATATCATGGGGAAAGACTTCCCAATCATCCTTTTTTTGCACACCATTTAAAATGATAAAGAAATTAGGAACATGCTATCACCCAAAATTTTAATTGAATTGTTTAAGTAGAAGTGCTGTGGGAGAGGATTTAAGATATGCAAAAGGAAAAGCTGTGGTTTTTTTAAAAATCACTTTTTTCAAGTGATTGAAAACTACTGAAGCACCTAGGAGAGAAGGGAGTTGCGAGATTCAGTGCTTTTGGATTGCTGTCGCAAACAACTCATGTTGAAATACTCTGCAGAACAAATGTCACAGATATACCACCAGTCAGCTGGATTTTCATTAGAAATGGAGACACTGAAATCTTCTCATGATTCAATTTATGGTGCAGTGAGATAACCTGGAGAACAATTCAGGAAAAAAGGGGAGACTCTTATAACAGGTATTTTCCAACAAGTTACCAGAATTCAGAGCTATAAGACCATTCTTCACAATTTTTTAGGGTTACTTGCTGTTTTCAAATATGTATTCTGCTACTTAAAAAATAGCCCTCTTTTTAATTTTTTTTTAAATTAAGTTTTTACAAATTTATTTTATTCGTTTATTACAGACCCTGTAACATTAAAACCAATATGCTGTAATTACAAGTAGGCATTTATTGCTGCTGTTGCCACTTATGCAAAATGACTGACATTCAGAACGGGACTGTGGGAAGTTTAGGTGGAACCAAGCCTGAAATATTTTTTCTGCAAGAAAAGGCAACCTAACCTTTTTAACAGAGAGATGCTTGACACATCATGAAAAAGCCAAACCTTGTACTTGGGGAATTATTTCTGAACACTGACAACCAATCAGCTTAGTGGCATTAAGGAAAAGCTTCCTTCTCCACCTGTTTTGGACATGTGAAAAAAGGCATTTCAGATGTGCAGAGCTTCCGTGTGCAATTAGCCAGAGGATTGGCTGCATGTGATTTTTGAATCATTCGGGAAAGTAACACCTGCTTGGCTTCTAAAATTGTACCTTCATGATAGCACCACCTAGTAATTATTATTCTGAGTCATCAGCTAATGCTCATTAGCACTTCATAATAGCAGGATAATTAAAAATTCAGTGCCATAATCCAGTAAGGATGAAGCTTGGAAGCTAAAGACATGGCTTTAGAGAAGTTAGTTGCATTATATTAATCTACCACCAGTCTGTTGAATGGTTTCTGAATGGTCCTTAATTATTCCTGTGCTAAAGTCACATTTTCATTTTTCCTGGTGTGTCTTGAATATGGGTGAGCATTGTGAGGGAAGCATTGTCAGAGCAGCAAAGCTTGTCTGTCCAAAAAGGGGGCTTTTGGTTTGGGCCTGGAAGAGGTTTGGGTCAGATCTTGATGGAAATGATCCCCTGCACTTGTTGCTTTGGAGGTCAGAGGGGACTTATGGAAGCAGGTGAGAGGCTGACTGGAAAAAGCCAGAAAAAAATCAAGTAGCCCGCAGTGGTTAATTCTGAGTTGAAAAGGCACTTTGTATTCTTTCTTCAGTTCAGATGCAGGTATACCCATAATGTTGGTTTGCCTTGTTTTTTCTGTGGAGAAAGTTGACTGTGGAGTAGCCAGTGGTCTTTCTTCAAGGATTTATTTTATCAATGAGGTGTGGGAGTACTTATAAAATCTGCCAAATTCCTAAGAACAGCTTCGATCCAGTGGATTGGCATTCTCTGATCAAATCAACTAAGGAAAAGACCTAACATCTATAAGCTGGCACAGACAATGCTTATTACCTCTTTATCATCCTCTCTTTGCCTCCTCTCTACTAAATTAAATAGATTGGCTATAGTGTCTGTCTTTAAGTCCAGCTGTAAATAGAGTGTATAGCTCCCATCTGAGCTCTTACCAGTGCAATGACATTAGATTCAAGCAGTCAGTGTCAGAAACAGATACAGTTTATGAAGTCCAGTGTTAAATGATGTAATTATGTCTTACAATGTCAATTGGGTGCTTTGATGCTGGGTGTGTTGGAGTATCATGTTTGCTCTCTCCACTTCCCTGGAGTGATTGTGCTAGCAGGTAAACAGCTGTGACCCTAATGATCTTTTACTTTGCTCTTTTCCAAATTATATTCTGACACTGTGAACTAAATTTTGGGTCTGCTTTCTGCATGACCTTGGTTGGTTAAAGCAGCAGAGCTGCTGTTCATTTGAGGTTGTTGTACCTTGTGATCCACATCATCATATCTTTGAACTTGACTTGTGCTTTTGTTCAGGTTGCAGGAAAAATTGATGGAATGATGGATTTACACCAGCACTATCTTTCCTAACTAGAACGTCTACATTCCTGGGAGATTTTTGCTTCAGGTTTTGTTTCTTGTAAAGATGAGGAGAGTTGGTATACCAAGGATTGAATGATAATCATTGAGAATTGTGAGCTATTTAATCTGCTTTGTTAACTTTTGTGGTATCTCATTTTAAATAGAACTGTTTAGTTATAAGATGCTTAATTTGCTGAAAGACATCATCTGCCTTTAACTAAATTTGTCAGGCTGGGGACATTTTCTGGGTAGGATTATAGGTCTGATTTTCCTAGAGCTATATTGACTATTTTCCTGGGGATTCTGTATCTTAATTTTGTATGTTCTTCATTTTCCATGAACATTTAGGTGCTCAAGATCAATATCTTAAATGGTCTGCAGTTTCCACAGTGAACTTATTTGCAGTCCCTAAATGTTGCTAAAACACCTCATGTTTTTTTGTCTAAAACATTCTTATAATGTAGTATTTAACAAGTCTTCAACCTCAGTAGCTTCTCGGCTCACACAAACTTGTGGGAGCAAATGATTTGTGCTGACAGCTCAACATTTTAACTTTAAAAAATGCTGTATAATGTTTTCTATGACTTTCTCAGAAAACAATACTTGCTGACTTCCAAAACTCAAGTGAAATACTGCTGTGGCAGGTTGAGTGAGGGTGCTTGAGTCTCCATTTGATGTGCCTGAAAGCCTCAGGTTTTCCAGAAAAAGGCTGGTGAATGGAAAGCCGCTGCTAAAGTTGGGGCACCTGAGCCAGATACACCCAGCAGCCCATGCTGTGCTAATGGCAGCTTTAGGGACACATTTGCTTCTCCATTTTCCTGAAGGTGTCTAATGAGAATGTAACGCTGACCTGTTCACAGTCAGGGTGGCAAGATTTGCTTGCTATTAGTTCCTGCAATTCAGCTACAGTCTAATCTTGCAGATACAGCTTGCTTCAACTTAATTTAATGTAATGTCCTACAAGGGATATTTATGAAATGAGTTCTTTGAAACTCTTTCCTCCTGCTCTTAACATCACTTAGTCTTGTTGAATGCTTTCAATCTTGAAACAGATTTCAGCTAGACATAAAGAAAGCTGAGTAGTGGTGCTAATTCAGTTGGCTCTGGGATATTTTGCTCTTGTATATTTACTTTGTTGTTTTGCTTCTCATTTTATTTGAATCTTAATGTTCTTGCACTGCTTATGAATGATTGTTTTATTTAATGATGTATATGCTGGGGAGAAAAGAAACACAGTGGAATGTCATCTGAGGAAAATAGGTATCCATCCATCCATCCATCCATCCATCCATCCATCCATCCATCCATCCATCCATCCATCCATCCATCCATCCATCCATCCAACACTTGTTTTTTGTTAACATGATGCAGGACGTTAACCCCCACATCCTTCTGAAGGTGTGTTAAGCTCTTCTCTGTTTTTGGTTTGTTGTATTTTTTTTAACCTGCTTGGCAACTAAAGCAAAGAAAGGAAAGAGAAAGACTTGCCAGAGCAGTGGGAAGAGAGAATCCAGGCTGGGAAAGGAGTTTGTGGTTTAGGGAGGGAGGAGGAAGCTGGGAGGTGGCCATGCTCTCCCCAGCCTGGAGGAAACAGGAGAGTTGCTGCTTATACTACCTCTGCTAGTTTCTCTTCTCATGCAGAAAAACAGCCTGAATTTCCTGGTATGCTCCATCAAAATTTTGCTGCAGCACTTTATTTTTTTCCCTTGTTCAGTGTCTTCAGTTTCTTAAGAGAACTATAGCGGGGCCCTTCCCTAAAACAGCCAGAGGACTGAAGTATGTCCCTCTCTCTCCCACTTTGACCCCCAACTCTTCCTGCATTTCAAACAGAATGCACTCTGTGGCAACACACATATTTTTATCTTATAAGTAAGAGCTGTCTCAATTTGCAGTGTACTTCTCTGGCGAGAGAACTGGGACAGAGTAGTTATTTCTCCTCAAATGCAGAATGATCATTTTCTGTTACGCCTTCCTGCGTGAACAAGGTGCTTCTCTACTAATGTCAGTACTCCTTTGAAGTAAACAGTGGTTTGCAAGGGAAAATCCTTATCAATATCGTGAGGCTGAGGTGTGTGTATATATAGATATAAAACAAATCCTATTATAGGAGAGAAAGTTACATATGAAATACCATCTCAGCAGTCATAGCTTCAAGAGCTGTTAGGTATAATTACTGCTGTCCTTGTTTCACAGAGAAACTTCCTTCAATGAGTTGTCCAGGCTTTTGGACAGGGATCAAATGACTAACAGTTATATTTTATTTTTAGTCTGGACTGACATAGTTACCAAGAATATTTCCATATTGAAACACTGAAAGATGTTTCTGTAAATGACTGCTCTGCCCTATCCATACCAGTGCTATAGGCAGACAGGCAGAACTAGGACACAAGTTCCAGTCATGTTCCAAACTTCACATCTCTTTGTGGCCTTGAGATATCTTAAGCTTTCTCCTAAGTGCCTTTCTACTAATCATCCTAAGAAGGTTGTTTCCTTCTGTTGTTCTCAGTGCTTGCATGGCCAGAAACAACTGAAATAAGTTGATTTATTATTTCACTTTAAAATATAAACAACTTTTTAGCTTTGTCTATTTTTTTTTAAATCCATGTTGCCATTTAACAATGTATATTATTGCCCAGGAATGGACACAGCTGACATCGAAGCATACAGGCATGCTTGAAATTCCTTAAGCCATGTTTGCTGCTTAAAAAGACCTAGTATACAGCTACTCCTTCAGTCACAGCTCTTGATACTTGTTAGAGCTTTTACTTAGAAGGACTGCAATTCTTTGCTTCTCTGCCTCATAAAGCTATTTTTTCAATAAGATTGTTTTCTGAAGGATGGAAGTGAGAATTTCAGAACTAAATGGTCACCATACATGGAAGAGTTACCTGGAATCTAAAAGAGAAATCCAGCCTGCTGCATCTCTGTCTCTGAGAAGAAATTCTAGAGAGAACATCTAGTGAGTCTCTGTCCTATAATCATGGTGGTACAATTTCTAAAAATTATTTTCTACTGCTTCCTTCTTGCAAGAAAGAGAGTCTTGTTTTTTAGCCCAACTTGGATTTATGTCATTATCCCCATTAACGTCCTACGAATAAACAGCTTGTTTCTTCCTTTTCCTCACTCGTCCATATTGGATCATTTGAGAGTTGAGCAGCTTCTCACCTTGGCCCTGGTGGTCTCAGAAGCTCAGCTATTCTGGATACTTTTCAGAGTATACTTTGTTCATGGGCAACAGGAGTCCTGTAAAAAGTGGCTCTGAAGCCACGGAGATGTTGAGCTGGTCCTTTGGAACCAATGGTACAAGAATTGCTTAGCAGAAGATTCTGCTTTTGGAAGACATGTGGAAAGAATCAGAGAAGTAGAGTTTGCTCATGAGATGGGGGAAATATACCTCAGAGGCTGTAAGAAATGTTATAAAAATAAATCATATTTTTGCTGAATACAGACAAGGCTTCTGGAGTCTAGATTAGACAAACAGCCTGAGACTTGAGATGTTTTGAACATGTCCTCACTAAGATACCTCAAAGGGATTTGATCATCAGAAAAAGATGCACATGCAGCCTCTGAAGATGCTGCCCTCTGTTCTCAAGATCAAAAAGATTTTTTAATCTCTGTGAAAAACATCCAGTGCCCACTTTGCATTTCAGCTTGTGCATGTACCAGGTAAAAAAGGAACCAGCATACCAGTAATCGGAAACTGGCCCCTGGGCTTGTGTGTCAGTGTGATGAAACCGATGCTCAGCACCTTTGGGGCAGCACCTGCCTGTGTTTGCCATGGTTTCTATGGCATGTTTTGCCATGGTCCCACTACCCTGGGATGCACCCTCTGAGATCCCCAGGGTGAAAGGCACAGTTGACTGAGCTGCTGTGCTGAGCAGCACAGTTGATTTGAATTTGTTCCTTTTGCTTTTATATACTGCTAGCAGAATCTTTCTCGGGATCCTTTACTGTTAGATGTGGATGCTTTGAAGAGCCAAAAATGTATTGTAACTCTGCCAGTGAGGACCACTAGTCTCACTTTGGAGATACAGAAATGGAAGGTTGAATGACATGGTCTAGCCCTGGTTTCTCTGGTGTCTTGTGTGTCAGCCCCAAATCACCACCATGCCTCAACCTTGGTGCCCAAGAGGGGCCATTTGATTTGTGAAGGAAGGAATAAAGTGTGAAAGTGGCTGTGGGAATTAACTTGGGGACAAGAAGAAGGGGATATGGTCATGTTTGTGTCACTGTGATGCTGTGCCAGCAACTGCCTCAGCTCCCTGCTGCGACTTATCCGGGAGAGATGCCAGTGGGTGCCCAGCCCAGTGCTGACAGACAACTGCTTATCTTTCATGCTTTCCTGATCTGGCCTCATGGGAAGCGTTATCCTCTGGCGCTGGACAGCTGCTCTCTGGCACACCCAATGTAGTGGTTGGCTTCCAGGGTTGTTGTGATGGCCAAAATCTGGGTTCCCCAGATTGCAGCCTAGGAAAGGTGTCATGTCCATCCCCTCCTTTTTTTATTCCGTAGGAATAATGTGAGCTATAATTTCAATTTTAGACTATATTAGAACTGGCAGGCTTTCTTATAGACTGACTGGTTCTGGGTGGTGAAAGGTTGGTTGGTGTCATGTGATTCTGGCACCTTGAAAAAGGGTCCTTTTGCATGCTTTATCTAAAGAGCTTCCTGGAGACAGTTAAAAACTTCTGAATTTTTGAAAAGTGACAGTCTTTGAGGCTGGGAACTCATGTGGCTTATCTTTTGCAGGAAAAAGTTTGATGGTCTTCGGGGTTTGGCTCTTTAATGGCCATTCATTCTCCTGAAGGAAATACAGAAACAGACTACTTATTACTTTGTCTCAGAAGAAATGTCCCTGGACACCTTTCTGAACTTGACCATGTAATAAAGGCCCTGGGCTTTCTATCAACTGTAGTTTTCATTTGTTTTCCAAAATGGCAAAAACTCTAGAATGTGTGTACTTTGTAGTACTTTCTTCAAGATCATCTGCTGACTGCATTTACACCAGCTTCTGGAAAAACATGACTTGATCTTTTCATATGTTTAAGCCACCTTATTACTGCAGGGAGCCACCTGAGAAATGTGTTAATGGCCATATGCCAACATGCTCAGCTCTATAAAAACCGCTGAGATGAACCTGTTCCAACTGCTGAAAGCCAGAAACAACTACCCTCTCATCTGCACAAGGAAAGCTACAACTTGTTAATTTGCCACCGGCCAGCAGCTGCTCTTGGGCTGGCAGTGGTGGGACTGGTAAAAGGAGCTTAGGCATATTTAACACTAGAATAAAACATAATTTTGAATTACAGAGCAGACTGGTAATGCTGCCTATGATCAAGGTTGTTTGACATTTCCCATTATAAGACTTTATTTTCAGCCACTTAAAAATTTGACAATTTTTAACAGCTTGCATTGAGATTTCTTTAACGTGGTGTCTGCCTCTTGGTTAATATTCTGTTACTATTGTTTAAAAAGGAAAAACAGCATTTAGCCAGAGCAACTCACCTGTTTCTGAGAAAGAAGACTGAGAAAATACCTGTTACATTTAAGTGACCTTTTCTTTTAACAGCTCAGAGGCAGGATTTGGCAACAGAGGGGAGTTGCTGTCACACATGCTTGTGCCTTTTCTGTGACTATTGACCACAACAAGTTGATGTGCAAGTTCTCAAAACATTTCCGTTAACAGGTCTTTAATACATGGTATTTGCCCATAAGGGTGATGCCTGCAGGCTGTGCAAGTCTGGTCTTCAGAGAGGGGAAACTGGTTCCCACCTGGCCCCAGGAGCCCAGGTCTGCACGCAGACACTTGGGGATATGCAGTGCCCAACTTCCCTATGGCTCTTGACTGAGCCTGGGCCATATTAAAGAGAGGGATGGAAGATTTAAATGGGGCAGAATGCAACAGTGTCTGCAATACAGTTTTTGAGTGCTTTTGGGAGCTTTAAGGTGTGTATAATATATGTAGAGGTCCCTATAGGTAATAGATGTGTATGCACCTATACCCTGTTCACAGTAGCAGTTAGCTTAATGCATTCCTTGCAACTGTCATGTGTTAAGCTACAAAATGCAAGCCAAAAATCAAATTTATTAACAGTGCTTGTCAATAGTTTTTTGGTTTTTTTCCTGGATATAATGGCAGAAATCAGATTATTAACACTACAGACAGTCAACACTGAAATTACCTTTGCTCTTGTTCACTAGGTTTTTCACCAGTAATGTGGCTCTTTAGTTATTCTTTAGTGTTCTATAAAGACATGTGTACTACTCATGCCTGCATGTTACTGCAGGTGCTGGTGGAATTTTAGTCCCTCCCTACGGCACTCACTAACAGTGTCTGAAGGAAAAAAAAAGGGAAAGCAAGGAAATCTGCCCGCTTTTAACTATGCTGCCAGTCCACTGCTTATAGTAGCTATGGTCTAGCCATCAAAATGGCCTTATTCATTCAGTTTTCTATTGGCCTACTTACATCGAAATTGTGGAAGCATCTCATGGCTTGTTTTGCAGAGCTCCTAAAATTGGCAGGCTCAGCATCTCAGCTCTGGGTTGGCACGCAAGCATTAATCTTTATTTGCTACATATCTACACCTGCAAATGGTGGGACAGCCAAAAGCCTACACCAAAGGGCTCAGAGAATCATAAAATCAATTATGCTATTTATTTTCAGGCAAACTGGTTTATGGTGGGGTTCAGCTATCCAAAGACATGAACTTCAGTTGGTGATGAGGCATGGCTGCAGGAAGACTGCACTTACATTTAAAAATAAAATTTAATTAAAATTCATACCTTCATTATGCACTTCTCGGTGCATAATGATATCAGACTAAGATACTTTAAACCTAAGGCAATTTTGTTTGTTTTTTTTCTTATTGTCTGTTTCATAGAACCACTTTGAGGCTGAAGGTGGATGAGAATCCTTTAATGACCTATCAATAAAACAGCTTAGCAGAGCTGAATAGCAACTGTGACAGGTGACCTTCCTTTTCTCACAAGTGCTCTATTAGTTCTCATTATCTTGCCCCTAGGTCATTTTTTGTGGCCTTTCAAGGCCATTTATTTTCTTTCTTCTGAAATCAACTGTGTTTCTTTCTGTCTGGAGATGAGCCTATGACATTTGTTTGGGGAGTATGTCACTCACAGGAGATGCCTACAGAATACCTTTTTTGCCATAGCAGAAGTGCTTTTACTGAAGAGAAAGCTGAGGGAGAGGAGGAAGGGCAGTGGATAGTGATGCCCTAAGTATGTCTGATTCAAATGACATGAGGCAGTAAAATCCTCATCTGTTGCTGAATTTTGCGCCATATTTGAAGCTGATGGTGCCACCTACCCCACCTTTTCTGGGCATCTTTTGATGCACAGGTGATATAATCTGCCTCTCCTCTGGCTACCTCTGTAAACTCTGCCATTGCTTCAGTTTTTCTCCAAAGTCTATGAAGTCAAGAAAAGACTATTGGAGCTCGCTTTTCTGTCCAGCAACGCTACTGCTCTGGTTTCCAGGTTTGTCTCCATACAGGTGCTGCTTAGTTCTTCCCAGCTGTCTGATATCTGGGATTAGAAGCAATTAAATCCTTTCTCCTATGATATATTAGCTAGGCTTGTGACATTCAATGGGTTTACAGCTGCCAAACAAGAGGCTTTTTTTAAAGCCCTTGCATTAATATTGTTTTTATTCCTGTGACTTTTTCTGTGTAACTTGGATCTTTGCAACAATGCTGGTAGGTGGTAGTGATGAATAAATAATCAAATTTTTTAGTAAAATTCTGCATTTTGCTCTGATTTACTTGTAGATATTTGAAGTGGATATGAAATCAGTCAGAATTGATGTGGAAGGGGAGGGAGAAAGAGACAGCTTTTTATGGAGGTATCTGTTTCTTTAAAATATACTGAGATGTTATACTGCAGTATTGTGATCAGGACAGTTTAAGCCTGTCTATACTTACATGTTTTAATAGTAACTTTTTCTTATCCTGTTTTGCTTTAGACATGAAAATGCAATTTCTAAGGTTTTAACAGGTAAAACTTTTTTTAAAACTTAAAAAAGAAACTTTGCATAGAAAGAAATAGAAATTAAGTTTCTGGAGACATGTTTTCTTTTTCTAAATGCTGACAAATAACTCCTGCCAAATTCTACATAAAGGAGAAAAAGAAACATATGGCAGTTCAACAGGAGTGAAAAGATGAGCTAATCCAGCATCCAACAAGTCTTTGGATGAGACTATAATAAAACCAACCAGCCTTTATCATGCTTGATAGCACCACTATAATTAGGAGTCTGTCACCAGCTTCATAATGAACTCCTAGCCCTATTTTCTGGGGTTTATAGTCTGGTAGTAAGAGTCACTTTGGGTTGCAACTTGGCATACTAGACCTCTCTGTGCAGAAGGCTCAAATCTAGCTTGCAGGTTTTAAATAAACTGACTGTTAAAAGTTGGGGGGTTGTGCCAGTGACGAGCAAGTTGTGCTTATAATCTGTCCTAAGTGTTAAGGAGTCAGTGTGATTTATTTGACTTTAGCATGAAAAAAAAAATATACAGAGAATCATGTTGTGCTCTTACATTTTCTTGTAAGAATCAAGAATGTAAGGAATCAAGATTTTTATTTACTTTTTCTCCCTCCCTTGACTTTATAATCCCTACATCTGCCCTAGCAGGAACTGCTGCTGCAGGGCTGGGGACTAGCATTTGCTGTCCTCTGCCTTAAAAATGTTCTTATAAGGAACATCTTTCCAAGTTAAGTTTTCAGTCTTGGGGAGAAGTCTGGCAGACAAGGCAAAAATCCAGCCTGTTTCTTTCTCTCTTCTTTCCCTCCATCCTTGAGGCTTAGTCATCAGCTGGCAGAGGGATTGGCTGTGCAGAAGATGGCTCAGTTATGTACAGAGACATGCAGTTAATTCTTAATAAAGGGGCTAAGCTTCAGGAAGTGTCTTTTTTTCTGAAGTCAGAATGATTGCATATCTAATCCCAGGTACTAGAAGCTGAAAGGAGCCCTCTTTAAATATTACATGTTGTCCCCTCTTCCTTGCAGGAGTTTCTCAGTACCTCAGGATGTGTAATGTAACTTTTTGAGTATGTTCACAGGAGACATGGCGGAGCTTTCACAATAGCATCTCCTCTGCATAACATGGGTCTAGTAATGAAAGGTCAAATATTTGTATGCTAAGGCTGTGGGTTCAAATTACAGCTAGATGCCTAATGAGATTTTCAGAAACACTGAGGCTCCCCTGCAGCCTTGTCTGCCAGACTCTTTAACAGCCTGGCTTAAAAGGAATAACTAGGCAACCTCAATAACTTGAGCAAAACCTGAGTAGGTCAGTCCTGTCCCAGTATGATTCAACCTTCTGACTTGTATGTAAAAGCAAAGGTGAACTCAAGTGTATTCAGTTCACATTTAATATACAGTAAATGTTAACTTTCCTTCCCAAGCACTTCAGGAGAGTCTTTGATGTTCATTTGGTGAAGGTGAGTAGGGTGGGAGAGGATTTATATTTATGAGGTGCTGCAGTAGTCCTAAGTTTAGCAGGTCAGGCAGCTGAGTGGTGCCTCTGAATCATTGGAGAAAAAAAAAATACTTAAAACCCACTGATCTGAGTGCTGGAGACTGGGGAGTGGGGTGTGTCTCATAACCCCTCTAACTCCCTGCTGTACTGCTTCTGCTTGTCAGAAAGAGACAGTCTGTGATGCTTTTCTGACAAAGAGACCTCCCCAAAGCTCTACATTTATGAATTAGTAATTCATAAATTAGCAGCTGTAGGTTGGCAATCTCTTCAGAGGGCTATGCCAGGTTTTGCTTTCTCAAATGAGAGGCTGACCCATAAAGGCTATGCCTGTAAACTTAAGAGTTGAGAAATCTTGTCTCTTGAAGAGACATCATGCTGTTGGGGCCCCTCATGCCTTGTCTCCAGGCGAACCCCATGGGAGCCAGGAAATGCCTTCCTGCTATACCCCATTCAAACCCTGCTGGCACCCCTGCTGCTGACTTCTGACCTAGCTGGCCAGGGAGGACAATAGGGAAGAGAGTGGTAACATGTGTGCCCCTATACACACACATTCTTGGCTCCCTCACCTCTCTCTGCTGGCAGGCCTGTGGTAGGAAGCAGCTGCTCACACTGCTAGCTGCATTACACTCTTCATTGGGCCCCCTGCCTCCAGCAGGAGCCACGGAGCATGGATGTGGCCCAAACTGTGACAGCCTTCTGCAGAAAGGAGAGATGGTATAAAGAACAAGGGCGAAAAGGCAGGCAGGGACCTCTGCTTGGCTCTCAGAGTGCAGATGTGCAAGATCCTGGCTTGTGGCATGAGGCAGTAAGGAGTGACCTTTTCCACTGGGGTCCCTACTACTGGCTGCTTGGGCTGGACATTACATGTCCAGGAAAGCATGGAGCATTCTAGCTAATTTGTAAGAGAGGCATGTATAACCTCCAAGAGGAGCACCATGAATGAGATTCACTCAGCCATCTTCAAAAGCCACAAGCCATGTAGTCCATAGGAACTGCTCATGCTAACAACTTTGATATGGGCACTGAAGACTGGCATCTGAAAGATTAGTGCATGAACAGGGAGGACCTGTGTGACTATGGTTTTGATCAAGCTGAGATATTCAATCAAGAATATAAAGCTGATTACAGAGGGAAGCCACTGTACAATTTCATTGAAAAAAAGGCTTTATAGAAATTCCATTAATTAGAATATTTTTCAACTTTTTGCTTCATCTTAATTTAGAGAGAAATGTGGAAGCAGTTTTTGTTTCACAGCAGAAACTTGCATAACCCTTCAATTGGCATTTTCAAATTACAGTATAAATTACAAGAAGAAAAGTTGCAGTTGATGTGGAAAACACAATCTGTGTCTACAAAGTCTTCTGTTTTAATATGCTCATTTATACTCTTTTCCAGAAAGTGTGGCAGCTCATCTTACTAGCAGGGCAATTTTTTTTTAATTTGTGTTGTTTTTTTTCTGAAAAAACACTCTAAAACAGAGGAATCTTGCAGCCTTGCCTTTCCTTGCCTTCTGCCCACAATTTCATCACAATTCCTATCCTTTCTATGCATATGTAATTCAGAAAAAATATATAGATAAGCATATTTAATATCACCTTTCTTGGAATTTAAGAATTAATTACTTAATGCTTAGCAGTAGCTTCCTCTTCTGCTGCTGAATAAGGCAATGGCTAATTTCAGAAAAGCCTGTGAAGAAAAAAGATCAACTCTCAAACAGCAAGGATAGACTCTGTATGTTTATCTTCACTAAAGCATACCAGCTGTTCCTCTCTTCAAATAAGATAATTAGGTATTTGACTTTTTCTAACATTTGCTACCAAATACTACTTATAAAAAGCAGTCTTTGCTCTTTCTTTTCATGTGACCCATGGAACAAATGCTTTGAAGAAGCTTTTTTTTTCCCTCTCTGTTGCATTAATAGTCAAACTGTTATACTTAACTATCAAGCTATGAGGTTTCATTTTCGATACCCTTTGGAGCTAGTAATTTTTTTTTAATTACCTGCACTTTGGCATAATAGTTGAGCCATGGAGACCAAGTCTTTTCTTTGTTTTTCTTAAGCTTCTGAGCTCCATTTTGAAAGCTCTTGGGTTTTGGCAGTTTCTGCATTTGACAAAACTATAGAGTGACATAAAAAACAGGCAAGAAGGAAGAAAGCAGCAATTTTCCCACCTCTGAGGAAGCCGGGTGGCACACCACCAAATCTCCCAGGAGGCAGATGTTTGGGGAGGTGATGCTGGGCCATCATTCCTGGCCCATGTCTGAGGACTAAATTATGCCTATTCACTGTGAATTTTACCTTGCCCATAGATGTCTAAAAGTTTTATTATTCCCTCATATTCCAAGTGCTCAGAGGGGAAAGCTATTGCTTCTTCTGTTGCTATAATCTCCTAACAATTAAGGAGCTTTAAGTTCCCCAACCCTCTAGTACATCCCCTCAGGCTTCAGAAGAGTCTCTGCTTCTCTGGTCCCCTCCTCAGTCTTTTCTGTCTCTCCAGTTGCCTCCTCTTCCATTTCTCAGCTGTTCTTTATGGGTCTTCCAAAGACTATATTTGGTGTGGTTCTTTCCTGTCTTTTTAGTGCCATTGGTAAGCTTATCGTGGAGCAGTTAAATTGTGTGCACATAGTAATTTCATTCTGCTGGTTTTTGATTGTAAGGAAAAGGAGACTTGCTATCTGTCTTCAAGTTCAGGAAGTGGCCACTAAGATACATTAGTCCCCAACTTATTTTAAAAATACTGGTTTTGGCAAAACCAGAAATACCACAGTTATTTTTAGTAGAACCCTTCATTTTGCAAAGTTGATGATTTTGGTTTTCCATTTGCCCTGGATAAGATTACTTTTCCAACCCATTATACATTTTTAGTGATCCATTTAGAAACTGAAACCACAGAGCAGGGAAGCAGAGGAGCTCTGCACATACTCATGCTGTGTGGACCAACCATTGCAATGGTGTGTGAGAAACGAGCCTAAGCACTGCAGTACTCTCTCCCCAAAACTCTCTCACTCAGCCTAAATCCTCCACAGAACTTACTGCTTTCTGCTCACCAAGGGTAAAGGCCAGGAACCATTTCTGGATAAATGGAATTATTTTTCGGGAAGAGTTTTGCTTGCAAGAAAGGAAGGTTTTTACTTCTGCAGGAAAAAAGAGGAAGCAATGAGGCCTCAGAACTGAGTAAAAATGGACACAAAAGCACTGTAGTTGTGGATTAAATCAACACAGTATGTGTGGTTTGGATTTATGCACACATGGTAATAAAAGCCAGCAAAACTCTTCATGGGTTTTTGTCAAGAAGAAGTTAATGCAGATGCATTAATCCATTTATCATTTCTTTGGTTATGTGCCACTGTCCTTTATGACCTTTTCCAGGCTATAAGCAGTGAACTCTTTCTTCCCCAGTACATACACTTGTTCTGGTTTTTATTGCTTCCTTGCTACTCCACTACTTGTATGTTTTGTTGCACCAGCAATTTTTCCTCTTATAAGGGGCTAGGAGCATTGCTTTAAGAAATAGAAGTATTTGGAGAGAACAGGATTGGCCTAGAAGCAGTTTGGGAGGATTCTGGGGGCATTTGTTTATGGCAGGACTACTAGTATACAGGACTACTAAGCTTCTACTCCCTTTCCCAATTAATAAATTATATTTTTTCTCTACTCTGTTCTATCTCTCCACTGCTTTCCTCCCACAGCTCTTCCAATTAGAAAGGGTAGGTTCCACAATCACTCATAATATTGTGGTCTACCTGGGAGGAAGCTCGTATGAGGTTAAGTTCTTCCACAGCCTCCTCATGCTGCCCTAGGGAAGGCGTCATGCCTCAGTTGGAACACACAGTCAGTTCAGGTCTTTCCTTCATTGATTTTGCAGTTGTTCCCTTCCGTTACTGCTTGAAGATATAACACATCTTGTGCTGCCAGCATCTCCTAGCTGATGGTGAGAGATGCTCCCCTTTGGTCATGGAGGTGAACATCCAGTTTTGCTTTTATTGCTCTCTCACCCTACAGAGACACAAGAGTTGACATCAAGAGCTGTTGGGCAGAAAACAGCTCCTCTACTGACAACTCTGTCAGCTGGTCAGAACTAGCAGGGATAGTTTGAATAATAGGTCTTCATACACCTGGCTGGTTTTGGCACTTACAGGCAAGGCAGGGAGCTCTGATGGAAGCTTTGAAGGTTGGTAACATCCACAGGAGTTTGGACAAGCAGTGTGCTGGAGACAGTCACTGCTCCAGTCTGGCTACAAGTTGTGGCTAGCACTTGTGACTTCCATTATGGCAAATTTTTTCTCCTGGTCTGTGCTTGAATAAGTTGGGTAAGAACATAGTCAAGGAAGTATGTACTTCAAACTGAGGGCTGTTGTCATGTGCATTCTTAGCTCTGGTATGTTCTTATGGGATCCAAGAAGATTTGTCACAGCTGGTGGCCATAATTTGCTCTCTGAATGTTCAGAGAATACATTACTTTAGAGAAGATGAACACTGAGCTCACCTCAGTTTATACCTTGGTGGGTGGAGTACAGCAAGCATGTGGTTGTGCCTGAAAACAAAACTTGGTACTATGAGAAGCTGAACCACAGAACATCCAACTGATGCTTTCTGGAGAATCTCAAGATAACAACAAATGCAGTCATCAACAGAGAATTAACTCAGGGTAAAGATGTAAAAGGATCTATTGGTCTTCTTATAGTCTAGTTAGACTAGAATGCTCTTCTGACATGGTACAGGTGTGCATGAATATGGATTCAGAAGAGGAGGCAATTCATAGGATTGTCAGTCTTTTGTGCCAGGTAACAAGTGGCAGGATGAGAGGAAATGACGTCAAATTGCACCAGAGAAGGTTTAGATTGGATATTGGGACTAATTTATTCACTGAGTGTGTGATCAGGTATTGCAACAGACTGCCCAGGGAAATCACCATCCCTGAAAGTATTCAAAAGGTGTGTAGATGTTGCACTTGCCTATACAGTTTAGTGGTGGAAGTGGTGGGGCTGAGCTAATGGTTACACTTGGTGATCACAAAGGTTTTTCCCAGCCTTAAAGATTCTTTGATTCATGAAGCACTATGAGCTGGAAGGCCAGTATGTGGTGGTACTTGCAGAATGAGGAATTTGACAACTTTCTGTATCCTTCCTCAGAAAAAACAGAGGGAGAATATTTAGCTTTTCAGATTTCTTCTCTGTCCCCAGTGAAGTTCACCACCAACTCAAACTGTTTTTTTGTGGGACAAAATTTTTGTCTTATGTCTGTTTGTCTATGTGTGTGAGACAAAACCATACAGACACTTATCCTTCCTTTGTACCCTTTTAATAATTTTTCACAGAACTGATCTAGCCTGGGCTTTTTCCCCCCCCACTTTTGACAGCCTTTTCGTGAGTTGGGTTGCTTCCATGCAGCACAGCTGATGATGGGCTGTGGAGCAAGGACACATCAGCAGTGTAAGCAGACAGTGCTGCTAGGACCTCGCTGTGAATCTTCAGCCTCATCTGTCTGTTGAGCTGCCTGTATGCCTCTGCTCTCTGAAGTACTACAAAAAGCACTGCCATGGCAAGCATGGTCACTTCTAGCAGAAGTGTGGAAGGTGTAGGAACACCTTCCCTGTGGAAAAGGAGGAAGGTCTGAAAATGCCTCCTGTCAGCACTATGTTCAGAGGATCTGTTCCACTGAGTAAGGCTGTAAAGCTCTGCTGGCTATCCTCTCAGTACTGTGGTGTAAGAGGTAACTGAGCTCTCCTCCAAAGCGGACTGATGGAATCTGTTTCCATTCCACAAAGATGCATTGATCCCTTTAGTGCTGAAGGAGCTGAGTTTCCCTGTGGGCCCTAGCTGTAATTTGCCTCTCTTGCTTTCAAAAGTGTCTGTCTATTTTGAAAAAAATTTTTCATTCAAGTCTTCATTCTCCTTGGAGCCTGCCTTCAGACTCAGCAACAATAAATGTGGTGGGACTTTGAGTGACGCTCTCCAAACAGGAGAAAAATAGATNCAAAAAATCATCGAACAACTGAAACTGCAGGCTTGTTCCTTCCTTGATTCATGGTGGTATATACCAAGAATGTGGTGGGACTTTGAATGACGCTCTCCAAACAGGAGAAAAATAGATCCCTACTGCAATCCACATCTCCCAATGCTCAAGTGAAATGAGCTCACTTAGCTCAAGTGAATATGAGCTCTTCAAGTATTTTCTTTCTCCCAAGTAATCCATAATTAATTCAGTTTTGGTATGTTCTTCTGACTGTTCTCAGATCTACTTCATCTCTTGCATTATACTCAGCCAATAAACCCCTTAATTTTGGAGAAACCATTCAGAAGGTTGAATTTTGGTATTTTCTCTGGACCTTCATTTTCTTTCAAAGTGTTGTATAGTCTTTGAAGGTGAGATCAACATAGGTTTGGTCTCCACAAAAAATTATTTGAAATGAGACCTGCTGTCATCCAGTAGCTGGCTTTTGTATGGAGTTTTAGGTAGCAGAGCTCATGTAGTTCAGTCTGATGTGTATTTAATAATATGCATGGAATTCCAGTATTTGAAATTTGTGTTGAGAAAGCAGAGTGGGAAACAGCCTTGTCTGTCCCAGCTTTGTCTATTTGATCATGCAATCTCTTGTTGCCTTTTGACACTGTAAAAGTTTCTAGTGCAAACCTGGACACCACTAGAGTGAAATTAAATCTCCTGATAACATGAAAACCCATGCTGGGTTTTCTTAGGAACTGCTTAAAAGCAAGAGGTAGCAGGCCGGCAGAGAATGTAGAGGATGGTTTCTTGGCAGTGTGGCCCAGCTGTTGCAGGTGCACTGCCTGAACAGCCAGTTTACAAGGCTCCCATTGCAGGATCTGCACTGTTCCCACCAGGTAACTGCTGATGCTGCACGTGGTTGTGTGTTTTGGATCTGTTGCATGCCTTGCTCTCCAGGGGCAAGTCACTTTAGTTTGTGAAGATACCTCAAAATAGAGGCAGTTGCTCTCCAATGAACATGTGTTATTTGGCTTTACATATGAAAACATTAGCTAGGGCTTTCTTATGCCTGTTGGCAGAAAGGTGTTCTTTTAAAGAAATGCCAATAATAATAAAAACTTCTTCAAATAGGGTTTGGGTTTCTTGACTACAAGTGGGAAATTATGTAGATTACCAGCCCTGAGAACCCTCTGATGCTCTGTGTCATGATTAGAGGGTGTGCAAGTCTATTTGAGGACTTGGCTAATTTAAACTACTAGAGTAAATTACTTCAGGTAATGCTTGACAGCTGTGTTTTCTAACAATGAGGGCTCAATATGTTAAAGATGTAGTTTGTTTGCTATTTGTGACCTTTCTCAAAGTAATGCTTGCACTAATGCCTGGTTTCAAGCCTCTGAAAAGGGGATAGTTTTACTAACTGTATTCCATACTGAAGTTACATGACTAAATATGGAATAGAGGTTTTCCTTTTGCCAGGTGATATGGTCTGATTTGTTGGCCTTGAAGTAGATAATTGGAAGATAAGATGGCAGCTTTTTTAAAAAGAAAGTGCCTGGATTTTACACTCAGTTTAAAAATCTCTTACTCCCTGTGTGTACCCGTGTATATGATTTAAACCACATTTCTGGAATACACATGGGAATTATTTGAAGGCAAGAAGTGAGTCATGTGTATGTGATATGTAGTGTTGGAGATCTAACCGTGGCTGTATATATGATATTCTATTTATATATGCATATTACTGGATACTAATTCATCTCACTAAGACATACCACAATAACCTTAAGAACCACCATGAGAGTGTTGTCCCTTGTGGCCCATCTAACATTTGTGTTAATAAGTTGTCCCTGCCACCTTCCAGAAATTGTTTTGGGCTGCTTTTCCCTCTTTGAGTTCAGAGAGGTTGAAGTCTCCCTTGAGAACTAGGGTCTGTGGTCTGGAGACTTCCTAGAGTTGTTTACAGAAGAAGATTTCATTAACTTCTTCACTGTGTGGTCTGCAATAACCTCCCATCACAGTGCCACCCTCATTGGTCTCTCTTTTAATGCCAACCCACAAGCATTCACTCAGGCTATTGTCCATCCCATAAATGAGCTCCATGAATTTGAGCGTTCCTTTCATGTAAAGAGCAACCATTCTGCCTTGTTCTGGTTTTTAGGTGGATCTCTCTCATAGTTTCTATTGCTCAAGAGAGTTCCCTGGTCATAAAAGCCACATCTCTGCCTGAGATATCAGTCATCATGCAGCCAGACATGTATTGGCAGGAATTATGCACTCCTACCTATGTTTTCCCTTCTACATTTAGGATTAAGGAGTGTATTGCCTGGATTCCAGCCTCTACCCATAGAGCTCTGTAGTCATTCTTCAATTCCAGGTCTGCTATGGCAATATCAGCACTGCCTACATGGATGAGCAGTAAGGGGTGATAGTTGTAGCTACAGGATAGTGAGCTTCAGTTTTTCATCATCCCAAATTTGGCATCCCACAAATAAACTATCTCCCATGACAGTATCTTGTATCAGTAGATGGGTGGCTTTGAGCCCTACAGAAAGGAATGTCCAGCCAGTTATCCAGCCCCTCTTTATGGTGTTCATACTTCATTAAGGCCTTGTGAGCTTTGAAACCCCACTTCATGGTGTTTGTTCCTCATCCCAGGCTATGACAGAACCAGTCTGTTCCTTCAGACCTGAGGGCAGACAAAGAGCATCTATCCTGCCCCAGGAGTCCCAAGCTGCCAGCTGCTTGGGAGTCTACTTCCACCACACAACTTCCCTCCTTCTTTGCATTGTGTAGCTTGGGCTCTTACTTTTGCAAGACCACAAAGGCCCTGCTTATCTCCTGTTTGCCCTCTGCTCTTCCTCCCACAGCCCCCTTAGGCAGGTGCCCAGGGCCCCATGGTGCTGCACTCCTCTGGGAGACACCATGGGCTAGGTGGGGGCAAGCGCCTCTCTCTGTGCTGTGGCTGCTGATTTGCTACAGTGCTATTTCCAGCCACTGCTCCAGATACAGAGCCTGCTAACTCAGGTGGGAGGCTGAAGTGCATAAGCCCAGGGCATCCTGTAGAGGAAGGAAAGGAAATTAATTCCTGAGGATTCCCTGCAGCACAATGTTTTATAAGTCTCCTGTCCTCTGGGACAGGAGGATGTGGTATAGCTCTCCAGCAAAGGGTGCTGGGCTGGGCTGAAGGGATCCTCAGAGGAGAACCCTACTGGGTAGCCAAGCTTGACTTTTCATAAATAGTGTTTTAAAAGGCTGGTCCTGACAAAAGTGAGAAAATATTTCTTGCTTTCTTGTCCCCAGGCACCCTATTAACAGGTTTGGCACAGTCAAGATCTCAATTTCAAGAGTCAAAAAAGCCTGTAGGGTTGCTTTTTTGTTTTGTGTATGTTTTTCCTACAAGGTAGGAATCTTTCCTAGAATTTTTTTTTTCTAATTTTTCCCAACCTCAGTGCCAAAAAGAAACAAGTTATCCGTATTTGAAAAATCACTTTTGCCATTAATAGCCACCTTTGAGATAACTTTTTAAGCCACTTGAGTATTCTCGCATGAAAGTCAATAGTTTTTCTGTTGGTATTGGGTGTTTTTTTAATTTGTGGAGTGCCTTTTCTTCATTCAAATACATGTCTCAGCCTCATCAGAATATTAATGAGTAGGTTTTTATGCATAAATATTTATTTCCAGACCCAATTTGCAGCTGTTATGGTTTGTTGGATCAATGATTTCATTTTTTAATGAAAATTCTAAGGAGGTTTTGATTATAAAATGCAATGTCTTGAAAAGAGCTATTAAGTTTTAATGTATCAATACCTGCTTTTTAAAAAACTTGCTTTTAAAACTTCATACCTGTTTAATTTATCCATGGTACCTCTAATTTTAAAAGTCTGGATGACACAAGGCTTCTATCCCCATAACAATTTTGAAAATAAATAAATAACTTTTGGGTCTCATTCAGACTCACAAAAGGAAGGTTTTTGGGAAGTGTTTTAAAAGCCAGCGGTCTCTCAGCATGGGGGGGTGGGTGGGTGTGATCCTTTTATGGCATTACCCAAAACCACACAGCCCAACTGCCCACTGGAGGTGAAACCCTTCCCCTGAGGTTTCACATTTGAGACAGTCCTCCCACGTTAGCTCTTGTGAAGCTGGTGGGGAGAGGGGGGCCTGCATATTTGGCCCTGCATAGGTTAGAAAGCCCTGTGCAACACTTTGGAAGAAGGCACAGGAGCAGTGTGGCTATTTGTGTGCCCACAAAGTTGGCGAGACAGTGGTTTACATTTTGCTGACAAATGACTTGGTTTTGATCCAACTGAAGTTGGAAGCAAAATTGTAAGCTCTAAGTCAGCTGGATCCTACAGCTGTTCACCACATCTGGGCTTTTGTAGGGCTCCCGCCCCCAAGACGCTCCCATGGCAAGACCCTGCACATTCTCCTTAGGCAGATTATTCAGCAGGATCCAGTCAAAAACTGCCTTCGTGTTTGCCAGAGGTTTGTTGGCCAAGACTGGCCTGTCTGAGAGGAAAACGTTCCTGGAAGATGTCTGGAGAGCCCATCCCTGTGACTCTGTGTGTGTTTGTCACTGCTGAGGGCTGGGAAAGCCATTTTGCAGTGCACAGAGCAGTCTGTGCTCTGCCCCCTCTTTGGCTGTGCCAGGAAGATGATGAGAGAGAGTGGAAAGGAGAATGATCATTCTCTCAGTTGAACCATTGAGGTTTTCCTGATTTGGGTGGTGCGGTTAAAAAGGACATCATAGGTTTACCCCGGGTACTGCAATACATCTTTTATTAGACCTTTTTTAGCTTGGTCAGGAAAGCTTGGTGATCTCCATGTTAGTTCTGGCATCCTCTCAGCCACCTTCTCCTACTGACTCCTACTGCCCAGCGGGGTGGTGCTGTCCCCATTCTTCCCTTTATCACCCCTGCAGACTGCCTGTCTGCACAGTGAGCCAGCTCAGCTCTTGTGCAGCCAAACTGCACCAAACCAAAGAAAATGAGGTTTTTCCTAGATTAGTGAGTTAAATGAGTTTGCTTCTGAGGGCCAGCCACAAGGAGGTTGTGAGACTGCATGGTGCAAGCTAAGGAACAGAGAAGGTCTCCCTGCCTTGTGCTGTGGATCATCTGGGCCAGCTGACTCAGAGCTGTGCCCAAAGCATTCCTTCTTGGGTATCCACCAAGATGCAAACTCAGTGAGACCCATCCTGTAGAGAGACCACACTAATCTCTTTGTGCCTCTCTCATGTGTTTTTTAATGTGGATTCTTTGAGGAATACACTTTACTTTTATGCAATTCTGTTGAAAGAGGCAGTCAAGCACAAGAGGACAAATTGGTTTAGAAAACAAATTTCATTTATCCCAGTGCTCATAAAAGCATTTGTCTTATAACCTGTAAAAATGAATGGATGCTAGAGAAGCTATTCCTATTTCCTAGTCATGCTGAGTGTAACCACTGTCAGCACAGGTGATCCCTCACCCTCAAATATTAAAGCCGAGGCTGTGGCAAGTATTATTCTTCAGCTCAGTAATTCTGTATCTCACAGTTACAGCTTCTACAAGTCACTGACTGCTGTAAATGCCCATCTCTCGTAGTAAAATGGATTTTTAAAAACATTCTTTTACCTCATTTAGTTAATTAAACTCAACAAAACTTTGAAAAATTATTTCAGGGAAAATGTGAGTCTGCTATATCACTACGGAAGAAGAAAAATTAAAGTGTATCACCTTGGGGATGTGATAGTTTGTTTCTTTGGTAGAAGCTCCTGAAAATATTTCACAGGGGCTGTGCTTCAGACTCCTGTAGGGTTGCGTGTTACTCTAACGTTGTGTACAGCAGCTCAATCTGAATACCTGAAAGCCTTTCCCGATATTTTATGGGAAAAATGCTTAAATTCTGCATCAGTGTTAACCGTGTTCTGCTCAACAATTAGACTGGACTTCCAGTCTCCACTTGACAGTGAAAAAAAGGCTTGAATTGTGCATATTTACAAGGTGTTTTGTTAATCATCCTTCTTTTCTAGCACAGATTAAAGAGCTAGCCGGCCCCTTGCAAGTGGCAGGAAGCATTTGTTGGCTAACTGTGTCAGGAGTTAATGAATACTTGCTCTCCTGCAGACACTGCTGTACAAAGAGATAACAAGAAGGAACACCAGGCATGCCACCTTGCCTATCTACTTACAGTAACTCAGCCAGATGGTGATTAAAGCCATCTAGTTTTAGAGGGCACAAAGAGAAATGCTCTGGAATTTCATGCTGAATTGATTTAAGAAGTTACTCTTCCAGCTGTCAGCTTTGTTTCTTTAGCAGGGATGGCTGAAGGAAATGAAAGCTGACTTCCCCTCATCACAGTTCACAGCCTGATACTACCATATTTATGCTGAAATATGCTGGCCATCCTTTTCCAGAGATTGCAACCTCCAGCAGACGGGTGGGATTGACAGTATAGGGCGGCATCTGCCATCAGGCATAAATTACTTGGACTCATATTTCCACACCGCATTATGTTAGGGCTAGGAGACTGGTTTTTGTGGTATCTCACTAACAACTTCACCAAAATTATACAGATTCTATATTCACATAACAGAGAGCATGCTAAATGGAAATTGTAACCTATAGCAGATGCAATTGCTTCTGGAGGCAAACACTCCTGTGAATGTCTGGCCACACCGCCATGGACTTCCCTCAGAGCTTTAGGAAGGACTAGAGCATGTTTGAGCTCATCTCTTGAAGGAGCCTTTGCAGTACTTTATTTTATTTTGAAGGAAGACATCCAAAATTTTGTTTTTCTTTCCTTTTGTTATGGTATACTGTGTTGTTTGTTTCAAGCCCTGTTTCAAAACTGAGCATTCCGGTGAGGTTAACCTCCAATCACATGTAAAGCAGGGTTTGAAACACTTGTATTATTGAAGGTATTCGTCTGCTTATTCAGAGAAGGGGAGGGAGGGGAAGGCTTTTCTGTCAGGTCTATAAAATAAATTCAGGTCAGACAGGTTCTGAAGTTTCTAGAAAACTAGACTAATGTGTTGCTGTTAAAGGACTAGTTTCACTGGAATTCTGCATGCACTGCTGTCAGTCATTAAGGTATTCTCCTTCTGTGGGATCTGATCCCTGGAAATAAACTGCAATAATTTTTCAGGCTAGATACCATTTGGTGTTTTGAAGAGTATATAGCTTTCATGAAACAAAGTCTTGTTTAATCTTAGCAGAAATTGTGCAGCATGTAAGAAGGATTTACAAATAAAAATCAAATTGATAACTTTTTTCAAAATTTGCCATTTCCTGTAAATGTAATGGACTCAAGTCATTCCTATAAACTCCAACGGAGGCATACACTCATCTTCTAGAAATTACTTTAATGCTTTTTAGGTATGTTTGATTTGTGTCTTCATGACTGGCCATGAAGACAAAGTTATATAGGTGACAACTGCCTGCCAAAACTCCTTTATAGCTATGTGGTTTGTCAGTTACTGTGAGGTTGCTTACCATTTTCTCCTTAGTATTTTCTACTGCTGTGGTAAATTCAGGATATTCATTCATTGAAAATGTTGAAATAGCTACTCTATCATTATCTTAATGACTTGGGTCAATGCAGCATGTGTGCACTGCTACAGATCAGTCTTACCTTCCTTATAGCTGTCTGTCAGAGTGCATGGCGTTGACCCTCAGAAAATGCTGGGCAATTGAAAAAGACTTTTTTCCATGCAATTTATCTCTCTGAAATGGTTCCTGCTTTCTGCACTGTCACCCACTGCATACAGCTAAGTGGATAAACGTGAAAGTGTTGTGCATATCAATATGATACCCATGCCAGAATGTGTCATGTATAATCTGAAATTACCAGCAGACATTTGTCTGTCCTTTTTCTGTTTGTTTGTTTATGGATTTCTGTGGTTTTAGGCTACAGATTAAGCTATGAGTTAGATTTTTTCATAAACAGATCTAATGCAATATATTCTGGTTTGGGTAGCTTCTCCTCCCTTCATTATATAATCATGTAATGATAACTAAATAACAAATTTTCTAACAAGTCAAATAAATGTTTTTGAAGTTCTCATTTGGAAAGATGTCTGTGCAGGTTCCATATTTCCTTTAAAACAATCAGTTTGGCAGCATGAAGTAAAATTGAAAAAGCAAAAGTATGCATTTTTTAAAGACTGAGCCATAGAAAATAATACTTCAATAATAATTTTGTCTTAATAACCTTCATTCTTAGAAGAATTGCATCTTGTGGTTCTTTGCTATTGATGTGTGATTGTGTGGTGCTTTTTGATTTTTTTATGAGGTAAGCATGGAGACCTTACCAGTCTTTGTCTTACATTCATCAGTTAAAGATAATATCAGTTGCTCCAAACTTATAATAGGTTAAGGAATAAAAGACTTGGTCCTAGCACTAGTAAACTGAAAAGTACTCTGGTGAGAACTGGATGTTTCTGAATTCCTTTTCTTCTGCTCTTGGCAGAAAGCCTGACAGCGGTTTACATGCATTTTTGCCCTCCCATTTCTTTTGCTGGTAGCCATTAATGTTGTTACTTCCATTATCATGTTTCAGTCAGTGTGACTTCCTGAGAGAAGATTCTTCACAAAGCAGTGTATTTAAATATGATTCTGGTCAAGGCAGGACTGTATTTTTCTGTTGAGCTTATGGCTCAGTATGTTGAATTACTAAGTTTATTGGATACTTTCTGAAATCTAGAAAATAATTTGGTGATCTGACCTGCAAATAAAAGCAGACTCCTAAGAGAAGAGCTTTTATACTGCTTTCGAATAGCAGAAGTGACTTTCAAAAATTTCTCCTTCTGAGGTGGTGTTAAGAAACAAGTTATTATTCACGGCAAATGTATAGATTCTCTAACACCCCTTTTCTCTAAAGGTGCCTATGCAAGTCTGACCACTGCTTTGAAGGGGAACATTTCAGTATTTGAATATTGTGTATATGACTTTGAAATCCAAAGATTTTGAGCATGTGGCAGAGTAACAACATAATTGTCTGAGCACCTTTGTACTTTATGTAGAGTCTGCAGTACTAATCATAAATATATGAGGACAAATAATTAATCCTTGCTCTTACTAGAGCTGACTTTTGTGTTTGCTTCCCAAGGAAACTACCTAGTGCATTTGATGTTTAAGAATTGCTTGTAAACATGTAAAAAGCTATTACTATGCAAATTTGGTATCCATGGCCTTTCCATTTTGCTGATTTCTTGGGCTCTCTGAGGACTACAGCTATCATTAAAGTGCTGCAAACCATGGTAGAAACCTGAGACTTAGCTTTCAACTAAAGACTTGGCTGAGCTCTTCACAGCTGTGTGAAGGCAGCCACATCATGTAATACAGTCATCTCGTTAGGTAATCAGTTGACCAGATACATCATTACTTAAAAATTCATTGTAGAGAAAAATCTCTTCTGAGTCTAATCTGTGGTTCAGCTGTGATACTAAACTTAAAATCAAGCAAGTGTGCTTATATATTTAGATGACTGACTTCTGAATGCAGGCCAGACAGAAGCAATTTGCACATTGAAATGTGACAAGCTTACAGTGTAGAATTTTAATCAATGAGACATTTTAGCTCATCTCCATGTATTATTTATACTTGAAGCTAATATCAGATTAAAATATGGCAAACTTGTTCTTCCTGGAGAAGAGTTTGGGGAGAGTGTGTAAAGATTCAGGGTGATGAAGCTAGACACAGTGGGGACAGTCTGCCCCATTAAACTGTTAATCAAACTGGTTGTTTATGGCAAGAGGTATCTCTGTTACCATCTTTGTCATATAAACAAAAATACTGGCCCTCTTCCATGTGCCAGTATGTTCTCATGTTAAAATTGAATCCCAGAGACAAGATTACTGCTAGGCCTTCAGTGCTTGGTTTCTGGAAATTAATTACTTTGTTGCTCTAATTTGTGAGGTTAAATGATTGTTGTGTGGAACAGCTGGCTGTTGTTCTCTGTTACTAGTGTCAGACAACTTTTCTTGCAGCCACCACTTTTCAGAGGATTTTGGTGAAAATATCACACATCACCTCACAGTAAAGTGCACAGTATCCAAATTCCAAAACAAATAGGTATTTTGCAACTACAGAACGTGGCTGTCTTCTTGAAAGTACCAGGACAACATCCTTTGACCATCATGTATGTATAGGTATCATCCGCTATTCCCACTATTTTTTGTACTTTTCATATGAAACTTACTGTTCAACTTTTCTAACCTTAACCAACAAATATGAATTAAAATATCCTGTAATAAGAAGCGATTCTTATGTACTAGAAAGAAATATGTGTTTATTAAAGGAACATTGAGATCACTGGAAACTTCAAAGATGAATTTGAGGCAGAGAATGATTGACTTGTATTAAAAGGGAAGAAAACTTTATTCCCAGCTGGAGAGGAAACAGGACTGGCAGAAAATCTTTGAAGCATTTGTTAATAACAGAACAATCTTGTCTTTGGGGTTCTGTTAGATGAATTAAAATCAGCTTCCTTTCTCTTAACTTGCTGAATGAACAATAAAAGATTAACAGTATTACGACAGAATTCTTGAAGTTCTGACTTGATCAGTTCTTTGTAAGTGCATAAACTTTATTTTGGCCAATGTTGAACAAGTAACTCATTACAAATAAGTAATTCAAGATGATGAAGTGGGTTTTGCTCATAAAAAATTTCAACTGCATTATTTAAATACATCCATACATTTTTCTCCCTAGCAATTGGGCAAGGGAGAAGAGCTGCCATGCCTGTTCTCTTTTTGAGAGTGCTTAGAAATTTCTTAATTATCATCATAAGCCCAGAAAAGCACCAGAAAGATAAGTAGGTTCCCAAAAGTTTCCAAAGGTTTTACCTGAGATCTCAGGCTATTTCAGATATTCTTCAAAGAGAAGCAGTTATAAATATGAAACTGCAGAAACCATGTGTATGGTTTGGCAAGTAGAAAACCTTGCTGTGGGGTTTTGTGTTTATCACAGTAAATACTTAATAATCATCAATAAAATCACTTTAGCTGATGGTGAGCTTAAACCATCTTCAGGGTTCAAACATACCTTGTACAATACTTGAGGCCCAGAGTGCATGTGTGTGGAATTGCAGATGAATGTTGTTGCATCAGTAGTTCAATTGACAATCTTTCTTATTCAGACTGTAGCCTGCACAACTGGTAGCATGCCCCGTGGAAGAAATTATTGTAATTGCCATAATAAAAATAACTTAACAGACTGCTTTTTTTTTTAATAGTCAGCAGTCCATAATGATTGGTTTTATTGTGTTATAAGATGTTTAAGTCAAACACACATATTTGAAATGTAAGTAAGAATTTTTAGGGGCTCAGTATGCATTCAGATAATTTTTTTAAACTGAACTAGTACTTCACATACTTTCCCTTGGGATTTAGAAAGACAGTAATTACATAGTAAACATACACTCATTATTACAATCACTTGTTGCAGTTTAAGTGTGTCCATGAAGATATGTCACTTCTTTCTGAAGTATTATGGTAATTTAAGGGGTTTTAAGTCTACTACCCAGCACAATTGCTAAACTCCGCCCTATAACAGAAGGTAGTTTGAGTAATTGGTATTAGGTTAGCTGTCTCTGTTAAATAGGTAGCAGATGCTTAGGAGATATTGGTGCTGTTGATCCAGGAGTTTGTAGTAGGGTTTTAGTGGCTTATTTAAGGGTTGGGTTTTTTTTTTTCCTTCTCTGTGTAGTCTTAAAGCAATTGCATCTTAGGGTTCCTTTCTGTGAATATTATCTCCAGGTCAGGATGCCATAAATGCTTGCTCAGGAGACTTAAGAGCAAGACAGCACACAAGTGGTCAAACATCCAAAACTAGACAGAAAAGAATAAGGAAAGAGAAACACATGTCATCTCCTTTCATCATATCATGTGGGAGTTAAATTATGTCATCATTTAATCTTGCAATGGAAATACAAAATATTTAAGAGACATTTGAGCATATTGTAGTTTTGAAGGATAGGCTCATATTCAATTTTTTTTTTATTGAAATAAATCAATTAATCAAATTCTCCTCAAGACATCTAAATTGAATGTTCCACATGCCTGTTCTGTATTTAAGTACCCATCTTTCTTTCAAAATTCAGTTTGTGATTTGGTTGACCAAAGGGATGGAGCACCTCTCCTGTGAGGAAATGAGAGAATTAGGATTGTTCAGCCTGGAAAAGAGAAGGCTTCTGGGTGACCTATTTTTGTCCTTCCAGTACCCAAAGTGACCTTACAGGAAAGATGGGGCAAGACTACTTACAAGGGCATGTGGTGACAGGACAAGGGGGAATGTGTTCAAATTGTTGGAAAGTAGGTTTAGATTAGATTAGATATTAGGAGAAAATTCTTTAATTTTCTCCTAAGGGTGGAAAGGCACAGTAACTGGGAAGTTGTGGATGCCCATAGAAGCTATGGATGCCCCATCTCTGGCAATGTTCAAGGCCAGGTTGGATGGAGCTCTAAGAAACCTGGTCTAGGGGAAGGTATGCCCTGGCAGGTGGGTTGGAACTAGATGGTCTTCAAGGTCTTATTCCAACCCAAAACAGTCTAGGATTCTAGGATTCTGATGAGCTCTTTTTAACTTTCAACTTGTGACACAGACTGTAGCTGCATGGAGAGCTACTATTTACACATCTGACTTCAGATGACCTTGTAGTTTTTGCTGTTGAGAGGTGTGTTTGGTCTTGATTATATCCTTCTGCATCTTTTTTGCATATTCAACTGCTAAGCTATTTAGTCTCATGTCTAAGGGTTTGTTGATACAAATCTTACCACTCTTGTTGCCCATGTACATGTTTTAATTCTGCAGCGTTTTTTGAGAAGTGGATATTCTGAGTTTTTCAATTTTGAGAAGGAGCAAGGTAATTATGTAGCTTCTAGTTAGTTTCTGTTTTATTGCTAGATCCTAAGGTGCCCCTCTAATTCTGCCTTTGTCTTCTGCAAATTGGCAATGGCCTGGTTGTTCTGTGTAAATCTATGGGAACCACTCCCTGTCATTGTATCCTAATCCTGTTTCTAACAGCTCTTCAGGTCAAAGGCAAAAATTGGTGTTCCCAAAGCATCTTGAAGGGATGACTCTAATGCTCCCCCTAAGGTACTCTAGAAGGAGAAGCCTGTTTATGTCTCCACCCATATAACATGGGATAACTGCTCAGAGAGCAGTTCTTCCCTCCCTCCTTTTGGCTTAGGGAGTTTGGCAACAGTTACTATGGCTTGACAGAAATTTGGGGCAGTTACACAAGTGAATAGGAGAATCTACCTGCTTGGAGTACAGCCCTGACCCTCCTTTCTCAGTAGGAAGCCATATCTGTATCTCTCTCCTGTATCTGACCGCACAAAAGCAAGTTCTTTTCTCCAAAACCTGATGTGGATTGTCTGCTATTTAGGGTAAAATATAGACAGCTACAGAGAAAAATAAACTGCATTTTTAAGTTTTGAAAACATGGTTATGCCCTTTAACTGGACTTTGCAAGGGTGTGACTGTTTTAGTGCCACTGCAGTGGAGGCAGGTACATACCTGGCTAGTTTGTATGCAGCATTTCAGATCCTGAAAATAGTTCTGTCCCACATCTGACAAGTTTGGGACTTAAAATTAAGAAAGTACCTAAAGATACTGTTATGGTAATTTAGATGTAGTTCTGACTCGAAAAAGATGGATTTGGATGTAAAATCATGGTTCAGATCTGCCTCGGGATTTATTGTGGGCATCACGAAAACAAAGGCAGAATTCTCTGTGCTTTTAACATTTTATTTGCCAAGAAGCTAATGAAAATCTGGATACAATTTTAAAAAATTATTAGGAATACTTAATAATTATTGTCTTAAAGCTATTGGTAGTTGAACACTTTTTGTTGCATTTTTAGTTCTTGTAGAATAATCAGTGGTAGCTCCTTTAAAATTTCACATTTACTTGGGAACAAACCAGATTGAGAAAAATACTATTGTCAGGCAACTCAGGACAATTAAAATCTCAGTTTGAGAAGTGATATTTAATTACTTACTGCCTAGACAAGCTTGTAAAACAAATTTAATTACGTGCATCAGACAAGCTGCTGGCCTCCACTTAAAATCCTGTGTGCAAAGGATGACCTGCGTGTCTGGCCTGAGATTGAACAGAGAAAAAACGTAAAAGCGCAAATTTTCTCCTGCACGTCACCACGGAGCAGATGTGCTCTATACCTCCCTGGGGAAGCAAATGCATCTGCTGTCTGCCCTACAGTCATGATGGAGAAACCAAGAGAAATTTAACCAAGGTAGAAGTTGAAACGAGTCAAAGGGCTTCTGACCACAGGAATACTGAGTTCAGTGCACTGGATAAGTAGATACACTATGCTCTAAATGCCAGATACATCAAAATAATAGTTACTAGCAGCTTTATTTTCATGCTGTTGTACAAAAAGAAGTCTGCCATTGAATTATAGTGATGAAGATGGATAGTTTAACTGCTGATGGGTTCTCATGACACAGAACTAAGTTTAGATCTTCACGTGTCTTTGCAGGAAGGAGTGGGTTGTTCATTTGTTTACTTCCATGCTACAGGATTGCATTGCAATCCATAAATGAACATGCTTGCCCAGGAGGAACATCTATAAGGCATAAGCACAGTGTGCTTGTCCAGAGCTTGCTGTGGATTTGGACTGTAGATGAGGAGAAGGTGGTTTGAAAAGATCAAAGTAGACACGTTTTTAAGTTGTAAAGAAAGAAAGTACATCATGGGAAGTCTTTGTGTACAGAACCGGAATGAAAACTGCAATGAATGCCAAAACATAGACAAGGCTGGTAATGGTCTGGTAATGGGAGAAGGGATTGTGTTGTTGCAGATGCAGAGCCAGCAGGTGAGGTTGGAAATATGCATCACTGGATTTTGCCTTAGCTTTTTAGTAAAGTCCTAATTCAGATCTCCTGTGTAAGGCTCTGGCTCCCAGACCTGAGCAGATGCTGTGGGGTGAGCTGCAGCATTTACCCCTCTCTGGCAGCAGCTTTGCTCTTGTACGAGCAATGGAGCCCACCAGCCAGGGCTGCTAAAAGCACATTCCTGCTCCTTGGCTGCTTCACTTTTCAGGCTGGTGTGGAAATGAAAATAGTGGTTTATATTACAATGTGTCACTTTATTATAAGTGCTTCCCAACCTCATTTTATATTGAATTAATATGTAGACCTTATGATTTTATTTTGGCATTTAAATTAGCCAGTGATATATATGTCTTGCCTGAAAGATGAGCAGCTACCTAGCAGTGTTTCAGATGTTTGCTTGTCCTTGTGACTGATTGAATACCAGGAATATGTACACTGTGAAAAAGAGATACAACCCTGTAGGATCAGTGTTGCTACTTCTAGCATATCTGAAATGTACATGAACACACAGAGGAAAAATACATACATACAAAGAGATACATATTAACCTAGGAAACTGCAGGTTTTCCTTATAATTATGTATTCTATGTTTCTGTCCTTATATGCATGTGTTCCCTATAAAATACAAGTTTCTTTTCCCCAGTATTAAACTGCTTGATCAAAACTCCTTATGCATCACTATGGAAGATGGAGGCACATATTATGGGTACCCCAAATTGAACAATAAAACGCTGCTCCTCACATGAAAGTTGGGAAACTTTATAGATCATCTGCTGCAGGTGTTGTTCCTTTTTACCAGGAGGCAAGGATAACTGTGGTATTACCTAGTGAGGGTAAATAACAAACCCTTTTTGAGAGTCATACACAGCAGTCCAGTTATAGCTGAAAGTTGTTCTCCATATGTCCTGTCCTCTGCACAATTTTGTCATGCCTGTTGATCCTCCCTCTTTATATTGGTTCTGCTTTAAATGAGCTCTGAAAAAAACTTGCTGTCAGGTCTGGGAAATATAATACAACACCTTAATTTTCTATATTACAAAATGTTCTGAAAATGCCTTCAGAGGGATCCCAGTTTGTGCACTGAGTCAGTTAAAGTAATTAGGGCGTGATGCAATTGTTTCTTTATGGGCCTGAAGCTATCCCAAGAACCACAAAGGCTGATTTCTTCCTTGTAAAAGGTTAATTTAACCCTTGGCCAGGTGGGTGTCATAGGTTTTGTTCAAACACTCTGAGTTCTGAGACAAATTTAATCACAATGACTCAAGTTACTCTGCTCACAGGACTGCAGGTCAGCATGTGCCTGTAAATATTTAGGAAGACCAAACATTGTTCAAGGAATGTGATTTTGGATGTTTTTGTTTTGTTTTGTTTTGTTTTGTTTTTTGGGGCTTCTTTGCTGCAGAATGATGAAAATACCATTCATGGTATTTTACTTGATGAATCAGAATCTGAAACTATTTATTTTGGCTGGCTTAATATGTTGTTATCCTCCATTTTCTTTCTGGAAAATGTTGGCCTTTTCACTAGTTCAATTCCTTGAGGAGCATTATTTTGGACTGCTGAGAAGACAAGCAAAAATCTGCAAAGCTGTTTTCTCTCAGATGGTAAAAGGAAGTCAGTTATAAATTTGATGATTTGTGCTACATGCTTCTTCTTGTTATGATTACAGTAATTCTGCATTTTAAGAGAATTTAATAAACTATGTTCACAGGCACACTTTGGATCTTATGTTTCTAAACACTTTCCTGCTCTCACTAAAGTAGCATGAACTGTTATTGGTCTTTCTGACTATTATGGAAAAATAATTTTGCAAATTGAAAGGTGCCTTGGGGGTTTTGAGTTTTCTTTTACTTCATAAGGTCTCAGACAGATTAATGGGGAGGTTTCTGCAGGTTGTCCAGGTAGAAAAGGTTCATGCACATTTAATATCTTTTCTGAGAAGCCTGCAGTGATGATTTTAGGTTCTGATTTCTTTCATGACTACTCGAATTTATCAACTAAATGCAACACATTTACTCTCTTTGCAGCTTTTTCTACGCCTTTGCCTATTAAGGTATAGGAAGGATGTGTTGTAGTGATCCAAATTCAGATCCAATTTTAAGCTGTTTTGTCAGCATTTCTGTTGTCTTCTGTCTAAGTATTCTTACTAACACTACTGTGTAAGTATTCATGCTAAATCTTCTTCTATGCATGGAGTGGGAAGGAATTATCTCACCTACTTTGCAAATATAACTTGCACATATTTGCTTTTCTCTAAAAAGTCAGAGAGGACTTATTAAGTACTTCTCCCCAAAGATATGAATGTCCAGTTCCTTAAAAATCATTTTGTGACCCAAGATGCAGGCATTTTTGTGCTCCCTCTGAAGACATCACTAGCTCAGATAAAAACCTGACCTGAATAGATATGTGCCAGAAATGTATCACCAAAGATTGGAGCCTAAATGATTGGAACACATTAAGAGCTTTCACTTTTTTCTTTCTTTGTTTTTCTAATGAATATCAATTTACCCTGATGTCCTTCATTGCCTCTAGAGTAGCCAAAACCTTGTTAAACTACATAATTACTATTAAATAGTGTGTGTCATACAAATTTATACATGAATAAACACATGTAAATTCAAACAAATGAGGGTCTTCACAAACCTCACATATAAAATATTCAGGCATTAAATATTTTTGTAGTAGCACTTCATCCTTTTTTTAAATTTTATGCTTGAGGAAGATTTTCCATAGTCCAAATACCGTAGGCCTGTATTTGCTACTTGTTTTGTTTCATTTTCAACTTTGGACCCAAGCTGTTTAAACAGCCTTTATCTAAGTCAACTTCCTCATGCTTTCATCAAAAGAAAAGAGATTATTTGACTTTCTGTCTCATAACACAGCATTACAAGAGAGTCATATGTTAAGTGACAGTGATGGATTCTGTATTAGGAAATGGTCATTCTGTTTGCACGTAAGTCTGTTGTAATAGTTCCCCATCAAAAACAAAAACAAAAAAATCTCATTTTTATTTATTTGTAGTCTATTTATTAATATTCATTACAGTTGTATTTACTCATACCTGAAGCTAATACATTTCAGAACTAGATTAGGTGAGAGTGAACTGGAATAACAATGTGTAGGCATAATATGTTTCTATCCTGGCACTGGTCCTGTACCTTTACTTTCTTACTCCTAGGTACACAGTATTTGTGAACTGACTAATACCTGGCAAGAGAAGGACATTTTCTCTTCAGACTTACGTGCAGTGTATTTGTGAGATTTAATGGTAACTAGCACCAACACAAGCTTTCGGCACAAATCTTGTTTTCTGGTGGGATCAAAACTTCTTATCCTTCATATCTTATTTATGAGAAGTTTAAGATGGAGATAACAAGTTGGATGGGTACTCAGTTGACTGAATCTGTGGAAAATACTTGAAAGACTGCTGGGAATATACAGAACTCTGTCTTTCAATTGTCTCTGCAGGACCAGTTGGGTTATAGGTGTAGAATAGGGGTTCCCTCAACAGGCAAGTCAATATGGACAGCAGCAAGTGCTTTGGAGGTACATAGCATCATCAGGGATTGTGGTGGTGCACTGCATGTGCATCTCTTCCTCTGAGCTCTCTTGGGCTTTGTGCTCCAAGCTGAATAGGTAAAGTGATAAAATACCCCTGCATGTTCTAAAGACAGTTTTTCCTATAGATGAACTATAGCTATTTCCTACCTTTATGTAAACTGTGGTAAAAGGACTTCAAACTGCAGCAAATGACATCTCCCAGACACAGTCTCAAGGCTTGTCTGAGCAGGCAGGGCAATTCTTCCAGGGCTTTCATGCAGGAGGCACATGACTCCTTGTGAGCAATGCAGATCTGTTAACTCCCTGATATGGCCAGGTTTCTCTTCACACTGTGTCTTTCTGGACAAACAGTACTTTATACAGAGACCTCAGTGTCATCAGCCTGAAAAAAGCAGCAGTGCAGGTGATCTTGTGCTGCCTGCACTAAACCCCAGAAGCCCACCACAAATTTATCCTCCAAACATGGGTCAAGGATTCTTCCCTGTCCTGGGAGGCCTGAATGGCTTGGACTGGCCCCAAGTTAAGGGGGCAAGTGCACAGTAGCAATAGGTGGTAGGAGGTGCAATAAATTCAGAAATGTACAGGAATAAAGCATACTTGTCTGTTAAATTTTTTCAGGTTAGCCACTGCAAAAGAGCTGCTGCAAATTATCAAGTTACTTGAATCTATTGAGGGAGTGTTCCTGGTATGGCTCAGAATTGAATACTGATTGATTGTATTTCTGTAGGATAATCAGCCCAAGCCTGAAATTGCTACACTACTGAAAGATAAAGTGCTTCAGCATTTGCTTGGGCTGTGTATAATCTAACATATGGACACACTGCAGTCTTATTGGCAACCTGCAGTAGCTCCAGATATACTTCTGTACAAAAATGGTGCAGCAGAATTTTTAGTAGTTATTGACACCTATACATAAATAATGATAATTACTTTCCATAGTTATGTATTTCACAGGCAAGATCCATAATAAAAAGTGATAATACTAAAATTAGAATATCAGTACTGACATGGATGCTGAATTGTTTTTCTGATAGTGGTCAATAAATAAGTTAGGAAGTAGCTAACGTTTTTGCTGGCCAAATTACATCCAGTTAAGTTAATCACAAGTGGCATCTATTTATCCTCCATAGCATCTCTTTACTGAAAGTTTTGTGTATATACTGAGAGTGAGATATAAATGGACCTGCAGGCATTTTGTGTTAGTATCAAGGATTTATATATTTTTGTGATTTTCACCAGTGCCATGTAATAGTATATAAAAAAGAATAGCAAATGTGATTGTAATGATCTGAAAGGGCTCACTCTTAATGATATACAGCTACCTTTCTATTTTTTTGTCAAAGCATTTCTCTAACATGAATGTCTAGAATCTTATTAAAAATCTGATCTCATTAGGTACACCATCAGTATTAGAATAGTGTATCCTAAATCTCAGTCATTTAGAAATGATCTGCACATGAAAAGATTAAATGAGGGCGTCACCAATTAGTATAAATGTCTTTGTGGAACAGAAAGTGACTTCAAAGAATTTGATTATATATTTGGGTTTTCTGATTTTTTTTTTCTATTTTCTTCTGAAGTACTACCAATACTTTAAACTTTTTTTTCTTAATACTGGAATATTCGTAGCTTTTTTATCACTTTGGTGTGCAAACCGAATGTAAGGGGGAAAATGGTAACATTTAAAATTATTTTAAAACAATCTCTTTTTAGTTTTTCAAGATGAAATGACTGACAATTTAATGTAAAGTCTTAGGTTGCTTTTGGTCTTCTGCTGCACCACTATTTGCTCTTACATGTGCAGTGGGATGGAGTTTGATGCAGCATTTAATCCTTTTACCCACTCCATGGTACATTGAGAGCCGTCCTATGAAAACCCTGGGGTTGTGTTTGTGTACTATCATCTCTGAGCACCTTTGCTAGTTGGCTTTGCCCATGTCACAATCAAATGGTATCAGGCAGAGCTACAGGGTCTGGTAAAACCTGAATTCCCAAACTCCATCAAACTGGTAAAAATCTGAAGCCTCAAGTCCTGCACAGAATGCTCCCTCCATCATGCGAGGAACATTCCAGTCTCAGGATGCTTTAGTCCAAAGCAAGTTATCTTGGAGCAGCTGGCATTTCCAGCTTCTAGTCCCCATTCTTTGGGTTGGGCAACATCTGGCAACCAAAAAATGTTTTACTAAAAAGTAGCATTAGAATAGAGTCACATGCTGTGTCAGGGACAGCTTGGAAAGAAAGCAAGTATTGTATCCTCTTGTGTGTAACATCCCTGTGCTGTGGCCTGGTTTTCCTACTAAAAGATGCAGCATGGTTTTAAATTTGGATTATTTTGGTGTTTGCTTTTTTTTTTTAAGCAGTGGTTCTTAGTTTCCACAGAAATTTAAGCAAACTGAGGCTTGTTTTGGCCACTCTGCAAGGGACACTACATTATTCAGACATAAACCTTTTTCATTAGGGCACTGCATGGTGAAGATATTTATCAATTCCTTATTGCTGCTAAACCTGTTTCTGTTTTCTGCTAGAGTCGGAAGCAGGGAAAGAGCAGTACATTGGAACAAATGTATGTTTTTGTAATACTATGTGTATAAATATTGGTGTGGTAGTAGTTTCCATATTAAGTGCCGGCAAAAGTCTTTTAAAATCTACTTCAGCTGTAAGTCCAAAAATGCATGGTAAGGCAAAAAGGTGAATAAGCCATTTAAATGATGAGGGTCTAAGTGGGCAGTTGAAGGGGAGAAGGGAGGGGCATAACCACAGACTCATTGCTGTGGCAGCAGGAAGGGGCCCAGATGTATTTCAAAAAAAAGGATAAAGGCAAAAGGCTTTTTTTTCGGTCTCAAACTGTATCAAATTCCTCCATCCTCAGCATCTGTAAATCTTCCAGAATTTTTAGAAATTATTGTTTTATGAAAAATGTAACCATCTATAATGTGTATATACGAAAAATGTACACAAAATGATGTCATTTTCAAAGATAGGATAAAAGCTATTACTGCAGTACAAAAGTAAGTGAATTACAAAAACACTTTTCTATCACCTCTAATGATGTTTTCCACATCTTTCCATTTGAAAAAGAAGTGAAATGTGTCAGCATGAGGAAGCTGTTCATACTGGTTCCCAGCTGTGGATATGTCAGTGGAGATAAATTCATGTCCTCAAATATTACCCTTTCCTGAGTACCAATTTGTACACACCTTAAATTCCACTTTGACAAAGCTAAAGCTTTCCAAGGTACGTATCTGCTCCCTCAGCAAGGTTTTGAGGTTTCACAGTGTTTGTACAAGGAGGTTCAAGGCCTATGTGACTAAAAGTAGCCCAGCTGCTGTAAATGGCAGCTTTTCTTTGTCTGTCTTTTGGAGGAGTGGAGGTCAGGGATATATATACTTATTTTCTTTGTTGATGCAGGTTTTCTGTGCCCTTCCAGCCCTGCTCCTGTCTGCTGGCCAGCTGGTTTGTAAGTGACTGGTGGCTAAGGAGCAGAATCTGCCTCTGAGCAGAATTTGCCTTTCTGATCAGACTGGTCGGTGTGCCTTGCAGGAACCTTCCGAAGCTAGAAGCCTAACTGTTGTCATTGAGTCACATTTTTATAATATGTACCAAATCTGAGTAGGCTGTCATTCAGTTTGGAGTCCAGGGGTGAATTAAATGTCCTTTATTTATCAGAATTCTTTATTCCTCAGCTCAGAAAACTGGGTGGATTTTTCTGCCTCTTCCCTCAAACCATCAAGGTTTTCTGTAGAGTTTAAATGACACTTTTTTGTGCAGGTATATTTTCTAGAAAGGGGAAAAAACTCCAAGAGCTCTTTATTTATTTATTAAATTTCTGTCACCCTAAAAGCTGTGTTTGCAGACAAACTGCTCTTGCATGTTTGCTTTTATAAAAGATGTGTTTATATGAATGTGCATCTTCTTGGTGACTTCCACAAGGTAGGACCCTCTGTGCTTTTGCATCACGTACTCTACCTTACTGAAATTACCTCTGGGTTATTGTAATACCAGCTTTCCATTAACTAACAGACTATAAAAAAAGAAAATTTAAATGCCTTTGGGATCAGTAAATGACAAACTTCTTGGAATGTGAGCCTTGCAGCCCAATCTCCCAAAAGAAGCACCTGCAATCTGGCTTTATAGCTGATACACAGCTAGTTGACAGACAAAAACCTTGCTAGGATTTCAATTTACAGCCTATGATACATAGGATTCTTTCTTCCTTGTAATGCTTTAAACTGAAATTGAATTTTAAATTAACTTGACACTGTGCTGTTTTCAAGTCAGATAAATAACTGTATTCCTTTTCCCTTTACTACAATATTTTTGATATCTTACTATTAAAGCCTTTCCTGAATTGAAATTAAAATTATACATTTACTTGTCCTTACTTTCCACAGGAGAAAAACGTGAAGCATAACCATGTAGCTGTAAGAAATATTGTTTGCACTTTGATGGATATATAGTTTCGTAGTTTAGGAATTTGCCAGTTTTATTTCTGTTGCTCACTGTAACAGCTTGTAGTTTATTTCTGTATTTTCTCACAAAGCTTTGATCAAACAGTGGCCTTCAGAATTATGTTCTTTGAGCCTTCACGCATGTAGATATCTTCCATTTACTTCATCAGAAGACCCCATTCTGCACTTCAGGACCCCGTTTTCACATTCACAGTGTTAATGAAGCAATGTATCAGCATTGTTTTGGAATGATTTCTTTTTGAACGTACTTTTGAGCTTTTGTAGTTTCTTAAGCTGTTAGACCTACATGGTGCAGGTAGAAATGCTTGTAAAACACACCAGGTAGCTGCAATGTGGTCAGTGGTGTCTTAATCTGACACCTGGTAGCGTAAATGCTTGTTACACTTGACAGGCAATGCCACCAGGAAGAATATTATAGAAGAGCTGCCTTAAAAAAAGGCAGATGGATTCAAAGTATTTTACAGAGAATGAAATAAATACCCATCCTTCTGAATGTGCTGTGTGGTAGAAAGAAGGACTTTTACAGTAGAACTGCTTGTGGTTTGTTTTTGTTTTCCCTGATTCTCACACACTTAATTGAATAAACCTTTCTCATCAAACTCTATCTCAAAAAGCTTACACTGAAGGACATACAGTGGCAGAATTACAATGTTAGAATCCTGAGCAAAATGCATTTCCTCTATTCCTGGTGAAAATACGCCTAACACTATGNGCAAGGCATTAACATTCCAGAAAGAGTTTCACCAGTCACTAGGCTTTAACAGTGGTCAGGATAGGCAGAAGGAAAAGCTACCAAACACTTTCCCTTTTAGGCTTGGGTCTTGAATTGTAACCAGGGGCTTTTGGGAATGTCTTAAAGAGCACTGCTTTCCTTGACTGCTCTTTCCCCATTCCCTTGTTTTCTGATACCAGTTTGACCAAAAATCCTTATTTTTTTAATAACCAAGCACAATAAAGAAATACCCAGATTATTTCATATCTCTAAATACATTAACAAAGGAGAAAAAACACACCTCTGCCTTAAGCAGGACAAGAAGTTATGCAGACCTCTCCAGCTTAGACAGAAATTTTCCAAGGGGATGGAGTGCCACATGATATTGGAAGGTTATAAATGTCTCAAATAAGTGTGAAATACCAGGGCCTTAGTTTGGGTGCTTTTCACTGTTTTATAGTCTGGTCATCTCTTCTCTCTGCCCACCCCAAGCCCCACACACCCCCAAGGTATTCAAATGGAAAAGCTTTCTTTCCAAGGTATCTGCACAAAGAAGGCACTCAGCAGCAGAGGAGATTTCTTCCAAAAGCATCTTAGTGTGCTATGATCCTTCCCCAGAACTCGGCTGGACATTCTGGGAAAGGACTCTTGCTCCACACCTTGTGCAGTCCTTGGGATGGACTCTGTCATTGCACATTCTGGGCCATGTGCCTGAGTGTACCTTGGCATATTTGTTTGAGTCTCTGCCAGCATATATGCCAAACAGATTATGCTTCATATTTCATCCCAGGGAGAAGAGAGCCTAAATGGGTTTATCATGGAGTTTTCATTCACTCTGTCATTTCTCCCTTCTTTATAGTTCATTGCTAGACTTCTAATTTTTCCCGACAGCAGTGCACACCCCTGCAGCTGGCCCTGCATAATGATTCCCTCCTCCTAGACTGACAAGAGTGGATGCATAAATCTACTGCCATCAGGGTGCCTCCTTTAGCAGACACTGCCCCCTCTTCCCCCTGGAAAAAGATCTGTCCCCTCCCCAGCACTCTCATTTACCACCTACTACTGTTGCCTGCTGAGCCAAGATGCTGCCTGTGATGGTTTTCCTGCCGATGCTAAACATCAGGAAATGGCTCTTTTTAGACAAAAATACTTTTTTTTCTCCTAATGATAACTATTAGTGAAAATTGGAGAGCTTTTGGCAATTGTATTTGATGCAAATATTTCAACATACAACAATGAGCTCCTATAAAAAGCTAGGGTGTACTGATCATTTGAATTAGGAGCTGGAGGGTGAGAAGAGCTGTCAGGAGCAAGAATTTTGACCAAAATATAGGTCTTTAAGAGGCCTTAAGTTAGAGATCCCCATGTTCTCTGAGGCCCTGTATTAACTCAAAATGATTGCTTTGCACTATTGAGCAAGGGCAGTAATGTCAAATCCAGGGCTTCCCAGCTGCTGAATTCATCAAGCACATCGACAGTTTATAAATCAGACAGGTCTTGTGGACCCTTTACAAAGTATTGTTTGAAAATGGCTTCCTTAGCCCTCCATCCCTAGCAATAGCAGTGGAATATTGCAGCTGGCTTAGAATCATCTTAAGACTAGTTTTAAAGAAAGCAATCTCCATTCCTGTTCTGAAAAGCAGGCACAAGGTGAATGTGCTGTGTACAGCAAGAGCTTCATCATTCTTTGCCAGCAGTGAAGGTACAGGTAAAGGTCATCCCCTTTTATCTTCCAAGAGTCTAATCCACAAAATACTAGATTTCTCCAATAGGTTTTAGCATCATGCTGGTAGTCTGATAGTTGCTTTTAAAGTTAAATTATTATTTTTCTTCAGCTACAAGTATTTGGCAGTTTTCTCTGACACTGTCCTTATGATGATTCATACTGTAGTTATTTTGAAGAGACGGATAAACTACAATTGTTTATATACAAACAGAATATGGCATTAGCTGCCAGAAAAAACAATCTCACTAATATTTGACTTGTTAGGTTCCTCATGTTTCATGTTTTGGCTCAGAGAGAGCAAGCTTAAAATTAATTGAGAAGAATTTCTTTCTTTCTGAGTGTGTTCAAAGGTAGTGGTATTTTCTCCTCTGTAAATGTTGGCAATTGATTATAAAATGTCAGAGGTGTTAGCAGTGTCAGCGACCTTCTTCTATACAGCTGGAATAATAGGCACGACTTGCTTTAGGACACCCTGCAGTTGCTGACAGGTTTTGTTGCATCTGCAGCCAACTCTTTATCATTAATGAGGCAAAAAGGGTGGATGAGGTAGTGTGGATTGTAAATGTAAGAGTGCTCACTCCACTAAATTTACTTGAAAAATGATCATTTTTTTGTGTCCAATGCCATTTTGTACTCTTCATGATTTTCTAATTAAGCCTGGAGGGCTGTGGATCCAGGCTTTGATATGAGCGGTATCGACTGTCCTCTTTCCAGAGAACAGAACAAAGCTTCCTCACTGTGCTGCTGGATGCTAACTGATGAACTGGTTTTTCTTCCTTGCCTTGGTTACTGCATATAATTAGGAATCTCACTCCTGTGACTTCATGTGCAGAACTGCATCCTTTCAATAGACCTGCCTGCCAGCTGCCCGTCATGCACAGCTATTCCCAAGATCCTTAAATTTGACTTTGCATGTCAACTGCTCCAATTTAAACATTGAGCTTTGAAGCAAACTATGGGCATGCTGAAGAAAAAGCTCTTCATGTCTAACAAAAGTCTCTTTTAGACTCTGTTTGAGGCTAAGGCTCAACTTTCAAAGTGGTCATGGTGTTAATTTATTTGAAATAATTTTATTAGGAAAGAGAGGTACCTGTGATTCTTGAAAGATGAGAAAATAAAGAATATGTATCCACTTGCTGGGTAAGACCCATGTGAGTGGTTTTCTGAGGGGATTACCCCTTTCCTGTCTCAGTATTCCCCTGCAGCAGAAGGAGTGATAGAGTCTGATGGCCAGTGTGTTGCTAGGTATAAGAGAGAAGGCATTTGCAGTTCTTGGAGAAGGGGAAGGGTGGGAAAGCCAATGACAGAAATGTCAGCGCAACAGGAATAAGGCTCTGTTAGATTTGAGGAGAAATTTCCAACCCTGTATGTCATTCCTTCACCTTAATGATAGAAAATATCTGTTTATTTTTTATTTTAATATCTTGTCTTTATGGTATTTTAGGACTGGAATTCCTGTACTTCATTCCCTGGATATATTATTTATTAAACAATGTCTCTATTCCTCTTTGCTGAGAGCAGGTACACAGAAAAACAAAAAAAATCTTGCTGCATTGCAAGTACAAAAAAATACTGTGTTTAGTATTCACACATGCTTAAGAATTTTTGGGGAAATAAAGGCCTCAGAATGTTTGTCTTCCAAGAGAGTCTTTGAGAAGTCACCTTTTTACTGTGGAGTAAACCTGTTGGCCAGGTAAAAGGTTTGGCTCATGGACATGATGGAGGCAGCTGGAGGGCTGGAAAGTGGCTGTATGGTGATCCACAGGAAATGTGGGCTTGTGCCTGACCTTGGGCCTTGGCACAGGGAGGTGTTACTGGAGGATGGCACTGGCAGGGAGATGTGTGGACTGTGCAAGGGATTCCACTGCTTTCGCTGCAGACAGTGCTGACAACCATGTGACATGACAGTTGATTTGAAAAATAATGTCTTGCCTTAGGAATCACTGAAAATGTATTACTGTAAAGTTGGAGCTTCTTCTACAGGAAATACCACCACAGTCTGTCTTTTACCCCTAGTTCCTTCTTTAGTGTTACCTAGTGGAGGACTTAGGATGCATTCTCTTAGTTTCCTTGCCAGGCTAGTTTAACCTAAATGCATTTAAGATCCTTTCAGTTTATGACATGTGACAAGATACTTCTGATAATTTGGGATTGAAATAACTTTTAAAGAGTTTTCATATATAAAATGCATATAGATTTGGGCTGTTACAAGGTTCATCGTTGGAGAAGATGCATACAGTAAAAGCGGCGGCAAATATGAAAAAAAAGGGTTAGCTATGTTTCTGAAAAGCACAAACTAGTCTTTGTTCCCTTTGGAAAAAATAATAGGATAACTTGGTTTGGAAGGGGCCGTCAGAGGTCATGTAGTCCTATGGCTCAAATTGGGGCCAGTAAGATCAGCTAGCAGAACATATAAAGTATTTAGCAGTTGATCCTACATAGCTCAAAACTTAATAATATGGTCAAAAGTTTCTTGGGACTTCTGAAACAAAAAAAAAACCCACCAAAAAAAAACACCACACACCAAAAAAACCAGTGGCAATATGTCTCCTTTGTCTTCATCTTTCAGAAGCTAAAAAAATAATAAGGAGGCTCAAGCTTTCATAGTTCTTTACTATGCATTTCCTTTTATTTTTGATGGACATAAAAATTTAATCAGGCTAAACCTTACTTTCCATATTCAATTATTTCCCAGAAAGTTTATATAAGTATAGATGTAGGCTTTTCAAGAATATGCCCCCAGAAGCTAATTTCTGAAGCAAAGGGAAACTGGAAAGTGACATTATTTTCGAAAATTAAGCCTTAATAAAGGGCTTCATTTAGTCATCCATCCTTGAAAATGGATGGTGAAATATGTAAGGGTTGAGAAGGAAAGGGAAAAAGGAGATACAAAAGAATGACAGCAGATGAAAGTACAAGGTAATTTAAGTCCTTGGTTAATGCCCCTGTTTGAAATTAGTCCTGGCTGGTTTGCTCACCCAAAAACTGGCAGCTCAAAACAAAATTCTTACCATAGTGTTCTTGCCGTAGTCTGGGCTTTAGCAGGTTTGTTATGTAGCTACTGTTATCTAGAAAAGTGGTGCCTCCAAGGGAGAATTAGGATGCTCTGTAGATAGCTTTTTAGTGCTTTGCGTGTCCCCAAGGTATCCTGAGAGGGCACCTGTGGTGGAGAAGAGCAGAGAACCACGCTTATCAATAATGGCAGCTGTAATGGGTGTCCCCTTCCATGAGGCTGAGTGTGCAGCAGCCAGGCAGTGCAAGCATCCCTGGCTGTGCCCGGGCTGTGGAATGCTGTGCTGCTCCTGCACTGAGGGAGCTGAGCACCTGTCTTGTTGTTGCAGGTGCCAAGAGTGAGTGGGACAGCCCAGGGCTCGGTTCTGGGCTCAGCTGGTACCCCCAGGAGCACAGCTGAACAAGAGTAAGTGCTGACACCGCCTTGTCTCCTCTTGAAGTCACAGAAGAAGTGAGATATTGTTTCCCAAGCTGTGGTGTGCATGCAGATTTTTCATGTGAATTTTCTATTTTCAGGTAAGCTCATTTTTTCCTTCTTTTTTAAATACAATAGAGTTTTCTAAATGCAAAATTATATTCTGGTTTTCTAGACAAATGTGTTGCTATTTATCAAGACTTTCAGACATTGCTGGAGCATTTAATAAGTGTTTATTACTACTAATGGAGATAAAACTTATAGGAGTCAGTCTTGCAAGAGGCATTAAAAAATAGTAAGAATAGCTTGGCAGAGGTTCTGTATTCATAAACCTATTTATAGATGGTGTGCTGGGTAGAGGAGCAGGTTTGTGCCTCTGCCAGCAACATGCTGCAGCCTACTGCTGTGCTTGTGCTTGCCCTAATTTTGCACTTACATTCTGAGTCTCCCAGGGGATGCTGAGCAGCTGTGTGGCTGACCTGAATCTTGAAGGTGCGTGGGTTTCACTGTGACTCTGAGGATGATTGGAGAGATTTGATCAACTCCTTTTCCAGGACCTGTTCACATTGATTAGCATGTGTTGGCTTGGCAGGTTTCTCAGAAACCAGCAAGTAAAACCTTCTTCTTTATTCTCAAGTGGCCAAAGAGATCTGAGGCAAGATTGATCGAGGGGTTGCACAAACATGGTCCTCGGTCTGTTCTTCAGCTGCAAAGTGGTTTAAATCCATTTTGGCAGCTCCAGTGATTCTCCTGGAGGCACTACCACTGAGAGCTCTGGTTCCAGTCTGGTGCAAGCCTGGAGGAGAAGAGATACTGGGATCCTGTGTGCCAGTCTTCCTCACACTTACCCGTAATAATTGTCCATAGACTGAACTTTCTGGAAGATAACACAACCTTTCCAGCAAGAGAAGCACGTGTCTCCTGCCTGGCACAAGAAAAAGGAAACAGTGGGAGGGGAAAACAAAATTTAGGAAGAGCCAAGTTAAGAAAACAAGTGCATTCTAGTGTTTAACTGATATCTGGCCTCATGCCAGTTTGGGAGGGGTTTTGTTTAGGTCTTTTTGTAGTTTTTGTTTTGTTTGAGGTTTTGGGGGAGGGGTGTTGCTTGTTTGTTTTGGATGCTTTTTTGTTTTAAATTTTATTTTCCCTTAAAAACAAGTGGGGGAAAGAGGAATCAAAATACAGTTTTCCATATGTGTGCTGCAGAATGAATAAAAGTGAAAATAGCTGTTCTAAACCAAAAATGTATATTCCCCCTTCACACACTCATTTATGTACCTAAAATCATGATTTTTCGAGATGTTGGAAAAAGGATGAAATCACACAGAAATAGCTACTATTTAAGCTTATTTAGAAATGCACATCAGGCAAGATGAGTATCACTGAGGAACAAAGGTGGGTCCTCTGGGGGATGTGAAAGTAAGAAGTGGACTCACTGAAAGAAAGTAATTGCAGAGTAATTTTACTATGGAATTTTAAACCAATTATGTGAATAACAGAGCACATATGTTCTGAAAGTAGTCAGAAGTGGTTTTTGTGGGTATAGCTAGCATGGTTTCAGAAAGCCTCTGCCTGGCCAGGGTTAGTGCTCCCACAGCTGAGATAATGTGAGTGCTTGCGTGTTTGGCTGTAGATCATTGCCTCCTGAGAGTCAGCCTTTCTCAATCTGCCTCTCCCATGGTAAATCTTCCAAAAAATGTACAAAGGTGTGTCTGATAATACGTAGCGCCTCAGCTTGTTTCTGTGTCTGACTGGAAAGTCTGGTGTTCAAAAGGTGCTTGATCTTATATTTTGCAATTATTAAATGTTTTGATAAGCCGCATCATAGTACATCAAATTTTACTGAAATTACTGCAAGTTTCTCATAAGAAGACTGATTAAAGGTGCTATTTCAAGAAGCTTTCACTAGTTTCGTTGTTTCTTGAGCTCTGTTCTTTTGAAAGGGAGATTTGCATCTTTTTGCTTTTTAATAAAACGAGACAAGTACTAAAAATCCACTATCAGCAGTTTGTCTTGAACACCAAGGCATGTGGCTTATTGCTCTCCAGAACATGGAGGATATTAAATGTGGATATTAATTTTCTTCTTCCATCACAAAGAAAATAGAAATGTTCACGCAAAAAGGGGAAAAATAGTTTATGGAATTCTTCAGCATTCCCTTTTGTAGTATGCAACTGGGAATTTTGATGCCTAGTGGATATAAGTATTTCCCAATGTTAAATATATGTTAATAAGTATAAATCATGCTGGTTGGGTGTTTTTTTGGTTTTTGGTTTTTTGTTGGTTTTTTTTTGCTTTTACAACCGTTAAAGCACCTACATGGTAGAGCACTTCACAAGTGAAACAAAAACTGTGAGACCTCTGCTAAACTTTATTTTGTTTCAAGGAGGTTTCAACAAACCTCCTTAATCTTTGAAGTTTTTTCTTTAATGGGTGGCCATTGTAAGCATTTCTGCAAATTCATTTCATGTGAAGATTTTGTCTCTGAACTTGTTCAAGTAAGCATAGCAGCAAATCTGATTCACTTGTGTGGCACTGAACTTCACATGTAAATCATGCTTCATGCAGTATTGTGCTAGGAGGTGCTAATGGCTGCCATCAATCAGGGCTGGAAAAAGTTGTTCTCCTCTTCTCCTCCCAGACTAAATGAGACAGCAATTAAATGCCCTTTTGTTGTGTGATAGCTGAGACAATGGAAATCAATGTCCAAAGCACAAAGCAGAATGGCAAGTCTTAAGTATAAGCTAAGCCATGTGTCCCAAGGGATTGGCATGTTGATTTGCTTACAGCTGAGAGGGTATATGAAAGGAATAACTGGGGTGTAGGCAGCAGAAGAAGCAGTAATACTCCTTGGACCGAAGCCAGAAGGGAGACTTCGCCCTGGGACTGTGCTGCCATGATTTTGCATCCATGCAAACCAAGCTCAGCTCACAATACAGATTTGATCCGTGATAGGCCCTGGAATAACATCATCATCAGAAAATATGGTACCATGTTTATATGTGGCATGTTTTTTATGCTGGTCAATCAAGAATGGGCAGTATCTGATCTGGTGAGAAGCTTACTAAAGTAAACTTCACCTTTCCACTTTCTTTAAAGTGTTTCAGCTGGGAAGACAACCTTACAACTCCACCAGTGCTGTTATTGAAGTGGTTTAGATCCCTGGAAAAGGATTTGCTGCATCCTGGAAGCAATATTCCCACCCCTCTAAATGCTATCAAGTGCTTGATAGATGCAAAACTTACTCTTGCATCTCTCCTAAATAAAATTGTGCTGTAAGGAATCCCAGTTTGCTCATCCATTTCTTGTAGATGCAAACAATGCCTCGAGGTTCTCAAACCACAGCATACTCGTTAACTACTTTTGTCCAGAGGACATGAAATCACTTAGGTGGCTGAATGTGTTCTGCCTGTCTTCTTCCCTCCAGACCTGCTCCAAAGCTCATTATGTCAATGGGACACTTCCTTTTGACTCCAGCTCACAATTCTGCCTTGGCTTTATTGCCTGCTGAAAGGGCCTTGAGTTACACAGGACTGCTTTGTCTCTAATCTGTGTGGGGTTTTTGTTTTTGTTGGGGGTGGTTTTTCTGCTTTTGTGCAAAATTGTAAATGCATTGAGAACAACAAGCCATTGCATTTACTAATGGCAAAGCACACTGCTGTCATGCAGCTCATATGCTGTTGGCAGAGACTGTAGCTATATGATGCTTTGCAGCAGCTGGGCTCAATTGAGAGAAAGCCTTTTGCAAGTTTAAGGCTTGGAAGAAGTGCTACAGTAAAAAATTATAATTTTTTTTGTGCCTGAAAAGTGTTACACACAGATGACCAGAGTTATCTGAAATATTACTGGAATTTGATCAAAAGAAAAAATTGTCTACTTGGTCATCTCTGTATTGGATTTTTTCATGTGATGTGCTGGATCTTTTGCAGGCTTGAACAAAAGGAAACAAAACAACCTGTATTAAGAGGTTCACAGAAATCAACAGGCATTTGCAATGGACTCATACAAAACCTGTTAGTCGGTGTTCCTTGTCTGTATTGCACAGTGATAAGATGCTGTCTTTTCCTTGTGTGCCCGTTAGGAAGACACTCCTCAAACTCATGTTCTACTGCACTCACATTTACTCATTGGCAGTACTGACAGTTGCTATGAGTGAAAAACTTCACAATCCCAGGGTTTTCATATTAATTCAGATGTCCACCTTTGATGTTGACTCTGGTTCTAGCCATGACTTGCATCTCACTTCTGTATTAGGTTCTCTAGTAAAGAGAGCCAGGGTACCAGGAGAGACTCATTTTGGGCACTGCAATACACTGACACATTATATATTGTTTTATATTTAATTACTACATGTGTAATTTTGAATAATCACAATTAGGCTTTTTAAAGCATCTCTTATATTGCAAACCTTCAGCAATTCAATAAAGGAAAGACATTACTTGTATTTGATGTGTCCATTATCTCCTGCAAATGCTTTGGAATACAATGGAGTAGCATGCAGTCTTCAGAGCTGTCATGACAGGTATTAAGAATGTGTCAAATCCCAGTGATGACTGATAACATATCTGTCATTTGTGAAGGGATTATTAGGAAGAGGAAAGCCACTAGGAGAAAGATACTCTAGAAAGAAGGGTGGGGGAGGGGAAGACAGCAAGAGAGAGGATTTACTGTTCTTCAGAGCTGCCTGGTATAATTAAACCTTGTCTAGTCGATAAACAAATCTATTAACTTTCTGTATGGTTTGGCAGCTTATGCACTTCAGTGCTGCTGCAATAATTCCATGGAATTTATCATTGTCTTTGGTGAATAGTTGCACTGTAGGTATTGTGGCTATGAAGATCCTTGACCCACCTGTACATGGAAACAGCTATTGCAAGAGTACTGTATTTTTCGTCTTCTAATCAAAAGTTTAACAGAGTACCACAGAAGAAAGAATTCAGCGGGCACATTAAAAAATGGAAAATTATGTAGAACCAAGAAAAGAGAACAGTTTGCCATTTGATTTGCGTCGTTGGTAAGCAAAAGGACTGTTTGGGGTTTTTTTTAAAGCCTGAATGTGTGTCTTCTGTGAGTGTAAAAAGAAGGCTGAGCTTCATCTCTCTTGTAAAACAGGGTTCTGCTGAATGAATCCAGTGTGCCTAGTACACAGACATTTTCAGGTGTTTCAGGCTGAACCATAAACATATCCAAGCAGTTAAATATTACAATAAAGGCACCATGTTGTCCAGCTGCCTTCTGGTACTCAGGCAATGCCAGAACAGAGTTGATCTGAGTTTCTTGCTGTTAGGATCTTTTTGATGAGGAAGTATCCCCAGGAGCTGAACAGTTATCTGATATGGCCCTTACACACACAATTTTGAGGGTGATGTCAGGAGAGGGGGTGACTTGAAGATCAGTGGACTGAGAGAACTATTCCTTGTTGTCATATGCTCTCTGAAATCCCCTTCCAGCAGGGATTCAGCAGCCATTGAACAAAGACTCATCACAGTGGCCAGATTGTCCCTTTATCCTTTCTGCTGATGTATCTTTTAGCCTTGTAAGAAAAGAGACCTGCTCTTATCTCTGCCCCTTCTCCAAGCACAGCCAAGGTGCTCCTCAGCTCTTTCAGAGTCCCAGCCCATCAAGGAAACAAAGGTGATGGAGGTCAGTGCTCATGTGGGTACTTGGTGTCACTGGATTGTGGCTGGAGCGGAGCTGCCCTGTTGGGTGTTAGCCAGAAGGCCCTGGTGGCCACCCGTACTGGATGCTTGAAGAGAAAAGGCTGCTCTGAAGGTGAGCAAAGGACAGTCTCAGGTTTGGGAAGCAGAGATGGAGAGCAGAGACCTCTGTGAAGACCAAGTTGTAGCTGTTGTGTCACAAAGTGAACAACATTTGATTGATGTTTGAGTGATCATTGATGTGGGAGAGGCATACAGTGACCTAGCCAGAAGCCAAATGCTCTCGGGTGGTTTTGGACCCCTTTCCTCACAGTCACCACCAGCAAATCAGGTGACCTCCACTGCCCGTGTCTGCCCGATGTGAAACAGCACAGACAGGCCAAGCCCACCCTGCTCCAGATGAGCCCACTGCTCTCCTCCAGTGGTGCAAGCTCCCCTCCCGGGGAGGCGAGGCTGCACGGCGCTGCTGGGGCGGGCAGTGTGAGCAGGCGGCCTCTGTCCCTGCTGGGCCTGTGGGCTGCAGGGTGAGCAGGGCCGGGCCCTCGGGCCCTCGGGTGTGCTTGCAGCAGGAGGCCGGGCGTGCTCCCTCGGGGAAGAGCAGGCTCTGGGGCCGTTGCAGCACGCCCATGGGCTCACGCCCTTGCTTACCTCATGGAAACTCACTCACCTGTCCAGGCCCTCAGGAAAGACCTTCTATTTTTCCCATCTCTAAATGCACGTTTGTCCCACCCACAGAGGCTGAATGAACAAAGATCGAAGTGCAACCTGAAGCAAGGACACCAGCTTTTAAATGTGATGTATTGCAGCTTAATTAATTTCCCAAGGTCTTCATGGCAAGCATCCTAAAATAGTGGTTGGGGAACCCAAAGCTGGTTTAGCTTAAGGGGTGTTAAAGGAGCCGGATTTTTTTTTTCTCCGGAAGCTGAACTCAGCATTTCTTCACAGTACCTCAAACTGTACACCCAGAAACCATTAATCATACTCTAAAATCTTGGCTTCAACTTCCCCCTTTAATGTGTAGACGATTACCATACCTTTTGTTAACGTGTCTAGCTGGCTGACAGTACCTCAGTTCATATTGCTTAAATTTGGTTTTGAAAGAGGAAGGACTGTGGAGAATGATGCTGCAACAGAGAACTTTCCTCCACCAGTCTGGTTTGATTTTGGCCCCAAGCAGATGCCACACAGATGTTGATATATATTGATGACGGGCAGTCCATGGTGCCTAATTTTCCTCTTCAGCCCCTTTGTGAAAACACTGGTGCAAATAGGGACTGCTGGCAACATTCACTGTCTTACTTTTTTTTCTTTTTTCTACCCCACAGTGCCCTCATTGTCTTTTATATACTCTCATATTTAATAGATTTACATTCTCAATGGATTTTCTGTCCCAAGAAAGAACTACAGTAAAGTGCAGATGAGCTTGGAATACTCCCTGAAGAAAGCTATTCCTTCCCTGTAGTCTCTTTCTTTTCCTCAATTCACTAGATTTCATCAGTTTAGGAGAAGAAATGGAAAAACTTATCTGGGAGCTATTGAAGAAGTTGAGTTGAGACTCAGTTTTTTGGGTTTTTTTCCATTTTGCTGTACATGAAGTGTCCTGAGATAACACAGAAAATTAAGAGGTTGAGGGAGTCACCGCTGAAGATCCCTGAACTTTTAATAAAATTACTTTGAGTGTCCAAGATCAACACTGCCCTGTGTGGGCTCAGTGTGCTCAGTTTTACATATGCTCACACTTAGCTACAGTTCAGTTCTGGATTTTTTTTTTTAGTGGTTGGATTAGAACCATGCTATGAAAACCAAACCAAATCATGACTACTATCCAATTTAAATACAAAAGAATATGTTTAACCTGAAAAGAAAAAACATCTTCATGAAGAAAGACCTTTGTAACTCTTGAATTCATGGAACATTTGAATGAAAACTGATTTCCATGTTTGTTTGGACAAAGTAAAATTTTAAAAAAATTTAAAATATCAGCAGTGCTTCATGGTTGCGCTTTGGGAGAGGGCCTGGAAAGCAAAATATTGCAAAATGACATTTTGCTGATAATAAACAAGCCTAATAGGAGATCTCTGTTTTGAAAATATGTATCTGCTGACATGAGGATGTTGGAATAATTTTAGTTTATTTTTATTTAATCTTATTTCATTTATTTTCAGCTGATAAAGAAAAGAAACATTCATTGCAGTTTTGCTAATCTGGAACAAAAACATATGTTAAGCTCTGGTTGCTCTGCTCTGGATGGTAGCATTACAGTGTGTATCAGGAAGATTTCTTTCACCTGTGAGTTTCCTCTATTTTTTCCACCTCTAAGAATTTTATACTGTATTTAGAGGTGAGGGAATGAGAGAGAGAAATAAAGGTTTGGTTATAAGGAAAATAGTGTACTACACAAGGGTATTTGGTAAGACTTTCAAGGTGGTGTTTGCAAATTGAAATGTTGCAGCTAAGCTCAGGTAAAGCTAAAATTAGATTGTGTTCATTTTAATTGGCTGATGCATATGTCATTCTGCCAGTCCTATCTCAGCCCATCTATAGATCCCCATCAACTTGGACCTCCCTGGTTAGCTGGTAAATGATAGAAAGTGGCTCTGTGAGCAATTCTGCCCGCTCCTTCAGTGGATCCCATCCAGTCCCACCCAGTTTTGAGTGTGTAAGTGGGTAGCAGGTCAGTGACCATTTCCTCCTGGATTACCAAGGCTTCATTCTACACCTCATCCCTGTCTCTGAGCTCGGGGGATTGGGTACCCAGAGAACAGCTGGTCTTACTGTTAAATACTGAGGCAAAGATGGAATCAAGTACCTCAATTTTTTCCTTGTTCTTTGGTCCTGCATTTCCCCCCACATCCACTAAAGAAGGGAGATTCTCCTTAGCCCTTCTTTCGTTGCTCATGTATTTATGGAAACATTTTTATTGTTGTGGAACAGTCATAAAAAATATTTTTAATGTGCTGACAGCATATCTCTGCAGTATACAAACGTCTTTTCCTCTGTTCTGTAAGAACATGCCAATTGTATTGAGAAAACATGAATTAAATGGGAACAATGTATTTATTGATTGCAACTTGAAGTTGCTTTTATCATGGTTGCTGTTGTTCAGGCTTTCTAAAAGGAATGAAAGAGCCTGCTTAAAGATGTCTCCAAGCACTCTGTTTAAGAGTGGCTCTTTGCTCATAACTGCCAAAAAGTGTCAGCAAACTATAGAGAAAAAAAAATCCCTTCTTTTTCATTTTAGACCCCTGAGTATTGATGCAAAATGGTTTATATTAATTCACTTCCTAGTTTTGTTTAGTTTTAGCCTGGGTTGTGGGCCACCAGTATGTTATGTGCTTCCATAAATGGACTATGCATCCCTTGGTAGCACCTTTTAAAAATAGTAATTTGGGGATTTTTTTGAAGCAGCAGGCTTCTCAGATCAATCAGTGCACCCCTCGTAAATCTTGTAATTTAAATTGCTCATGGACTAACAGGCTGGAGGTGGAATTCTCAGACTCTGGTCACTGTCCTCTTCAACCTGTATCTTATGTCAACATTTCTACTTTGCATGAATGCATGTAGCCAGGGGCTGGTAAGGAGAAGGGAGTGAGTGAATTTCACACATCACTAAGAGCAACACAAATGCTGTAGCCAGCTTTAAAATGGAAGGAGAATATTTAGAAGAGTGACAGAGGGATTGGTTACAGCTGGACAGGAGAGCAAATAAAAGCAATCTGCCTTTCTGCATGACATATATTCAATTAGTCTGACACATCAGAAAACAACAATTCATAACAGAAAGGCAGGAACAGTAAGAAGAAAGGAAGAGGATGGATAAAAAATTAGCAGAACGCTTCAGAACAGGGACATTTCTGCTGTGTAGAGCTTGACCTAGTGTAACTTTCTGGAAACTGTGTAGGCTAACACAAGACTATTTTTTGAGTTTAGAACAGAACAGAGAATCGATTATGTCATGGCATGTAGCATGCCATAACAGAAGCAGGGCTTCTGAGGAGACAGAATTGGTTTTGTTAAGCCAAATTGCATCATTAGGGAAGTAAGAAGCAGTAGGACTCCGAGCCTTTTCAGTGGGACTTGACTTTTTGGACTCTGCATTCAAAATCTTATCCTTGGTCTACAACTTTTCCATCTGCGTTATGATCTCTAGATGGTGGCCTAATGCTTAAAAACTATTTTGTGACTTAAAACTAATTTTTTACCCTGCAGTTATCTGTAAGGTCTGATGTAGAGTCAGCTATCTGTATGGTTACTTATATTACTGCATGTTTCATATCTGGCACGCAAAAAAATATGTTTATTCTTTTCCCCCTGGTGTGAAAGCCATTCTCAGTCAATAAGCTGTCAAGCTACCCTTTTGTCATCACTGCCTAGTTGTGTTCTTTCACATCAAGTCTCCCGAATCTTGCCAGTCTAATGTGTTAAATTCTTTGACAAGAATGTTCCAGTTTGGGAGCTGAGAGCTTTGCTTGTTTTTCTTCATGAATGGAATGAAAAGCTTCTTGGTGAAAATACAAGTACAGTAGAAACTGAAGAATCCAGGCTTTCTTCATAATCAGCAGAGGCAAAATGAATACTTTGGAGTATTATCCACTGCAGCCCTTGAGCTCTTCACCTTGGAGAAAAGAAACTGCATTCTCCAAGTGCCTGGTTTTCTCAACTGATAAAGAAAGGTTAGTTGGCTCCCTGTGAGAGCTGTTTGCATGCTGTTGCTGTGGAATATCAGGAAAGATGTGGTCCAGCATTTTGCTTTCAGCAATGAAACAGCTAAGCAAGGACCTGTGTCCCTTCTCCCATGTTTCTATTTACAAATAAACAAATAGACACCAAAAACTATTTAGCTTGTGCCTCCAGTTCACATGGCAAAGTTGAACTGTGAGGTCCTTTCTCCTCCCCCTACCCTGTTTGTTTTTTGATTCTTGGAGGCTACAAAAAGATTGCTTTAAAGTTTGAATATTCAAACTGAAGCTGATTTTAGTGAAGTACTTAAAAAAATAAGCTGTTCATATCCCTTTCCTTAGAACTCCTGCACAGTAGTGCCAGGAAGGCTTTACCAATACATATAGCAAACAGATTATTCTCCTCTAACATTAGCCTTTTCCCTGCTATGCCTGGGGAACTCAGTCCAAATTGACTTTTTGAGACTATCTTATATTTCACAAATTTTTTATACTCAAGATAAAGCAGAAAATGGGATATACTATTTAAGGTCAAAATAATTTTGACTTCTGCCTTCCACGAACTGTATTTAGGGCTGTTGGCAGCCTTCTGAAAAGTTGTTTATCCTCAAGATGGTCTCAAGCTTTGCACAGAAGGCAAGGACGGAAAATGTTTAGGACAATAACAATTTTTGCATCTGTAATATATTACAAAGGATTTTTCCCTCCAATATCAGCACAGTTTTCTACCTACATTTAGTCTCACACATTTTAATATGAAAATACATTATATCCTGCAGCAGGCAGTAGGGAAAAGTATGCATTAGGCCAAAGCTTTGCATCCACTCCATGAACAGCTGAGGTGCTGGAGGACATCAGTGTAGGCAGACAGAGCTGACCAGTCAGAACAGCTGAGCCATAACTGTCCTCCTGTGACAGATCTGCTCCCATCCAGGGTGATGTGAGCTCCACTAAATAACTCTAATCTACCCCTATGCCCAAGGAGAGCCACAGTAACTGGAGATACTTTGTTTGATAGAGGAAAGAAATGATCTTGTGTAAAAAGGTGCAGGGCTTTAGGGGACTTCCTCTGTGGGCTGTGCTGGGCCAGGGTGGCAAGTGTTGGGGGGCAGTGGTAATACTGTACCACTCCAGCTACCCCTTGAAGACAGAGCTTGTCCAAAGCCCCACTTATATCTGAATATCAATTCTCTAACCAGGCTGGTACTTTTGATTTCATTCCTGCTATCATTGTCTGGTTGTGCTCATTTAACGGTCTTGATGACATGTCAGTCATTTGTGCACTGTATTTTCTTTTTAAAATGTATTTTATTTTATTAACGTGTGAATTTTCACAAGTTAAATTGATGTGCATGGATCTATATTGTTTATGATTAAATTATATATGTATATATACATTTTTGTGTATATATATATATATATATATATATAAAAGCAAATATCTTTATTCATTTGGTACCGAAATACACTTTTCAAAAGCAATGGACCTATAATACATTATTTAAAGGTCTCTGAATCATGATTGCAGGCAGGCATATTTTCTGATATAGGGTAACAGCAGTAAAAGTAAGCTTTGAGCTGTGGCTTTTCACTTCTGAAAGGAAACAGTTTTCTGGACCATTTGCATACCTTCCTTCTTTCAGTTTCTTGCTGGATACTGGATAAAGTGAGGCGTTTTCTCTGCCCTAATGCACCCTCCAGTGCAGCAGCTTGTGAGGGGGCAGCCTCCAGGCTGCGCCCCGAGGGGCATGGCAGGGTGATGGGTGGGGGACCTGCACAGCTTTCTCTTTGAGAGTCTCATTTAGCAGCTGACTGGAGTGAGTGGAGAAGTCCTTCCAAAAACTGTCACTGATTCACTTGCAAAATTATATTTTGCACTTCAGCAGAGCAAAAAGGGATGTATATGCCTACATTTCAGACCAATCTGACCTGCTTGTGCTTTTGTAGATGATGGTACAGCTTTTCCTATGCTGGTGCTCCAAGCCAGCTTGTTCCCCTGGAGGCACAGGGCAGTGATTCTGGACTTGATCAGTGCTTCCTTCTCTAAAAATGCTGCTGTCCTTTGATCTTCTTTCCCCAGGCTTGGCAAACCCCCCTGCCATGAGGATCGGTGTGAGGAGTCCTTCAAAGCTATAAACCCGGCTAATTTGTTGGAAGGGAGGCTTCTGAACGCTGGCCATTATTTCACCTTTCCTGCCTTGCTACCCAGTGCTACCTTGTATGGCCCTTCAATGGCTTCCTTGTCTTTTTAAACTGTGTTTGGGCGGGCAACAGAACAAAACAAGATGCAATGCTTGGAGGTTTTATGTTTGTTTAAAAAAAAAAAGAGAGAGACAAATTTTTCTTTAGTTCAGCCTACAGCACTGTAATTGTTTTTTTCTCTCTCAAAACATATCTACATTTATATGGTAGGAAGATAGCATTTTATTTTAATGCCCTGCCCTGCCCTGCCCTACCTCAAAATCCAAATCTGTTTTGTCATTCTATCAAGTTACCTTTTGCCCATAGTTTCCAAACACCACCCAGGCATTTAAAACCAGAAATAATCACAGTACAGAAACAACAGAGTCTCTTGCTTAATTCATTTGCATGTGTGTGTATTATCCTTGAGAAGGTATCTCCAAATGCAACACGTTGTAGTTGTAGCTGCTTGTCTAGGTGGCTCTATTTTAATCCTCTCTTGCAAGAGGGAAGTTCCATGATCATGGCCAACCATAAAGTTCTATCTTCTTTATGCATGGACTTCTTCCAATTTAAACCACTCATACGTGATGTCTAACTCCCTTTGAAGATGATGGAAGAGATTTTTGCTCTTGTAAATACTCGTTATATGGCCTAAGCATGCACTGTGCTGGCTCACACAGAAGTTTGCAGCGGTTAGGATTCCTGCAGGTTTTTAAAACTTGGCTTTGGCTATGTTTTTGTTGTAAATAGATGACTAGGTTCAGTATTTCAAATATGTGTCCACTGGACCCTGATACCTCACTAGAGCATGTCTTCTGAGGTTAATATCTGGATTCCAGCATGATTAGTGCTTCCAAATTTTTTGTTTCTCTTGAATTCCTCAACATGAGGTTTACCATTGCCGTCTCCTTTGCCCCTAATCCCATGGAAAAATTTCAGCATGGTCTTGGAAGGTAAAAATACCTACCAATGACTCCAAACTGGCAATTAGGAGGAAAAGTTTTATGTAAAACAAAACAAAACAACCTAAAAAAGCAGTGCTAGGCACTAAGATTTTACTCTTAGTAAAATCCTCTTGACTTTACAGGCCATTGGTTTGAATAAAAATAAGTAAAAATATGATGGGGAGAGTATAGATATGGCTGCCAACTGATTCCTGTGCTGCTCATTCTACACACAGCTGTATTTTCACATATTCTTTGCTTCATCTCCCTAAGACAGTAGTTTGTAATTCAGACAGTCAAGAGGCAGTTTATTTGAGGACCGCAGTATTAAAAATACTGCTTCTTTTTTGGCAAACTAGAAACATCCCTCTGTGTTTTTAAGAAAGATGGGCTGGATATTTTTGGATGCTCACTAATTCAGTTCAGCTGTCCTTGTTTTGTTCACTTGGACGTGGAAAGTGAGAGCAAGGAGGAGATATAGAATTACATGAAAAGCAATTCTTTATAGAGCTATAGACCGCCTTGTTTATATCTTCTCCATATATCAAGAAATCGATCATTTACCGTGTCTTTTAATTTGTAATTCAAAAGATGTGTTCTTGTAGTGGGCGGTCCAATTCAGTTATATCAAAATAATCATCTAAGGGTAATATTCTCTTCTATCTGCAGTGTCTGTTTATCTTTGATGTGTTTATTCGTTTACTTACACAGCAAAAGGTAAGGAAGCTTATGAAAGGAAAAAGAATAATAAAAAAAAGAATGGTAACAAGGCTCATGTAAAATATTGCTGCAGAAACTCCCCTGAGGAATTGTACCCCAAATCCTGAAGCACGCTACCAGAAGTAAAACCACACTATGATGAGCTGATGGATGGGTTTCCATGTACAGGAACAGAGAATGTGGATGGTGCTAGGACAGGCTGGGACTACTTTTCATCTTCACCCAGAGGCAGTTTGCTTCATCCAGTAAGGAGCAGAGGCAGAAACAGAGAGGATACCAACCTTTTGCACAGTTGTTGAAGAATGGAATATGGTGCAGGAGGAGAAAAGGTAAAATGGAAGTCAAGGAAGCAAACAAAAGGCAGAAGGATAAAAATCTCTTGAATTAGTGTGAAGCTACTGAAAACTTTTAGGCCTCTAAAGATAAGTGGATGCAATTCTTCCTGAGCTTGTTTTTCTTTCTGGTGTTGCTCAGCACTTCACATCGTATATCTTTCTTTGTTACTAGTGAATGAGAGAAGTTATCTGCCTTTTGAGAGAACTCTTTTTTTTCCAGGCCAAGGCATGATTACTCAAGGAAAGGTTCTTAAAACCCCAGTAAATCTTAGGATCCCAAAAGTTAGTCTCAATATGTTTAATGTTTTAAGCTTTTCTTTAAGATGAGATGTTTCTACTGCTCTGTTAACATTAACAAGAGGTATACTTTGTTGCTTCTGTTAACAGTCGTCAGCTTAACAATGGCATTTGAAAATTGTACCAAAAATTTGGGGGTTGCATCTTGTGGGCATCTTGAGATTCTTGGCAGGTCAGGATTATTTTAATTGATGTAATGGGGTAAATGTACTGTACAAACGAGGGAGACAGTTTTCAGGTTGAGGTGCATTCGTTTGCCAGTAGTAAAACCAAAATTTCAGCATATTATGCAGCCCTCCCTAGAAGATAGGAGCTGATAAGGTTGTGCAATATGTATTGTTCTGGGTGGCGTGCTCTGGTCTCCTACTTCCTTAAATCTGCTGCTTCCCTCTGAGCATCCGGAGCAGCTGGAGAAGTTAGGGCACAGACCAGGGACTTGTCTCTTTGTGGGTTGCATGTAAGAATTAAGTACAAAGGAATCTGGGCTAAATACGTTCATGATTTTACGGTGCGTTCAGGATGTCTCAGATGGAGAGGGAAGTTAGGAGGATCAAAATGCTTTCTTTAAAATTGGGAGCCTGACTGACTTTTGAAGCTACAGAGTAAGTGCTTTTCTGCATGATTAGTTTAGGCTGTGGCAGCACAGTTGTAGATGATAAATACAACTGGCATAACCTGCTGGTTGTGCTTCTGGGGTGTTGATTTTGAATACAGTTCTGTCTGTCAGAAGGAATGTGTGGGTGAAGCTTCCTGTGGGTGGCTGCAACTCTGAACATTTGCTCCATAGCTCCAAAATTGGAGCGTAGCTGAGAGGCAGGAGGACTTCTAGGCATCTGTGGGATCCTGCCTGCTTCTAAAATGTATTTCTAAGGCTGTTAATGCACATAAATCACGTAGCCTCTCAGGGACATCTGGGTTTGTTTTAAACTTGCTAGGTATGATATAATGTTGGTGTAGAGTCAACAGTCTCTCTGGAGCATTGGAGTGGAGAGGACTGAAGCTTCGAGCAGGACAGCCCTTGTCAGGGAAATGGAACCTACTTCAATGCAAAATTAATATATTAACTGCATAGGTGTAAAAAAAAATAATCTATGCAGATAGGAGGCAGCTGGCTGGTCAGAAAGGGGCACTGCAGCGAGTGTGGTGTGGGCAGGGACAAGCAGGGTCAGAGGGGTCTCTGTGTGAGCCAATCCCCAGAACAAGCCTCAGATCAGGGACAATCCTGACTGCCCTCGGCTCCTCTCCACTGCCGGGGAACATGGAGGGAGAGATGGGGAAAGGAGCCCAGCCATGACTGGGAGCAGAGGAACAGCCTGTGTGGACAACATCTAGTGTCAGGGACCACCTCCAGCTGGGATGGGACTTTCTGCTTTTCTGGGCTGCTTGACTTCTCACAACCTCCTCCTGCAGGATCTTGTTACTCTGGCTGCTTTCTGCATCCCAGCTCTGTTCCCTGCAAACTTTCCTCTTGTTTTTTTCCTCTCTCTGATCATGGCCTAACTATCCCCCACCCCAGGACTTAAGGCATTTACTGCCCTTGTGTAATGTTTGCTCTTCTGCGTCTTCAGTCCCTTTCTCTCCCTTTAAGTAATGGATGTAAACACAGCCTTGCATTGTTTTTTATATGCAGTGATCAGCCTAGTGTTAATAATTCGCCATGGCCCTTGTTAGCTTCAGAACTGCATCTATTGAAGTGGGAAGCTGGGTCTGTTGGCTAGTTTTATTCTGAAGCTGGTTATGTTTAAACTAGATGAAAAGGCAAGAAGTGGTTAAAAACAATTTTTAGTCACTGGCTCAAAAAGGATTAAATAGTATATACACAGGAATAATTTGAAAGGAATAATTTGAAAGGCGTCTCAGGTAATATTAAGATGTATATATCTGCTAACTGCCTGGGCAAATTAGAGAATTAATTGAAAGGGAATGTTAGCTCATTAGCTGAGCAAGCTAATGTCATAAAAACCTGAAGCTTTCTTTTAAGACTTACAGTGATTTTTTTTCCCCCACAATAACATACTAATGAAATGATGCTTTGGAAGGCAGCCTTGGAATGGAGACAAGTGTTCTGATAAATTATCAGCTTCCGTGTATTTTTAACTACATTCTCAGGTTAAACTTTAAGCCATGAAGTGAGGTTCCTCCTGCCACTCTACCCTTTCACATTAGAGAGTAAACATCACGCTTTAAAACACATTTTTGGGTATGAAAAAACCCTTGATTGTAAAAGCATTATGAGAAGTCCTTAAATATGTGCAAGTGTTTATATATTTTCATATCTTCTATAATATTACTAAAATTTACAATTGAGTCCAAATGTTTGTGGATCAAAAGGAGTAGTCAAAACTACTCAGAAGAGAAAGGGCACCTTTGAATATATACTTCCTTATAAGAAAGGTGGAGATCTTTCAGCATTTCTGAAGCTGTCACACTGTGTGAGACAGAGGAGAGCCAGGACTTTGTTAAGCATTCATAAGACTGAGCCCTGAGTAGTGAAAAAGAGCTACCTTCTTGAAAAGAAAACATCCTGAATCAGTGTTACTATATTTGTTTCTGTTTTGGGGACTTTCTGAATAATTTACCATCTCTGAAAACTGCAGAATTCCTCCAGCAGAGAAGGAGGAAGGCTTTGAAAGAATCAAAAAGTCCTTGACATTCTAGTGATCCCATTAATCCTGGGGCTGAGAATTTGCAAGATGTTGGTGTAAACCTGAAAGTCAAATGATTGTTCCAAATTTTTTTGGATTTAAAACAGTAATCTGAATTCATGTCCAAATCATATTGAACACATACCATGAAAATTAGCTCTTTTTATTAATTATTTGTGCTTTGCTGGGAAACAGAATCCTCTAAAACACTGTGCTGCAATTTAGTGTCCTAAAACTGCTTTCAGGTGTCCTAATTCTAAGCTGTAGTTTGTCGCTCAAGGACTGATAGAAACCTATTGCAATTGCTGATGTGAAAAGCAAGACCAAATTATTTCTAACAGAAATTGAAAGAGAAATGCGTAATGGTGGACTTCAAAGCCAGCCTCAGGTTTATGGTTAGGATGGAACATCTTTTTATTTTTTGCTTTGTAAAATGGTATCATAAGTATTTCTGAAAGTAGAAATAGTATTAAATATATTTCAGAATTAATGTACTGTGGTTTGATCATTGTAGGTCAACTATAAATGTAGAGCTTACTTGAGCTATAAACCACAGGCTATGTAAGTGTTTTGGAATAAAATATTTATGCATTTAGCATTCAGCAGTGTTGCTAATTTAGACTAGTCATTGGAAAACGATGTTCTTTTTATTGCATATTATTAAAACATAAGTGCTGCCATTTGACTTTATAAACACTAACAAAAAAAATGGTGGGTGTAAATTATTTCTTACTGTTTTTGAAGAAATACACCAAAATACCTGTCAGTCTTTTCTAGTATGTGCAGCTGTGTGTGCAGGTTCATTTTAATTTAAAGGGAGATTACTCTGCAATTAAACTTCTGAAAGGGGTAACTGGAAAAGAAAGCCACGTATTGCTTCTTCACAAGACAACTTGAAAGACTGAGAAAGTGTGTGGAGGAGGCGGGGGAGGTATTTCCTGGGTTTGGTTTTGGTTTTTGTGAATTTGGAAAAGTAAAGATTTGAGAAAGAGAAGGTAAAAAATTAATGTTTTGTCCAAAGTTAATAAATTAGTTTTATGATAGTCAGCTATACATTTGAAGAGTACCTGCATATTGCATATTTGTTAAATGAAATGCATATCTTTGAGTATCCCTTGAGAGAGGACACCTTTTCACTTTTCAAAAATATTGTGATTTTATGCAGCATCTCAATGCATTACTTATGTCATTTGAGTGCTTTATTAATGCCCTTGGGGAATGGAGAGCTTTGTCCCTAAAACTCACTGTGACTGTAAGCTCTCAGTATCAATCTTTTCTGTTTTCCACACTTGCTTTGCATATCAGTTTCTACCAAGGGATTTCTGGCTAGTTTTTACCTATGCAAACCCATGATTCTTCTCTCTGCTGCTCTACTAACAATACTGAATGGCTGAGAGAATATTTTTCTGTCAACTCCTTTGCTGATCAGTGGGGGAGTTGCCATGTTTCTAACAAGAGAGGAGATGCAAAAGCTGATGAGTCCTCTCCAAAGATAATTTAATTTAATGTCTGGAATTAGCTTGACCTGATATTATTGGCTTGATGGATGACAGTCCACAGCACACAGGGATAAGCTACCTTCATTATTTCATTAAAGTAAGCAGAAAAATCTTGTTGATCTTTTAGATTCGTCTTTGAGGAATTAGAAGTATTTCTTGTACCAGAAATATTTAGATTTTTTTATGAGGATGTATTATCAAAATATGGTAACATTATAAGTTAAAATATTCTTGCCTAAATGAACAGCCTTTATCAAAGTATGCTTTCTTCAAGGTATGATTTTTTAAAAAAATTTTATGGATGACAAGGAAAATATTTAGCTATCAAGGGACATAGGTTAGTCAGGAGTAAATATTCTGCTTAAATAATTTTATACCTACAGTCCTCACTATCTCACAGGCTGAAGACCTGTAAATTGCTGTATCCAGATTAGAGTGACCCTTGCTAATTCATGGTGCAACCAAAAGCCTATTCTCACAAACGCCATGCATATTTTTTGTGGAGCAGTCCATCTCTGATACTTGAAAGGTGGGCAACAAGCAAAAGCATTTTGTCTTCCACCTTTCTGCCTGCATACAACATGCCAAGGAAAAATTAGAAATGTTTTGCCTGCAACAGAAATGAGCCTCACTTTCTTGGAGTAATGTCTAATAGCTAGATTTGTAGATGCCAACTAACTCATTAGAAGAGCCCTTTCCAGTAAAATATGCAGGGAGGATGGTGGGTGACTGTCAGAAGAGAGACTGCCAGAAGACTGAATCAAATTTTGTAGAATGCCAAGCTGCATGTCTTGTATCCTGGTCCCTTCTGAATTTCTCAGTAAGATCCCTCATATTTTGTGGAAGCCAGAAATAAACTGATCGGTAAACAATCCTCTAAATAGATACTTTTGTTCTGTTGGCATGTAATAGATGCATGTAGATACAGCATAGCAGGTGTGACTGGGAAGGAAAGGGGGTGGGAAGTGTAAGCATTAATTTGATTAATCAAGTTAAGTCTGTCCTTTTTGACTGAAAGTATCTTTCCATATATTTTTTCATTCCTGCGTGTACTGACGTGGTTTTTTTTGAGTTGATGCTTGTATCTTGTCATTTTACTATTCAAGTGCCTCTTGTTCTAAATCTTCACTCTCCTTCTGTCTATTTTCTGTCTTTATGCTCTTGTCTTTCAAATCACATATCCTGCCAGATAGCATGTTGTTATATACCAGCCACATTGTCCTCATTCCTCTCAGAGAGGGGATATTGAAATGTTCCAGTTAGGGATGCTCTATTTTATTTTCCTATAGCAGGAAATTACAACTCCTGCAGATGCTGGCTAACTCAAGGGCAAGAACATAGAGGCACCAGGTCAAAACAACAGTAGCAGCTATGCTTGTTCACATCTCTTAAAACACTGGGGGAAACATGTGGCCCCTCGGTGCTCTTGAGTCACCTGGGAGGAGCCTTGCATCACATTTACTGATCCTCCATTTCATTTGGCAGTCTCTCTTGCTGGAGAATGACCATACTTTCTCAGTCAACACAGCATTATTAATTGATAATGTTCAAATGGGTATGTTCCAAGTCAAGTTAAGCATCTTTAATGCTTAATACTAAAGGCTATAAAATGTCTTACCAGCAAAAATGTGCTGAACTCCTTTTCTATATAAGGCAATGCCTGTAAGTCCTGAATTGTGCTGAACATGCTACCATTTAAATGATGCTGTAGATCATTACGTGGTCAGATGTCATAGCGTATCCAGGACCCTGGCCAGCCTTGGGTCAGAGCTCCCTGGTTTCTGGAATGAAGGACCTCGTGGGGCAGAAGGGAAAGGAGGACAGTCCAAATGGGTGTAAAACACACAATACTTGCCCGTGTTTTTCGTTCAGATCACAAGTCATCTCCACAACAGACCTGATACATGGATATGTGCTAACCATATCTTGTTTGTGGTTTTAGAAGCTGCATTCACTTATTGGCTGGCTTTTAAGCTTCTGTTTCTACTTGAGCACCTGGTGTGAAGGTGACCTTCATACTCCTCTGTCCTTTGTAGTTAGCAGGAATTCCTCCCTATTTCTACACCTGCAACTGGAAAAGTGCATGACCAGCTGCAATCCCTTATCCTGCTTAGTGTCCTTGTGCCCTGATGCTGTTGCTTTCACCCCTCTGCCTGCTGAGCATACAGGAACTGAAACTTAAAGAGCAATTTTAATATCTCAGGCGTAAAGCCAGTAGGTAAACACTTTATTGGTGTATTTCCTACCATATAACAACAGAATCCCCACTCCCCTACCCTCCCATAACTGGTTCTGTCACTAGTCTCAAGTAATGTGGTGGATAGTAACCTCTGCTGGAAGAAACCATCTAATCTAATCATAATTACATAGCAGCAGAGAACATAGGATACATTTCACTTACAGGTTGAAAAGCAAAATATACCATGGTATTAAAAATAAACTACATCTTCATTTGGTCAACTGAACAATCTCTTTGAAACAGCAGTAGGAAACATTGCAGTCATTAATCACAAAAGGTTTTATTTTCCTCCAGACTACTCTTCTTTGCATGTATTACCTTTTCTGTTTTAAAACTCAGATTTTCTCAGCAGAAAGGTGGTGCATTGAAGTTCTTTAGCTGAAAGTGTATGTCCTACTTGTCAGTTCCATTAAAATGTTCAAGTGGCAATGGGTTTTATGATTAAATTTCAAATTACATTAATCATTCACCAACTCCAGAATGCAAGCTGATCTGTATTTTTGTTGAGAGCTTGTGTAGCTACTGAAAAGTACTTCCCCAGACAGTTTTTAAGAGCAAAAGCCTGTGTAGCATAGTGTCTGCATCTCATAGGAAATTAGTTTTCCTTGAGGACAAAAGAGTTGGTTTTGTGTTTTTAAAAGGGTAGTCAATCAAGTATGTCTCCTGATAAATGAGTGTCTTATATGTTTTAGATCTTACATGTCTTGTATCTTAAAATGGAATTGGGTATTTACTGGTCGTGTGGCTTTTTTGAGGTTGGGGTTTTTTTCTTCTCTCTAATGGGAGCAAAATTCTATTTCTACGAATGTGCAGTTAAATAGATTTTGTACAAGAGAACCATGGAAAATGAAGATCATGAAGTAAAGAGCTACCCTCTAATCTGAGCAATGCATGGGTGGGAGATCCATGTCTCTTTTTCAGTGTGAGAAGGGAATGGAATCCAGTGGGAAATCTCAGCCACCCATGAAATTGCAAACCTCTGGCTGCATCCTGTGTTTCCTCATTCCACCTCTTGATTCAACTTGTGACCTTGCCTCTTTAGAGCTGCTACTCATTGTCATGCCTGGCTGTGCCTACAGCCTGCAAAGTCCCACTGGAGCAGAGGGCTGTGCTTGCCATCCTCACTGGATGACACCAGATTGCTAAGGAAGTCACTCTTGCTACCAACACGTGGTCCTCTCACACAACTGTCCTGTTGTGTGTGATTTAGTGCTGTGGTTTTATCTGAAAGAAAGGAAAAGGCTGAAGGGTGCTGTATCTCACATACTTTCTAGATCCCTAGGTCTTGCCCTGGCAAGTTTTTGGGGGTTTTGTGATGGTGGTGGTAGGTTTTTATTTCATTTGTAAATTGTATTTGCTGATGGTCCAATGTAATCTGTAAAAGTTCTGCATAACAGTAGTAAAGGAGCTTTATTTCAGGAGATGTAGATCCTCACTCTTGGCTAGGTTAAACCACTCCTCCTCACAGAATAACTTTGTGGATTTGATTTATTCCTTTTCAAACATACTGAGAGATTTCAGTTAGTGATTAAATCTATACATTTGAACAATACTATTTTGTCTCAGTCTGTAAAATAGGCTTTTGGTAACTTTCAAACTTTTAAGTAAAGCTTTTAATTTTACTCCTGCTAGGCAATAAAACTTAACAGGGGAATGTGAGGTAATTGCATGGATGGGTTGATTTGGAGCTAGATAATTTCATGGTTTGTTCACTTGGTTAGAGAGTAGGAGAGAAAAGGATGAGAAAAACAAAAAGAAGGTGTCTTAAAATGCAGTTTTTGAATTTCTTGACTAATAGTAGCTGGCATAGAGACACATAATTTGAACTTCAATAATTTGACTGCAGTTTTGTAGACACTTCTGTTTCGGAAGATAGTTGTGATTGATTGGTCTTTTCTGCCTTCTTCTGTTGTCTTTCGATGCAGCTTTATTTGGAAAGTCATTGTTTTAATTTTGGGCTTTCCTCTCTCTAAAAATACTCTGGCAAGTAATAACCACAAAAACAGCTTCTTTTGAAAACCCTCCCACTTAAGCTGTTAAGAGCTTGAGTAATATTGTTTATCACTTACACAGAACACAAAATGGAAATGACATTTTTTTATACAACGATTTTTGCAGGGCATTTTTTTTGAAAGAGTTTGCCATGGGCACTGCAGAAAAATTAAATCTGCCATCATTTTCAACTTGGGCAACAAAGGTTCCAATTTTTCTTGATCAGAAACTTGTTTGTTTTCATTTATTCTGAGGATAAAAATTCAGTGTGAGAAACCTCCTAGTTTCGTATTTGAAAGAGGCTTGGGTTAGAATAAGGTCTTCCAAGTGAAGCTTAGAAAAGCTGTGGCGTAGCTGTCATGGGCAGATGATCGTGACTTCAGCTACATAGTGATGCCTGGAAGAGCTAGAACAGAGGCTAGAAAGAGTTAAGGAGAATAAAGGATATTTATTGAGGGGCAGCACCAGTGTTACAAATCAGGCTCTGTCTGGATGGCTCCAAAATGGAGGCAAAGGGAGCAGGGGGCCAATCCCGAGATCTAGCTCTTTTTATATTTGGGTCCATTTGCATACAGGAGTCCCACTTGCCCACCCTCTTCCTTCCACACTGGTTTTACTTTGAGCCTGAAGTTTGGAAAAAATGTCCTTGAGTCCCAACTGGAGTAGGGTTGTGTCTTCATCACCTTGTGAAAGGATCTTAGTAACCCTGAACAAAAGCCACACACCAATGAAGAACAGAAAACCCAAAAGCCCAAGGCATCGATAGTATTGCTCTGACATAATTTTGGAGACGTTTATGGGTGGAATTAACTTGAGAAGAGCACCCGGAGCTGTGCGGGTGGCAGTGGCTGGGCGGCTGTGAATCGCAGGCGTTCCTGCCGCCCCGAGCGCTCCCGCTGCCGGCAGCAGGCGCGCCCCAAGGAGCAGGAGCCCCTGGGCTGGGGCCGGGCACAGGGCAGCCACAGCAAGCCTGAAGCCGCAGGAACCGAGCAGGTGCCATGCTTTTTGTGCAGCCCATGCTCTTAATGCTCAAAAACATACACCTCAAAAGGCATTTAAGTTGGCTGGATTTGCTCACATGCTACACATGGGATGTCTGAATGGCAGGCTGGTGCCAGCGCTGCATTTTCGTCATTTTACAGTTCTAAGAAGAATTTTGGAACTCTTTGATCTATGGTATAGCAGGACAGAATTGGTACTCCTGTTATGACAGTTTAATTATTTTTTAATAGTTCTTTGTGGCCTTATGCAATATTACAAAGCGCATCTCTCCCTCAAACTCCTTTCCTCTGCTGCCTTGTCAAACTATATTAGGAAAATTTAAAAACAATCCAGGAACTTTTGAGTTCTTCTGGATGTCTGTGATAATAATAATAATTCCATTTAAACAGAGAGGAATAGATGTGACTCATCAGTTTTCCAAACACCCTGTAGTAACTCATTTGTCTGACAGAAAATGTTGAGTACTCCCATGACTGAAAGAAAAGTCAATAAGTTAATTCCTTAAGTAAGACAGGCTTAGGTATTTTTCTTCTTTAGAAAAGAGTGCTACCTACATATCTCCTCCAGCCATAGGCTGAATTCCATTGTAATGAAGTGAAACTGTTCAGATCCAGTTTTACCTGTTTTTCTACTTCCTATTTCACTTTTCTTTTACTTGTAATTTTTTTTTCATGCTTTACTCTTGCCCAGAACATGGTAGCACATAAGCAAATAATTCCTTTTTGCAAAGAAACCCCAAAACAACACAAAAACTAATGCACATGGTTTGTAGTTGTTGTTTTTATCACAAATTTACTGTCCTGAACTTCTGCTGCTGGTTCTTCTGCTCTAGTAGTCCACCCACTTCAGGCTCTGTTTAGACTTAAAGCTACATACAAAATGTTACTGGGCAAACACTCTGTTACCAAAACAGTTGAGATCAGCTGGAAAACTGTGACTGCAGGATACTCAGATTTGCATTCCTGACAGCAAACAAGTGACAAGACAGTCACTTGTTTATATTTCTTCCTGTTGTTGGTTTTTCAGACCCTTAGGCTTGGGGGGTAGGCACATCTTAAAATGATCTTTCAGGAGAGTGTGTCCATGTGTTTGTCCATCCATGTGCACATGCATGTATTTCAGGTTTCCAGCACCAGGATGCTATAGCTGCTGCTATATAATTGCTAGTATTTCTTTAGGCTTCCTGCAATATTTCTTTAATGCAGTCCTTTGTCATTCATCTTTCCAAACTCTGCAAAACGGTCCCACCTCCTCCTTTGTACTGCAGCACAAGCTGTAAGGACAGGTTTTCTTCTCTGACATAATAAAACTATACAACCTATTCTGGGATACAGAGCAAAAGGAAGAGAAACAGAGTCTTGGGAAGAATGGGAGTTTAAGTCAGAACCCTGGGCCCTGCTGAGTGTGGGAGTACAAGTCATTTAATTTATTATTAATGTTGTTTGAGCTTTAGTTTTACATCAAGCCTCATTGATAAGAAATTTTGAATATGTGCACTTGTGAGTTAGTTAGGAAGTCTGTTATCCTTCTGAATAGCTGGCAGCTAAGAAAGTGTCTTGCCTGGCTGAACTGATTCTCTAGGAATTCATTTCCCAGAGATGATGCCAGAAGTGGGTCTCCCAAAAGATGTCATTGTCATCTGCTCACAGACAGGAATAATAGCAGGCAGTCTTCTTGGGCTGCTGACAGGGCATCTATGATATATTTGTCTGAACAGACAGGTCATCTGTAAGTGCCTTTTGAGTCACTCAAAACATGTCATATATGGGGGAGTGAGAGCGGAGAGGTGCTTCCACACACCCCCACTCCCTGCTGTGACCTGAAAAGAACTGCCCCCCCCATTCCTGCTCCCAATTCTTGGGAGCACCCAGGACCCTCAACCCTTCACCATCTTGCCCTCAGCAAGAGGAGTGAGTGTGGATGCCCTGCCTGTCGTGCATGACCTCCTCACTGGAGACCTTTTACATCTCCTAACACCAGGACCTGACCAAAATTGTTTCATGTGGCTCTCCTGCTCACTCAGCCCACATGTTCTGAGTGTGCTTCTGTTCACTCATCCTTCAGTGTGAGTCAGGATCAGCTCTGCAGAGTGAGCACTGTGAGCTGCCTGGCATGCCAAGGCATGAGCATGCCCTTTATGAAGTGCATGAAATGTCCGTGTACGCTTGACAGTGCCAAACACTTCCGTCTCTTTTGCTGTTTTCCCTCCACATCAATTCCAAACAAATTGTTTGCTTGACACAAAAAAAGGATGAAGTTAGCTCGAAGCCTTACTTGGAGCCAAAGTATATGTGCCTATCCATGTCTGGCAGCAGTGGGGCACATCAGCTGATGCCCGATTCCATCGGGCTGACTGATTCCAAAACCTACAGCTTGGATAGTGGTGGCACCACTGTTAGTGCCCCAATGTGGGCTCCTGGCTGCTGTTCCCAGACCTGTAATTTTTCCTGCCTCGACCATATCCATGTAGCTGCTCCCTTGGCCCATTTACAGCCTGGATCACACTTGGCTGGGCTCAGCTCCTAGGTGAAGTAATAGATAAGGAATGTTACAAGGATATAAGTTTTTCCTCTTGGCAGACAGACTCTCATGCCCACTTGGCACCAATTACGCAGAACAGCCATACCTGCCTTTTTTAAGCTCCTACTGTGACACCACGTGGACTCTTGCACATTTTATAACCTGCTGCAGGCTGAGTCAACTGAGGAATCCTGGCCAGTAGCAGAGCACTGCTGAAGTCTATGCTGTAGCTGCCATTACCACAACACACAGGAACCCCACAGAAAGGCTCAGGATCCCGTGGGAAACCACAGGGCTCCCCTAGATATGTCCAGCATTACTCTAGCATCTTTACAAGCTTCTCCTTTATGCAAGAAAAGAAGTAGGATGATGTGGTAATGCTGAGTCGATAGAAACATGTGAGGCAAGAAAGTCGAGTTCAGCCTGCAACACAGGTGGTTTTCATTTAGCATCTTGATTGGCATTACTGTACTTGTGTATTTGCATCCTGTGACTGCAGGATTTGGAATGTGCCTGCCTATGGACGGGGCCTCTCATTTGCTAATTGCCAGCTCTCCATGCTTTAGGCCTGAAATGTGTGCAGAGAGATTTTGGAGGCAGAGATTGCCTACCACAGGTGGGTCTTTGTGCTTGTTACATTGTCTGGAAGAGAGCTCCTTTTTATTTTGAAATTTGAAACTGTAAGCAGAGGGGGAAATGAGAAATTTATTTTTTTCCCTGCTCCATTCCTTTCTCTTTCCTGACATCTGTCTACACCCTGGATTTCTACCTTTTTGGGGGGTTGAATGCTCCTGCTGTTCTGCTTTTCTTTTGTTTTCTTCTGTTTCAGTTAAAAATATTTTTTTCTCAAACATTTTCTTCCTTGTGCATCATTTAACAAAACTAATTGTGGGATGATCTGTGCAAGTCCTTCCAAATTTCTGCTATTGTACAGCATTATCCTTATGCTCTTTCAGCAAAAAAAAAAGGCAGGAAGAAAAACCCTAAAAAACAGTTAACTAAACCCAAGTGAGTCTTGTTAACTGAGAGACTCTCTGAGTCTGGATTTGCAAACTAATGACTAATTTCCCTAAGTACTTGCCTACTCCTAATTGCTTCTAGATGAGATTCTTGGATTGCTTGGGGCAGGCACATATTCTTTAAGTGCCTTACATGGCTACGTCATAAGAGAATAATTCAGAATTATGCGGAGTTAGTGAGATGTACTTACCCAGGATTAAATTTGGCTTCTGTGTTCTTGTTTTGGGGAGGCCAAAACAGCTTGAAGATCATAGTCAACCTGAGAATACTCCAGATTTTCATAGCAAAATCATCACATACGTTACCCTGCTTGTCCTTGTGGAAAAGCTTCGTAGTCTTGGCCCTTCTCTTCCTGAAAGTTTTATTTAACACAAGCTAAATGCTGCGTATATCGGGGCTCTGTTAAAGAATGTCAGGAAGAATGAATGATGGGGATGCTTTAAAGAAAGGCATCAGTCATATGGGGAAATATTTGCTGAGCTTACTCCCACCTTCCTTAATTGTTACTGTGCCCCTGTTGTAACAGAGGGTCCCTCCTGAGCACTCTCAGGCCCTGAGAGAACACTTCTCTCTCTTAAAACCTGTTGTGACACATCTGGTTTATATTGAGACTGCTGGGTTTCTGCTAAGCCCTCCAGCACAGAAGAGTCTTTGAGACATTTATTCTGCATTCCATCTCTGAGCTATTTGCTACGGGAAGAGAAAGTTATGCAGTAGTGTCTTTCATTCAAAAAAAGATCAATAAATAAAAAGGAAAAGAAAAAAGAAAAAAACCAAACAACAAATAAACAAACCCCAAAAAACCACCCACCTTTTGGACTGCAACTTCCCTTTTGTAGTAACCCACATGGAGGTGAAGGCTGTAAAGATTCAGAGCCAGAGCCAGGGCTCAGCCTCCAGAACAGAATAACTGTTGCTGCGGTCAGCACAGTATCTTAGTATTACACCTACATCTTTTAAGGTGATTTGATTGCTACTTAACACTTACTGGTCATATTTTCTAGCTTTGATTTTGTTCTGGTTTCTTTGGTTTTGTTTTGCTGCAAGGCACACCTTTGGCTATGGCAACCTGTCTAGTATGGATTTCCTATAATATGACTGGAATATATAGCTCATATGTAACTCCTGAGGAGAGACCTAATGCATCTTCATCACTCACACGGGCATTCTAATTTTGCAAAATAATTTTCTGAACTTAATGGGAGGCAATGTGGCCAACTGGCACCATTATTGCCTCTCCTAATGAAAAATGGGTGTTTAAAGTGGTGAGACAAATTCTATCTAGGCATTTCCTTTCACTTTCATTTAAGGTTTCTTTTCTTCAGAATCTCAAATATCACATAAGTGCTATTAGAGATTTAAGATATTTATCCTTTTATTAGAGAAACACAAAAAAGTGCCCATTAAAGCAGTTCCAGTGAGAATTGATATTATTATTGTATGTTTGTTCTTAATTATCTTGTTGCAGGCTGTAAACACTAAAATACTTCCTGTTGAAGTTTGCTACTAAGTTAATGTTCTCTTTAATATTTAGGAGTGCAATTCTTGCTAGCTTCTGACTTAACTAAGACTAATTATCTTCTTGTCAAGCACTCTTTTTCAGCCTTTCTGTCCTCCCTTTAGATGATGTGTCAGTAAAAACCTACTAATAGCATTTGAATTAAGGTTGCTGGAAGGAAGAAAAATTTCAAATTTTCATTTGATTTTATAGGGTTTTTTCAAGATTCAGATTCTGTGCAAACTAATCAGATCACCGACTTTTAATTAAATTAAAACAGTAGCTTGCCTAAGTTTTAAGTACATAATTTTAAAGTAGCTATATGCATTAAGCTTCCCTTTTAATTACAAATCAAGCCAGAATGCTTCCTGTAACATGACAAACCCTGACATAATTTTCCTTCATAAACACCTACAGCTGATGCAAATGGACTGTTTCTTGATTTCTGTTGCGTGCACTTCAGTTATGTTTAATTCATTGTATTCTTAGAATCCTGCTGTGTCTCAGCCCCTTCTGACTTATTTGCATAATATTTCGAAAAGTGTTTGATAGTCTCTCTCAAAAATAAGCAGTACTCTCTGCAAGGGATGCTGATGTTCCAGCTAGGAAAACCATGCGTAGGTACAGGTCTAAACACTGCAATAAAGTGATTGCATTAGAACTCCTTAATTTTAGCCCTCTTCTAATTCCTCAGTGTCTTTTCTTAATTTATATTAAATAGATACCTATTCTCCTCATTTGTCTATGAAGTTTTTGTTCAGGCTCTGTTTGCCTGAACTAGTCCTACACAAGGTCCAGATAAAACATCTCACACCACATTTGCTTTGTGTGTACTCACATTGCAATCACTTTTTCATACAGAAATATGTAAGAGGAAGCTTGTGAGTGCAAAAAAAGACAATCATGTGAATTATTTTTTTGTTGTATATTCTGTTCCTTTTGTTTCATGGTTCATAACTGTGCTTTCAGCAGGGTCTGGTGGATGAGCCCAGCTCACTGGCCAGCCTGGCAAGCAAGGAAAATATGCTGGACACCGTGAAAAGCAGGGAGAAAGGCAGTGAGAAAAGCTGCAGCAGAAACACCTGCTCCTTGAAGGTCTACCAAAGCACCCCAAAGACACTGGTCATTAATGAATGAGATTGTTAAACCTCTGTCACTACTAAAGCTACCCTTCATGCAAGGTTTATAGCTCCTTTTTGAGAACATTGTTAAGCTAATCTACATAAACTTTGAGGGGTTGCATCTGAATGTCCCCTCTGAAAGTGGTGTGTATCCGCAGTGCTCTTTCTTTCAGAGGGAATACTTCGTTGCAGTTTGTCAAAGAAATTTCCATTAAAAAAAAAAGAGTGTGGAATGAGTATAAGATCTTTAATCTATTGGTGGTTGTTTATAAATATGAAAAGTGGTATAAGAGACTTAAGTAGCAGATCAGGAAGAAGCACAAACAGGAGGGCAAGTTATTTCTTCTGAATGAGAATAAGAATCTAAATCTCTCTGTGCTCCTTCAGATGACTGAAGATATCCTTTATTTTAATGAGAACCATATAGGCTTTTGTGTGTGCTCAAATGTGCAGAATAAATTGAAATTCGCTTTCTGTGCGCTGTCACACATTGCGCCTGGAATGTGGTTGTGCTTCTGGCCTGGTGAGATCAGGTTGAGGGGTTTTTTTGTTCAAACATAAGGGTAATTCATTCTTCATAGTCAATTGAACTCAACCATTTCCAAGCCAGCTGCCAATTGTGATACATGCGCTACTGGCTTTGTGGTGTATTCTTTTGTTCCCATAGAGAGAAACTGTGAGCACTAGTCTGGTGACCTTAACCTTTTGGAGGTAAAAATGAGTCCCTTGTTTGTCCAGACTAAAGTTTTCACTAAAGTTTTCAATTTTTTTTCTTGCTTTCCTTCTTTCTCTTATCTGAGAGTAATCTTTGTATAGGCTAGGAAAAGCAAGGAAAGGCATTTATAGGTCTTGATACAAGGGAGTAAAATTTTCTTTTTTCCTTTACCAAGGTCACCTTGTCATCCAATGTACAGTGGTGTGCTCATAGCAACTTTCAGAGTTCCCCCTTATTCCTTAAGAAAGGGAATGCGCCCACACCCAAGCATCCCCACCCTCTCCCATACCACCCCCCCAAAAAAGCCACTATTAAAAGAAAATATATTTGTGAGTTTCAGTTTTTCTCAGTGACATCCTCCTTTGGGATTTATGGTCATCCCTTTTAAATTATGATAGTGAGGAGGGGACAGTGAATAATATTATTACCCTAAATGGATAAGTGTGGGGCTTCCTCTTTTTAGGAGCTTTAGAATGATAAAAGTGAATATTTTGATATATGGCTCAATTTTGTTGAGTATTGGCATTTCAAACCATCACTGGGAGTCAAGCAAACTTATAACCAGTGTTTCATACTTTGAAGATAACAGAATAATTCACATAGTATTGTGAAATGTTTTAGATATCTTGTTGTCTTCTGTCTTCTTTTCTGCACGTCCATGTGTGCTCCTCCAATTCAAAAACTCTTTTTCAGCTTCAGGTAGCATTAGAGAAAATGGCTTGTACCTGTTCTGCTGAACTGCTGTACTAGAATGAAATATTTAGAAACAGTGTGGTTTGTTTCATTGACAAAACATGTTAAGAGAGAATCCCCAAGAAAAAGCTGGTGTACCCACTATTACTTTTAGCTTTTCTTCTTAAGAAGTGGATCAAAGCATTTATTTCAGTTTGGACAAATTCTGGATCCTTTGGTCTGAGGCATGTTCCAGAAATCTTAAAACAAGAAAGGGCTGTTTCCCCCCATCCCTTTGTGGAACATTGAAGTGAGCCATGTCTGCTTGATACTGTTTGTTTCAAACCCCAATAATTCACATTTATGCTTGAGTAATGTGAAACAAATGAGTATTGGCCAGGAGCTTGGTCTCACAGGAGGAACCTGCACTACCAGCCAAGATTGCTGCTATTTGTGGAGTTGGAGGTGTTGGTGAAGGCTTCACCTGGAACAGTTTTTTATCACTGCCTTATATATTTAAAAATAGGGGAGTTGGTCAGAATTATTTTTATTTTGGAGTTAAAGGGAGGGGCTGGTATAATATTCTGGCATTGTGGTTTAGCTCTTACTGCTATACCACTGGATAGACCCAAAGAAAGATAACGTGAAACAGGAAAGATATTTATAGAGAAGTGTCTCAATTTTTCTACCAAGACATTTTAAAATATACTTCTGAAGTTTAAAAAAATTATAAAATCTGTTTTATAATGCTCCATTTGTAGCTACTAAGTCTAGAAAGTTCTTAATCTTTCAAATGTTAGTAGAGCAAAATCACTATGTCCCAAGAATCTGAAGTCAGTGTTGTAGCAGTAATCCAACATATAGAGCTTTTTACATAACTGTCAAAGATTATTGTTTGTGTGGGATTTTATAACTTCTTTAATGTATTCCATTTTAGACTTTCAGATGGGGTTTTTTACTTAAAAATTTGACCCCCTTGCACTTCTCAAGTATTTTGGGGTTTTTTCCCCCCTGATATGCTGCCTTGGTCACCAGATGAAAATGGAATAGATGCTCTTCTTAGTCTAGCAGGAAAAGTTGACATCAGTTGGTCTTCAAAGCAGATTTCCAAGTAAATTGTAGAAAATCTGTAATTCTAATAAGAAGATAAACTTGTCATAATCACCATTTTCAATAAAGTATTTTTTCTAATTTATTGGATGATAATGTAGTGGAACATGCAAAAGTAAAAAAAAAGTAGCTAAGGAAAATATTACATTAATGGAACAGGTGAGCATAGCCAGTTATTTCAATATGAGCAAGCCTTGCAAACCCATATTATAACATCCTGATTTGCGTGGGATACTGGGAGCTGGAGTTAAATATGGAGTATTTTTTCTTTCACATAGCCATCATTTGGAGAGAATAGTAACCCAAGCACCTCTAGGAATCTAGAGGAAGGGCTGGATGAGGAAACTGCTGAGACATAAATGTGCAGAGAATTTGAAAATCAGGATTGCATGGGAGGAAGAGCGCTTGTGGCTGGGGAGTGCTGCGTGTGTGCACCCAGCGCGCGGGTCTGCAACCTACAGTGCGGAGAGGTGAGCGTATAGGCTGCTCTGGGATCTGGTTATATAGTCCCCCCAAACTGTAAAATTCCTTTCCTCCTTGTCTTCTCAGACCTATGGGCTCTTTACTCAATTTGGGGTATGGTAGAAGAAGATGTTACTCAAGTGGAGTGGCAGTAATTGGGTAAGAAGGGAAGGAAAGGTATTCCGGAGGGTTTTCATGCAAGGATGCTGCTAGCTTTTGACATTTACCCCAGTCAATTATATATATTTCTCTGTACTGGAAAACCTTTTTTAAAGGGAGAAGTTGGGATTTACAGATCCTAGATGTACTTTGAGATTTGTCAAAGCAAGGCACTGAAAACAAAGTGTTATTAAAGATAGGCCTTGGTTTTTATCTTCTTTCTCCTATTCAGAAGGGAGAGGCAGCTTGTTCTGACTACCCAACACCCTCTGCACAAAAGAGATTTCACTCTAGTGTTTGTCTAGGGTTTCCCACTCATAAATGTGGACCACTCCCTGTGAAATGATACAGAGCCACAAGATGCTCTGATGAAGATTGTCAGTGGGATTGTAAACTTCCTGCCTCTTATTTCTCCTTTTCCCACAGTTTCATTTTAAAATATTTCCTTCTTGGGAGCTTTATGCTAAGTGTCTGAATGCATCTGCTGTGACTTCCTTTTCATCTCCTCGAGTCTCTTCTTATAGTAACATCTGGGAAATTCATTTAATTTACTTCAATGCGAAATTACATTCAATTTGTCAGACATCAGCTTTTACTTTAAGTGTTTGACTCCCAAGTGAAGCACATATCATTAGCTGATTATTATTTCAAGAGTTAAAGTTTGTGTAACTAATATTCAAAGTCTCAGCCAAATCCAAATATTATGGTGACCATGCTTTCATAGCTCGTCTGATTACTTTATTATGAAGAGATAACTAAATAGTATATAATAGTGTTGATTTTTACAGCAAGACTTTTTTCTCAATCAAAAAACACTGTTTTAATAAAAATCAGGAAAAAGAAACTAAGCAGGTCTATTTTCTTTGCTTTGCATTTTCTTTTGACAGGTTCTTAGTGCTTTGGAAAGGGTTATAGGAAATGTATTACAGGATATGACCTGTAATTCCTGAGCATTTTGGGTGCAGGCAATGAAAACACCCATATGAAGCCCTCCCAGGAAACTATCTGTCTTAATATTTTATAGTATGCAATTTAGTCTTCTGCTTCCTCTATTATTCCACTATTTTTTCCTATTATGCACATCACCATGGTATGTGAGTATCTACTACATAATCTTTTCCTCACCTGGCCTAATGTATGCATGCATAGAGTGGAAATTAATTTGCTGTAAAATGCAAACTGTAAGTAAGAATTAATGTTCGTGTTTACCTAAGCGCTGGAAGATATATACAAAATAAAGTAGTATTGTCACCCTAACTGTGCAGCAGTGAGCAGTATCCTAAGTGCCAAGTAACCAGTCTTGCACATTACTCTTCACCAGCCAGTTGTAGTCTCTGCTAACACTCTGTAATACTTTCCACAGGGCTTGGCCATTGCTAATTAGCAGCTGAGAGAGAGAGGGACAGGGAGATAGTGAGAGATCACTTTTCCCTCCCTGTTTTTCCTGCCATACCCAACTCCCTCGCCCATACAAGGGAATGCAGAGCAGGGTGCTGGAGTGAAGCAGCCACATCTAGAAGGATCTATGAGTCCCAGGAAGGCAGGAGGCAGATGAGATTATATTCAGTCACAGAGCCATGCATCCAAGGATGTCAGTGGAAGAGGATTAAAATGCCCTAATTTTCACTGTATTGCTATATTTCTTTAATGTGTATGACAGACTGAAATTCATCATGAACCCTCTTAGAAGGTCCACAAACCCCTGAAATAGCACTGACTCCTGCCCAAGAGGTTTAGTAATGCTCCCCCTTGTCACAGTCTTTACTCTCTCAAGGGTGCTGTTCTCACATTTTGACCTTCTCTAACATCTCGGCCAATTTGTTGGGTTTTCCCTTTGAGGAACCTCTCCTCTTTACCTTCCAAACCAGAGCAATAATTAGCCTTTCTCCCCAGAGAGTGGATTAAACTCACTTAAGCCTCTACTACCCTACTAAAGCAGTAAGGAATTCAGATTATCAATTTGCATAAAACAGTGCTGTATTTATTAAAATATGTATGTGTGGGTATATAATTAAGTGAGCCAATGCCGGGCATGAGAAATGAATGGGAAGGTAGCCCATAATCAGGGTGTCAGTGATTGCTGTATCTGTGCAGTGAAACAGGAGTACTGTGAACATGCCTGGAATTTGGAAAGTACGTATCCACTCAGGAGCATTAGTTGCCTCATTGTGTTTAGATGACTTGTATAACTCAGAGTTAATGATTGAATTCATGTTGAAAAACCGTCTGCTCGTCTGCTGCTGCTCAAAGTCTCAGGGAGACTGAGCAAGTACAAAACAGCCATTTTGAGGAGTGATACTGAATCTAAGGCAATTTTCTTACCTTTTAGCTCCTTCATGGTAAGTAGTGCTTATCCTTCGAGCAGGTGCACCGGAAGGTACTGCCAGTAAATGCTGATGAGTTCTTCAAGGAAGAAAGTGATGAATGAAAGATACAGTTATAACTACATAACCATTTAAAAATGTGTTCCAATTATGCACTGTGGAACAAGGACTGTAAGCATCCACTGAAGATACAATTTTCTCAGTTGCAGGGATTTATTGATTTATTATATTTTTCTCTCCTCCATGGAATTGGTGGGAAGGATTAACTTTCACTTACACTCCAATGACATTTTTCACTGGAACTATCATCCCCATTCTCCATCCAAATGTGCTGCTTAAATGTGGCAGGTGGCTTTGCCAGTAATTGCATGCTACTTCATTCCAGTTTAAATGAAGGTATAGAGTACAGTGGCCTTCCTCTCATCACTGGCATATTTCACAGCCGTACAGTATTGACTTAGAAAACGCGGAAGACTGGGCTTCCCTTTAAATTGCAAAGATGTGTTATCTTGCTGTATGCTCCCTTAGGAGTCAAGTAACATAATTCCTGTGTAATAAGCTTCTGACTCCAGCATTTTTTCATGCCAAAAAATAAACAAACCACATCAATTTTTTTAAATGTCCACAATTTTTTTATAATGATAAAAGAAACTGAGCATGGTTTTGAATATTTAATATTTATTATTTGGTGAATCGTAGGCAAGTTCCTATTAGAGTATACATGTGCTTGATCTCATTCTGAGGCCATCAACCATGCTCTGGTAGAAGATGGCTTTTCTTTGGCCCCAGCTGTGCTAAACACTATTATAATTAGCATGATGGTTAACTTAATCAGAGCACTTGGCTCCAGAGAGAGGTGTTACAGAGTGCACCATAATTAGCATTTTCATTTCTTTGATCCCAAGTCTGTCTTTATTGACAGAACTATCAAGAGCTTGTTTGTTTTTTTCTTTTAACACTTCAGGAAGTGGAAATATGTGTGGCTGTGAGATTATGAATTTAGTAATGATTTTAGAAAAAAACAAACAGACCTGTCCCAAAGGAAATAGAAGGGATAAAGATCCGCATGTATGGAAAATGTGGCCTTTAGTCTAAATCTTTAGTGCTGCAGTACATGGGCAGGTATATGGCCAGGAAACACCTCCTGGGGCAGCTTTAAAGTTGCATGAGCAATGTTAACAGCATCTTAACCATTTCCAGCGTGCTGCTGTGGACCACATGGCTGCTGTTTGAGTCTGTAGAAAAGGATGCTTCCTTAAAGTGAGGAAGGAGAATGCCAGAAGTGCAATCTGTTTGGGGAAAAAACCAACCAACCAACCAACCAAACAAACAAACATAAAAAACACAAACCCAGAGGTTTGGATGATCCTGTAGCAGCTAAAGCTTTAGATACTTGCCAGCTTGGTCACTGAAGTACAAGCATCCCATCCTACGTGCCTGATATAAGCAGGTGGTGAAAGCATGCAACAGAGCAGATGACTGCTGTTCATGAAAAAACATAACATTTATGCTGTCAGACAAAATGCTGAAGACTTCCAAACTTGCATCTGGCATCACTGCCTTGATTGCAGGGGAGGAAAGTTGAGATGCTCGAGAGACTCTTCACATTAAACACCACAGAGTGCAGCAGTCTCTTGGAATGCCAGCTGATACAGGATATTAAAAGTAGGAAACTTTTTAGTAGATGAAGCTACTGTCAGCCTTCCTGAGATAGCTTTTTTTGAGCTTGATAAGCACACAACATACGCCTCTTTGCTCACACTGGGGTGGGTGCCTGTAATGCTTTGTATCTCCACTGCAGACAAGATTAACTATACCCAATTAATTATCTTAGCTGGTTCTGAGCATTTGTTCAGCACTCTGGAGCAAATGCTGTACGCACTCATTCTTATTGACTTTGGGATGATGGTGGCTCAGCTATGGGTAGACACAACCTCTATATTTAACTTCCTTATGGTCTCCTTAATTTTTATTGCTGGTTTTAACAAGGTATAGCAATGTTTATAATAAAAAAAGTTTTCACTCTTCCTTTACATATATCTGTCTCTTTCCAGTCTTTTAGACTGAGGAAGAGCTATCACATGCATGTGTTCTTATAGTTCATTTCAATCTGCTTTGCCAGGAGAAAAATCATATGCTAATAGAGGCTGCAGAGAATGTAGCTGTCATTAACAGACTTCCTGGTGTCCTTAACTTTGCTAGATTACTTTTATCTACTCAGGATGGATAATAATTTTTAAAATGTTTATGCAACTAGGTTTTAGGTCAATAGCAGGTTAAACCATTTATTTAAGTAATCTTTCTTGGTGGAAAGTGCGTGGAAAAGACCCTCTCACTGTTTTTACAAGATTATTTTCAAATCAGCATTAAAGCAGCAAGCAGTATTCTTGACAGTAGCCTTAGAAGATACCCATTATTTGAGAGACACGATAAAAACAGTATAATCTTTTCCAATACCCATACAAAGCCAGTAATTGTCTGTTTCTGCCATTCCAGTTATTTATGTAATTATACTTAATGCCACACAGATTTGAGAAGAAAAGGCAATAGTTGCTGCTGTTTCAGATTAATATTTTTCTATTCTGAGATCATAAAAGCAGTAAATACCTCTCATGGTGGTGGAGAAAAAAAATGACTATGGATTTGTAAACAATTGATCAGAGAAGCTGAACTGAAGGAGGGAATGTGTCTTAAAATTAAGTCTGTCTCCTGACCACACAATTACATCATTCCTAAAGCTCACTGATTGCTAGGAAATGCTGCCACTGCACAATATTACTTCTTGGATATTAATTCCTTTATTAAACTGAAGTACTTCTATAGTGGATTTCAAAGGTATGGAATTAAACTATCTTAAACCTGGACATGCTTTTCCCAGTCATTCTGTGTCACAGCCCTGGTGAAACTATTTGCCTTGTGGCCAAAAAGTGCTTAAATAGCAAGATACTCTCCATACTGCCCTGCTTAGCATAACTTGGCTTGCCAGGGTTAAGGAGCTCCAGATGGTAAATCCCTGCCATCTAATCCCATGTGCTGAAACAATCTGAGGTGGCTTGTAAATGTCCCTGGAAAGTATGCCAGTGCTTTTAGACTCCAGAATTAGAGGAGCTGCTTGAAAACTTACAGGTGCATCTTGCCTTCAAATTCATTGCATTCACTTGCACTCAGTCCTGGGTATTTGAGTTGCTTCTTCGCAGTGTCTGAAGAGAAAGAAACTGTCTGTTCTTGACCAGAATGCTCAAGTTAGAAGTTCAGATTGGGTTCAGCAAAACTAGTGCATCCATTTAAAGCAGATAAAGAAAAAAACTGTCTTTTGTAGGCCCACTCCAGAAATAAATAAGTGCTCATGGGTTTTATAACAGTGTTCCTTTAGTTTGGTCAGCTAGTAGTGTTATGCTGTTGTACAAATTCACCACTTAACCTGAAAGTTCTGCCTGAGCTAGATAATACCAATTTTAAAATTCATGCTTCTCTTTTTTTTTTTAATGACTTTAGGGGATGGCAAATTTACTGCATGCAAATGTGAAAGGTTCCAGTGACTTAATTGCATTCATTTCTAACAGTTCTCCCTCATTTTTTTGCCTGAATTTTATCTCAGTGTTCCATTATTCAACTCCGAGTCTTTTTATGCCCTTTATTAAATGTCTCTCACTAACATAAGTATTTATGAATTGTGATCAAGCCATCCTGAACTTTATCTCTGTGCAAATAAATAGACTGAATTACTCCTGGCTCTTGCTTTAGGACATCTTTTCCTGACTTTGAATCCTTCTTTCAGCTCCACCCTGAATCCTTTCCTATTTGTCAACATGTGCATGTAAAATTTCGCTCTGTCCCTTCATACATCATTTCAGTAACGATGTATGAAGTGACAGAGCCAGTCCTAGGCATCTTAGCAGTGTAAGAGAAACTGAAATTTTGCTGCTCCAGGAGTGAGGATAGAGTGGGTTCACACTGAAGATCTGGGCTTGTTAATCTAACAGTGGAAGAGGGAAGGAAGATGGAGACTGGCCAGGACTGGAAGGCCAGGACTGCAGCAGCAGGAGGAAGCTCGGCTCCGGCATAGGCAAAGCAGGCAGAGGTCTGTGACTGCTACTTAGCATTGTTTTGTTTATTACCCGGTTGACCTGGATAACCTCAACCTTCTCTATTCCTAGCAACGCTCCTCTGAAGTGCTACAATGATGTTTTCTGCTTTGTGTCTTCCCCTGGCTCAGGTATTGAAAGATTTCATTCATCATCTTAGCCACTGCATCCCTGCCAGAGTTTTAGTTGCTGCTCACCGTGGCCCTGAAGTCATCCTTCAAGTCACTGCTTTCCAGATTAGTTCACCACCTTACAAGTTTAACCTGTGTTTGAAGAAGCATGACCTTGCATTGTGTGACTGCTATAAGTAAAGTCATTCGAAGAGCCACACAGAGCATATTTTTCAGCTCACTTTGAACTGACCTGCCCATAGTCTGGCTGCGATTCCATTAGTTATATCACCTTCACCCTGACTGCCACAGTGCTGTTTTCTTCCACATCACTTAAGATTAGAGAAGGACCAAGATCTGTCTATACACAAATCAAGTAAAAGTTTCATTTGGTACTGGGAATCTCATTTTCTTAAGTTTCTTCTATTTAACTGCAACACTTCTGTTCTGTGGGATGTATGCCTCTATTTCACACTCCTCTTTCAGAGAAAGAATGGAAAAGGCAAGTCATCTTTCATCTTGTGGCTCTTGTGTTGTGTGCAGGGTTCCTACTACTGCAATGCAGTTGAAGATACTGCAGAGGGATATTTAAATTCAAGCCAGAAAAAAAAAAAAGCCTAATTAAAGTGAGGAAAAAATTATGAATGCATTTCTATTTTTAGGATTTGTGAAGCTTGCCTTAACAGAATCTTTGGGCTTCAATTAATAGACATTCCATTTTTAATTGGAGCATTTTTCTGCATACAATGTTTTAAAGTAAAGGGAGAGTTAATTGGGCATTTATTTGAAAACTCAAGAATTCAGGGGAGCCAGTGTGTGGTTTTGAATTAGTATCGACTGCATAGGTAAAGGGGCAGGGGAAGGGAGGAAGATGAGCAACAGACAAGTGACACTATTGGGCATCTTAGCTATTGTCCTGGGGTGACTGCATTCTTGTCCTTAACAAATAGGACAAGAGAAAGGTATCACAAAACATACCAAAAACTGGATTTAAAATAATAACTTTCCACCCTGCAAGCTCTATGTTCATATGTGAGTCAGAAATTGCAGAACCTCTCAAGAGTTTTGCTTTGCTCACATGCCCTGCCATAGATGAGCGTCTAGGTTGTTTTATTCATACTCTTTCCTGCTACTCACATTATTCATGCACTAAAATAATACAGATTTTCTGCCCAGGGAGTAATGTCAACTAGCTGAGGATTTTTGTGGCAGTCAGCAAAAATAACAAGGGAAACGGGGAGCTCATGGAAGGTACGGTGGTAGCCATTGCTCGATGGGCAGCGTTCTGCTGCTCAACGGGAACACAGCCCCCAGGGGCAGTGTTGGCAGATCAGGTCCACTTCTGCATCCAGGTGCTTTTGATTCCAGAAAGCCAGTCCTTTTCCCATTAGGCCAGATTACCATGCTAAAGGCTTTCTAAGGGAAGAGGAAAGGAGTATTTGAGTTCCCAGGACTCATGTGTTTTCAAGTCACTGCTGCACAAAAATTGCTGCTCTTACTTCTATTTAGTCATACCACCCAAAAAGCTGTTAAATCAGTTTAAAAATGCAAATATCATCAGATCAGGCTTCTGTTTTCTCTGTGAGAGCATCTGCTTAGAAAAACTAGATTGTACTTTTTTTCAGAAAGCAAACGACTTGTCACAAAGCACTGCTTTGTTCCTATCCTGGATGTTATCTTGAGCCTCAGAACTGGACTGTTGCTTTGCATTTCGTGTGCTGCATAACCTTCCTCCCAAATCTGGGAGCCATCAGACAACCATTGTTGCCTCCTGTACATGGGAGCAATCTTAATTACTGCATCAGCCTCAGAATAATCAAATATGATGACAAGAAGTGGAGTGATAGGCAGATAAGCAGGACTATGGTAAAAATCTCAGCTGAGTAAAGTTTTCTTGGCATGTTGCTTGGAACCAAAACAAAGTCATCCTCACCCAAACACTGTATTCAGGTCAGGTTCAGTTGTACTGTATTTAGAAAGCATTTCCATCAATATGAATTAAATTTTTCCTCAAATGATTTGCTGCAGATTGAATTATCCTTTCAGTTGGCATGGTGGAGTGGAAGGAAATGCTCCCATGTTTTCCCCCTATAGCGCATCATTAAAGTATGCTTCTGACCACTGCAACAATACAAAGTGATGTTTTTCTTTACCAAGCACAAGAATACTTTTGAATTGGATAACTGCAAAAATTGCTTATTAAGGTTGGTGACAACATTTAGCTCAGAAAGGATACAATATATTACCAAACACAGAATATTATCATTAAAGCAGTGAATACATGGATCGTGGCATTGTGAAATTTAAAGAATTCTTTTTCTTTTAATCAAGTCTAGACAGCCTACTTCCAATTTTTACTAACTCCCACGTTTTCTTAAAAATAGACAGGTTCTATTTTTGATATAATGCCAGTAATGCTAAGTGGCTTATATCTCCCTCCACAGAGGATACTCTGCCCCTGCTATGTTTCCAGTCTTACTGAAATATATTTACACTAGATTGACTATGTTTGTGAAGTGGCAACATAGAACAGTTACAGGACATCAAGAGTCACTTTGTTCCTCTGCTCTTAATGTCTGTATTTGAAATCCAAGCATAAATATCTTGATGGTCCATAAAGGAAAGCAATGATGAATGGATTTCTCAAGCCTAGTGATATAATCTTTCACATAAAAATGCCGAGGTGGTAGTTTTCATAGAGATGTAGTCCTATACAACTACATGAGCTTCCTTTGTTTGAGGGAGGCTCCTTGTTATGGTCAAAGACTTAAGTTTCCTTTTCAAATTTTTTTTCCTTCCTTCTTCATAGCCATCCTTGTTAGAGCTATATTGTAAGTGTATTTTAAATAGAGACAATTATCTCCTTCTCCCCTTTTCCTTTTTTTTTATTTTATTTTGAAGTATTCGATTGTTTTAGAGATACCATCACAATGACCTTTACTAACAACTCCACCAGGAGGATATAAAAGTGAATGTTTCATTGTTAGTGTTATACCATTCAGACAATCGAATGATTTTTCTTAAATATTCCAAGTTCAAGAATTAAATCTTGGAAAATTATTAGACTCGCTCATGTTTAAAGAATGAGATAACTTTTAAATGCAAATTTATATGATAATACTGAAACTTAGAGGTATAATTTTTTCTGGAAATACTCAAAGAAAAGTGAATTTTAAGTATATATTATTGAAAAGTTCAAGTAGTTCTTACAAACTTGAAATACATTATCTTAGTGTTGTGCTCATATTAAAAAAAATGTGGCTAAATAGTAACAAATGAGCCAGTGTTTACCATGGTAAGGACTACATTGGGGACAACCATTAGACAAGGGTAATTTAGTTTTAGCATTATCAGTTAGAAATACTGCAGTTGAGTGGAATATTTTATTACATGAAAACATCTGTAACCAATATATCCCTTGGGAAGCTTACGTGACCTGTGATCTGTTTGGAAAAAAATGTTTTGGTTTTATGAGGCTGTTCAAAAGCAAATATGTGCAGTGGGCTGTGTCCCAGCGAATCTGGAAGGGGCTCCCTCCTCTTTGTGTACCTCCTAGAAATTTCTGGGAGCTGTAGCAATGTTTCTGCATTCCAGACTGTAGTCTTCAAACTCACTCCATAACTCATGGCACTGAAAAGGACCTGGGAAATGTGTACAATCATGCTTTCTGCCTTTAGTATTACTAAACATATTAATGTATTTTATATATATAGTAATATATATATATTCTATATAATACTTAATACTACTCAATGCCACACTGTGTTTACACACAGTTATCCTTGCTCTGAGGTACCCTAAAACAGCAGCAGTCATAATAAGGTCCAGATCAAAAAGCACGATGCAGACTACTGAATGTGTATTCACATTTTATTGAGGTATACCAGTAATACGGGACAAATAGCATCCTTAGTAATTTCTCAGGCCTTGCTGTGTCCCTTTTCCTGGCTGTGTTTTTTTCTGTCCTCTCTCTTTCAATGAAGCCAGAATACATCATCCCAACTTAAATTTGCAAAGCAGTTGCCTGTGCTCTAGCCTTCATAGCGCTCTGGCAGGAAAACAAAGTCCCCAGCTCCTGAGGACCCTCAGTCAAAGCTTGGAACTTGGGGAGCTAGGAAGACAGAGAGATAGACACCCTGAACCTGACAGCCCATTAGGTACCTGACCTGCTTAAATGACTATTGAATTCTTGAAGATGTGGATTAATGCTTTCTTTTGTTGGGTGAGATGGGCAGATAGGCATGCCAATTAGAGACAGCTTTGCCATGCAGTGCTTAGAGTCCTGCAGTGCAAGTAGTTCCTTAGCACAATATTTTTGCAGAGAGGAAATACTGAGAAAAGGTGCAAATTCTTTAAAGAGAGGGGAAAATCATCACATTCACCCAGGATCTCATTTCACTATAACATTCTGTATGTAGAGGCAATTTGATTCTAGTTACTTGGCTATTGCTGAGGCCCGGAAATCAAAACCGGACAGTTTATGGCCATAGGCATAATGCAGATATGTTCCAGACCATAATATGTCAAGAGCTCTTTTGGCACAGGGTACAAAATAGGTTTCATGCATGTAAGACCATGGCATTGCCTTTCTAACATCACTTTCAGTTCACACATCCTCCATGCAGCTCTGTAGCCACAGGGGCCCAAACACAGCACAATAGAGGGCATTTCTCAGCCAAAAGATCATTTTTCCCTTTAAGAGGTGTGAGATAGTGCTGCTTCTTAAAAAGTCTTCCTGGCCTGGGGAATATTTAAGACCCAGTCTTGTCCATTAAGTACTTTATCAATGCAAAGATGGAGCAAACCTTTGTGACCAAATGAAGTGATCTTTGGGCTCTTTTGTCTGTGGTGATGACACTGTGCCTGGGATTGAGCTGACTGTGAAAACAAGTGTAATTCATCCCCAAACTACCATCTGTTTGAAAGATATGAGAAGTATATGCTAACGGGCTGTTGGCAGTGCATATTGGTTGCAGACATGGAATTAGGAGTGTAAAAGTTTTGACCCAGTAAGGAGAGGTGCTGCAGGGAAAGCAGGTCATTCACAGAATGGAAAATCTTTCATTTCCAGTACCCTAAGAGGCAGGTGAAGATGTGCCTCATGGAGTTTTTTTCCATGTACAAGACAGTCCCAGGCAAGGCAAGGCAGGCTTTGCATCACAGCTGGGTAAGCTTTGTTCGGAGAAAGTAGCTTCGTTTATCATGAGGGAAGCCACATCATTTCTCATTTATGAGCAGAAGGGTTTTGGATTCTGAAATCAGTGCACACACATATAATGCAGAAATAGGACAACTTGTTTTGTCTAGATTTTTGAGTTTGCTTATGTCAGGAGGTAGGAGGTTCAAGTTTAATGTTGCTGGCTCTGTTTTCAGCTGATGGGATGTAAAGTAGGCTATGGGGAAAAGCACAAAAAAAGGGCAGCAAGAGTAATAAAATGAGGGAGAAGGTAAGTTGTGTATTGAGGGAGGCAGGTGAGCCTCCTGCTTAGAGCAGAAATGTTGCAAAGTTAGTGTTTGCACAGTGTGAAAATATCCCCATTGTTGCCTCACACAGAGGAGCTGTTAACAGGGCATGCAGGAAGTTCTTTGATCAAACACCTACATCATTTCTTAGTGCTCTGCTGTACTTCAACATTTAAATGGCGATGAATGTTCTCCCACTGAGATACTTTTTTAATCTCTAACATTTCTCTGGAGAGATACTCTGAGTAATTTTGAAAATAAAAACAAACATGTAGAAATCCAACTTTTTTTTTTTAATGGTGTAAAAGTTTATCTGGAGATAAATGGTTAAGTAGGATGAAAGCAGAGAAGTGTTAGACCACTGGCATAATTGCAACTGCTTGCTGATTCCTACCCAAATAATCAAGTTAAAGAATCTTGTAAATTAACACATGCTAAGCCTTTAGTTTTGCAGCAATTAATGATTTATGCTATTCTCCCATTTACACCATCTCATGTCACCGGAGCACATTTTAACAAGAGGTATGTAGTTCTGGTATCCCCAGGAAATCTGCATGCTGTTTACCAAAACTCACTTTTTTTAAAGAAGAGCTGTGCTTTGCCAAGAAACCTGGAGCATGTCAGACTAGAAAAATGCTTCTTTTGGTGCCTTAGAGGAAACAGTATGTGTGTGGGTATAAAATCTCATGCCTTCATGGTAAAAATGCAGAGGTAATTGGCCAAACCATGGTGTTTTGCTTCTAGAAATGGGAAGCCACTTTCATGACTCTTGTGGGTCTGAGGAGAGAGGTTTCAGAGGACTTAACTTTTTACAGCTGATGACAGATCTTCCTGCTTACCTACAGCAAACAAGCTGAGGAGGCAGCTGTGCTTTTCTTTTCTTTGTTGTTTCATCCAGATAGTCAGAACTGGTCAATACTGATGGTATTTTAGTTTGTTTGATCTGATATTGCAGGAGTATTTTTGGTCCTTTTCACTTAAACAGTTCACTTAAACAGTTTAGTGGCTATAAATGTTTAATGATTGCTGTTGTTACCTTTGTGATCCACTTGCATTAATGACTTCCCTTTTGTGCTACTTGCCATACAAGGTGAAACAAATGAAAAGCTGTATTAATTATTCATTAACAAAGTAATCTCGTTCACTGTTACTATGTTCCATGTTTGTAGATAGTTTTGCATAAACTAATTGATTTTAGTCATAATATTCCAAGTAGTGTTAATTAATAATTTAAATATAATTGTTTTGGAAAGTTTTTTTAGCCTTATTCTGGGCAGCTGGCACTGGAAAACAGAATTTGGCAGTGATTTAACTTCAAGAATATGGAGCTAGTTTTCTGCAGCTGTTATCAAATGAAATTAATTACTCAAAGGTGTGGGAATTTTTTTGCATGAGAGGTTAATCAAGTTCAAATCCCATTGTGTTCTAACCTAAGATTAAACATGAAGAAAAAGGTGCGTAGTAGGGACAGGGAGTTTCCTAAGGCATTTGCACCTCTCTCACTAAGGAGGGGAAGGAGGGAAGAGGGAGGTTAGTGCCAGAGCAATCATTTTTTATCTCAAGAACTATTTTCAGCAAGGTATGCTGATCTTATTTTCCATCCTCCCACACTCTGGATAAAGTTTCAGGAAAACTTAATTTTTCCTTTGGGTATGGATCTAATACAGATTTCAATTCCAGAAAACTACCAGGCTTTCAGGTAGACTAGTAGTTTGACTGACTGCCAAAGAAATTAAGGTATGTCAATTCAAATAGGAAGCTGATCTACTGTGAATTGTCAGAAAAATCTTTACTTCCTATGCCAGTGTTGCAGACTGTAGCCACTCCATGTGGAGGGAAATTAGCTTGTCAAATACCGTTTGCCCATGGATGAAGAGGTTTTTAACACTGCAGCGCTACAAACAAGTGTGTTTGGGGTGGCAGAGCTCTATAACCCAGGGAGCAGGGCGTGGGATGAAAGCTGGGCGAGAGCAGATGCTTCCAGATGGCCGCAGCCCTGCCCGCAGGCCCCGGGCGAGGGCAGCTGCCAGCCCCGGCTGCGGGAAGCTCCCGGCCCCTGTGCATGGCCCGCTGCCCTTGGTCTGTCAGGAGCCCTGCTGTCCTGCCAGCACAGCCCTGTGCGCTGTGCGAGGATGAGGCCGAGGTGTCCTGGTAGCGGTGCCACCCTGCCGGCCGTGCCACGGCACCTGCCCCAAGGGAGGGCACAGGGCACCTCCCAGCCCTCTGAGGAGCCAGTTCCAGTGGCTCTAAGCACGTCTGCGGTTTGGATGGCTTTGCCTGGCCTTTAGAATCCACTTCACAACGAGTAGTATTGAAATGAGCAAGGAATATTTGTGGCAGCTGTGGATTTCCTCCAGGCCTACAGGAAGAGTAAATTAGTTACTGAAAACTTGACAGTTTGTCCTGAGTGCTTAACTCCTTCCTCTCTGGAAGCTTGATTTTCAGAAGCAAGTGACTTTAAAAGGAAATAGTATACCCAATGTTTTTTTTATTCCTCCACCCCCTTCTTACGGTCAGTCTGTAATTGCAAAACCAGCCAGAAGTGATTTGTTTGAAGAGGAAGTGTGGGAACTTCCTTTATAAATATTGCCTTTCCCTTCGTGTGCGTCCAAATGTGGTTTGCTCTGCTGATGGAAATAAAAAGTGCTTGAACTGAACAAGTAGTTATTCCCATATCTCATGCCCCATGCAAGCATGAAAGACAGAAGTTTTACGTGTAAAAAAACCAAAAAGCAAAACAACAAAAAACCCCACACACACCCCAGAAAAAAAGAAACAAAGAAACCCTAAACAAACAAAAAAAACCCCACCGAAAACCAAACAAGGAAATTTTAAAAGCTGGTTGTTAGTAAGGGAAAAATCTGGTTGAACACACAGATCAGCTGGAGTTTTGCCCAGCCATTCCCTGTCAGTACTTTCAGATGTCCTCTTCTCGGGAGCCCCGGGCGAGTTAAGGTCCCGTGGAGGGGGTGGGGGGAAATCAGGGTTTGCAGAGCCGGCGATTACAGAACCTGCTGTGACTTGCTCTGCTTGATAGGACAGTATCTGCTCCAGCCAGCTCCTATCGCTGTTTGGACTGGTTTCTTTTTTTAAAAAATGTCAACATATGTATCTTTCCTGCTAGTGAACTAGAAACAGTAGCCTGTACCATTCCCCAGCCTAGAAATACCTTGGAAATATTTGCAGGAGTTCAGCCACCAGAAGAGTGGCTACACCCAGGGAAGTGTCTGTGCCCAGCAGCAGCAGGTAGATCAGGTAGATCACAAAGAGAGACCAAGTTTTAACCTGCCCCACTAGATTGTTGTGCTCTTTTGGGCTGGGGATGGAGGGGTATTTGAGGTTGGCTTTTTTTGTCTGTTTCTCTCTTAAGTGAGCAGTATCAGGGTGTATGGGCTCTTTGGGTGTGCAGGCAGCCAGCTGTCCTGGCTTGCTAACATAAATCAGTGCAGATGATGGGAATCAAGGCAGGGGGTCCTGTTCCCAGCTCTGAAAGATTCCAGATTAGGAAGACAGGTCACAGGGAAAGCCAGGGACAGTGTGGAGGGAATCAGGCTGATTCTCAGAGGCACTGAGGATGAGAAGAGCCCTTCTCTCTGATTTGAAGGAGGAAAGTGTTCTTATATTGCTTGTAATTAGGCTGAGATTCACCTTGTTCATTGGATTTGATGGACAAATGAGACATTCCTGGTGTTATAACATTGGATTGCTGCAATGCTTTCTGATCTGTTCGGCAAAAGGCACAGGCAGGCCACTATCGTATTAATGAGAAAGTTGTGATTTTTATGCATTTCTCAGTGGGGACAAGGAAATTTCACTCAAGTTTCAAACCAGAATTTGTAGTGGTTCCTTTTTCCACTTTTAGACGCAAACTAAAGAATTAAATTTGCAGCGCAATGGGCTGTCATGGGAAAAATCAGTTACTATCAAAGAAGGCACTGAAAACTTCCCTGATCCATCCAGCTGCTCTGAGGTGAGGCTTGCCTGGCTTACCATGTAGTCCTTACATCTTTTCATACCTCACTTCAATAGAATGGACATCTCAGTTCAGGATGACAAAGGAGTAAACTTTAGGTGATTTTTACTTTTTAAATAAAATTTAAATAAAATTCACATGTCTCCACTTCTTCCTGTACTTTCATCTCTGTTCAATGTCATACAAATGCATTTAAAGCCATACAGTGCTCAGGATAAGCTTTTCATTCTTTATGCCTTTCCTTTTGTTTTCTGTACCATTATTTGCTGCTCTCTCCTTATGTCCTTTATTCTCTCTTAACCATGCCTCACTCCCCATTTAACAATCTTTGCTCATTTTTACCTCTCTACACTCACATTTTTTTCCTCTTTTTCACACTCACACTGTCATGCCTGCTCCTTTTGCCAGTAAGACAGACTGCATTCTCTAATTCAAGGAGTAAACCTTCAAATTCTTGTGTGAGTACTGAGTACATGATGAAAGAAATGGCAGGACTGGGCCCTAGCTTGGCAGATATATGGGAAAAGGTAGTGAAACCAATTTTAAAATAGTCTTATTTACTTTGGTAGTTTGTATCACTTTGGTTGACTATTAAAATGTGTATTTCTAAGGTGAGGTGAGCATCAATGACATTGTATAAAGAATTTCAAGAACTTAGTATAAAAGACTTTATGGAGGTAGTATATTACTCCCAGTTCAGAAAAATGAAGTGGCACTTTAAAATCAGTTTTACTAGCACCCTGTGTTTTAAAAAAAACCCACTTATTATTTTTGTTTAACTTCCGGTGCAAGCCTGGGCATGTTTGAGGCTACCAGGATCCAATTTCATGTAGTGTCCTATTTCAAATCCAGGGGAGAGCAGATTGATTGAAAACCAGTGCTGTCAGAAGTAAAACTGCCTGTGGAATGCCTTCAGTGACATGAAGATGAAAAGGAGAATGTAATGCAACAGACACTGATTTTCTTTTTTGAGGTGTGAGGCTCTGGAGCAGTGTTCTTGCACCATTTACCTTGATTGAACAGTAATGGACATAGAACAGTTTTTGTGAATTTTTGTGTTCTTCAGTTAGTACTTAAAAACTGTGTTGTGAAGAAGGGATGGTTGGTGTTGCTGAGGCTGTTTTAAACCAAAGCAGCAGCTGTAGAATATTTCATGGCAAGCACAGAGCTACCTGTAAGTCTTCATAACACCAGAATAACACAGGATTCCTAATAATTCTAGTCAGTGAAATGCTTACTGGTATTTTGAAATGATTGGGCTACTTCAGTACTTTGAAAACTGCTGGCAAATGTGAACTAGTCTAACTGGTCTGTGTTTTTATTGGTTTTTAGGGGCAGCATAAACACAGAGGGCAGTCTGCTTCGTTTTCTTATATGTTTTTCTGCCTCTTCCTTGTCCCACAGAGGCCAAAGGATCAAAATAAAAGAGGACTATATGAGAATTGAGAACAGAGGGAAACACTAACACTGATTTAGGACTTCAAATGAGTAGGAAAGGAAGGGGAAACAACTTATGATCTTTGGTTAATTTTGAATTTTGAGTATCATGGTTTAAAAATGGAACGGCATTCCCCGGATAAGATACCCTCAAGACTCTTCCCAAACCAACCACTCACCTTTTCCTCATCCTGCCTTCTTTCCCCTTCCTGCTCCAGGGGTGGCGTTGAGAATTGCTGACATAAAAAGGGAAAAATTACAGGTTGAGATAGGAAACAATTTACTGGAAATAGCACTGAGATACAAAAGCAAACAATTAAAGCAACAATATTAATAACAAAAGTATACAAAAAGAGGGTGATTTACTTGGAAATAAATGTTCACCAACCAACCTGAGGCAGTGCAACCCTGAGAAAATTAATGATGGCCAACCTGCCACTCTTTTGTGTGACCCAAAACCACACTTTTCTTCCTAAAATAAGAGTCCCTTAATTTCCAGCTCCCCTCGCCCCAACACCCCCCCATGCCAGTGATTATGTGGATGGTATAAAATAACAACTTAGAAATACCCACATAGCTCCAAGATCCATCTCCTCACAGCTGAAATTAGGCAAAATCTCTGCAGAAAAATTAACTCTCTCCTGGATGAAACCAGGACTCTGGGTAATTTAAAAATTTGACTGTGCCAGGATTATGTTGGATTCCTGGAAAACTAAAAATAAACATTGTTCTGCTGTATAATGCTGGTCTGTCTCCTGTGCCGGATAATGCTCATAACGTGAGGAACATCTTGCATTGCTGGGAGACCACCAGGTTGCACAAATAGGTCCCTTGCATGGAGGTGGTGTGTCATGGTGGCTGGCCTTGGCTCCATTTGCTCTCAAGAGAAAGGGAGAGGCTTCAGAAAAAAAAAGTCAGTGTCCTCACATTCTGAAAAAGGGCACTCTAAAGCCAGCCAAGAGAATAGCAGTAAGCCCAGCAGAGGAGAAAGGAAGTCAGTAATAAAACTTAGGAGCTCATGTGCTACAAGTGAAATTTGATGTCTGTGGTCAAGGAGGTGGAGAGGGCAGACTAGAGATGACCAAGATTCATACGAGCTAGAGAATCAGAGATGAGAGAAGATAATGCACTGGCCAGATATTGTGTGATACTGAGTTAATTAGAGTTAATACACCGCAATGTTTAGAGTATTAGGTTGACATCTGATATCACCCTAAGGTTTTAATATATCCTGTTTCCATGTGGACATGGTCCCAGTGTTGTAGTGTCGCATTCCCAACGCTGAAATGTGAAGATCCATTCTCAAAATTAAGCTCAAAAAGCAGTATGTAGTTTTATCCTATGTGCTCCATCCTACCAAGGGCACTGTGCTTGCTAGCTCAACAGCCGGTTAAAAGTTCCATGGGTGTGTAAAAGTCTCTATGAAATGTATCTGCTCCATATGTTACATATAGCTGAAGGCTCAGGGGAATAAGGTTTGTGTCTGGGAACCGGATAGCACAACTTTCAATCCCTGACCCAGTGCTTGCCCCTTTTTAACAAACAAACAAAATCCTTCCTCAAAGAAAAGTGGTTTATGATCTGTTTTTAGCTCTAGAAGCAAACATTAAAAAAAAGAAACCAAAAGAAAAAAGAACTCAATATGCTCTTACTCGTACTTACAGCAGCATCAGCTTTAGGCACTGCAGAACAAGTGTCACACTTCGTTCCTTTCTGCTTTCAAAAGCCATTATCTCCCTGGCAGTTGCAGTGCCAGGGCAGCATGTTACCTGCTTGCAAAATTTTGCACTTGGACACAACTAATCAGCCTGAGTTTATCATCTATTTAAAATGATGGCATCTGAGACCTTGACAGAGGTGCAGTTGCCTCATGAGGGAGAGGGCACTTGCAGGATGGGGAGGTTGTTCACAGTTGTCCTGTTTCTGCTGAGTCTCTGACCATACAAGGTGGTCTTCATCCTTTCCCCCTTAAGATGTATTTTGATTTGAAAGGCACAAATTGTCTCATGTGAAAGATGGGAGCAATTAAGCCAGTTCAGATTGAAATGGGGTAAGAGCTAAAAGTAGTCTAATCTCTTGCTAACCTCTGACCTCTGCAAGTTACGGAGGGGAGAGGGAGTCCTCTCCAAAAAGCAGTTCAGGGAAGATTGATTCCTAATCCACAAGGCAATCCATGGCAGGGCTCTTTCTGTCAAGCCAGTGGAGAGATAAGAAACAGAAAGATTAGCCTTGTTAGACTAAAGTTTTTGTGACCATCACCCTACCCACTTGCTCTGTTGTTCTCATGGTTTCTATCATCTTTAAAGAAAAATTTCTGTGTGCTTGCCAAGTACTTTTTGTTTCATGTCAGTCTGCAAGTGCCTCCAGCTGTTAGAGGACCTGTGCTAGCAAGAGGAATGTTCCTTTAGTTCAAGTAGTCCATTTTGACTGGCCAGCTGGCCAAATCCATACCATGAAAGACCAGATCCAGTGTAAGATCCTGAAAAAGAGCCGTTGTGCTATGAGCAGGAGGTAGGAGGAAGAAACAAAACCAAACAAACTGAAGAATCTTGTGGCAGATGGTACCACCTGTGTCCATCCAAAGCAGTGTGCCATTTGAATGGAGAAACCTGGAAAATCTGATGACTCAGTCTGAATACATAGGGAGACTGTGAATGAAATTTCTGGCTCGTGTCCCAAGCCTCTTACAGAAAAAGCTTCCAATTTTATAATACAGAAAATTGAAAACAGTTTGGTAGCATCATTCTCTGGCAGAGCTCAACTACAGACTGAAATGCCTGGTGTATCCATGTGAGAACTGCCACATAAGTAGTTAGATGACTCTGTGCCAGGTCCTGGGTTATGGCTGAGACAGTTTTCTCAATAAATACATTTCTGATATTTTTAGCAAAGGATATACCTTTATTAATACCTTTATTATTGGGGATGTAGCTGGCTGGATATAACAGTTAGGGTTGACAGTATTTGATTACTTTTCCAGGCTCAGCCAAGTACTAATTTCCATGCACTTCAGTTCTGGCATCTGCAAAGCTGGGAGGTGAACCAACAGTGCAAGACATGCCTAAATTACTGTTCAGCAATGCTTGCAAAAATGCTCTTAAGGAGAGAGTAAACATGGATATATAAAGCAAACTTCTCAGCAGGATCAAGTCTTGTTTCCTTGCTGACTGCCACCACCTCCTTCCTTGGCTGTCAACAGGATGATAATGGTTCACATCCCTTTGCACTTCCTTTTACTTCTGAATTTTCTTTTCCTTTAGGTGTTTAAGTTGCACCAGATCTGTTTTTCCTGTTGTTGGTAAGACACAGAAAGAAGTCTGCCTTTTACCTTGGTCCTACAGACTAATTTTTTTTGTCTGTTTGTCTCTTGGCTTGGCTGCTTTACTACACTTCCCTCCTACGACCTTCCTCAGTCCAATCCTACATTCTCCAGTTAGGCTGTATCATGCAGCTGTGGTCTAAATATCTCACCCAGTTCTTCTCCCATATGCCTCATCTCACAATTTTGCTGAGCATCTGTGTTCATCATGTACCCAGTGAGAATTGTTCCTTCATACAGCTTTTCCCTGCAAAGACCTGGGTATAGGGTATGAACACAGGGAATTAAATCCCATGGAACATTAGCAAAATAAATTTCGTTTAGGACTGAGCAGCCTCAAGAAACATGAAGGGAAAATAAAAGTCATGCTGATGTTTGTGATGTTTGTGTCTTACTTCCCTGAAAGCCAGTGTTACGTGAGTTTAAAAGTCATATTCAGTTGAGATGAGATGGCTTTGGAGAAAAGGTGGTGGATTTTGCCAGGTGTTGGGGCTCTCTTACCTGGGAACTGCCATGTGGTGGTCTTTTAGCACATGTGATGGCTTGTGCTGCAAACTGTGCATTGCACGCTTTGCTAAGAGCAACTGAGAAATAACTCTGTGTAAGGAACAGGTCGAGGCATAAACACTGTGTCTATTGCCTGGGATAATTTTTAAAGACAGTTGTCATCTTCACATTTATGTTGAACAACCTACATGAACCCTTTTAATCACTTTTCAGCATATACGGTGATGTTAAAAATATCTGATGCTATTTTACCCTTCCCTAAAGGGACAGATATTGCTTCTTTTCTATTCTTAAATGTTTGGTCAGGGAAGGTGCCAGGTACTGCCACTGGTCAGAGCATGTTCAGGCTCTGGCTAGAAGAGTACCAAGTCATACAATAACCCATCTGTAATGCTAGGCTTTCTTTTGGGTAATACAGCAGTTTAGCTCTCAGTTCTTCAGTAATTAGTTGTACATCTGTGAACAACTGTCCATCTGATTTATTATCTGATCAGCTGTTGAAACACAGAACATTGCCCTATTTAGCTTCAGGATGGAAAGTTATAGCGTGATAAAGCTGTGTTTAGAATGTAATAAAACTGACTATATAAACAAATTACAAGTTTATATTACACCATAGGTGATCTTAGATCAATATTTTAAACTTCATAAATTTAATGTGATTTAACATGGCTTAATGCATATGAATATATTTTTAATTGTTGTCTTCTTTTGTTTAGTAAGAAGATTAAACTGTCCTGGAAAATAACTTGATTATAGTGAAGAAGACTTAGTGGAAAAGTGAATGTAAGTATTTCACAGCTTGTGTCCATTATTTATGTTTGCAAACCATCAGCATCAGTGATTTTATAAATCATGCTAAATTGGCAGCCACTTTAATTATGGCAAGAATGCAAGCTCTGATCTGTGTGTGTGTGTATGATATAGAGTGTCTATTATGTGGGTCTATAGGCCAATATATATCTAATTGCTTTTAATGGGGCCAGTGTTATTAGTCACTTGCTTAACTATTTGCAGGAAAAATGACAATATGAAGTTGTCACTAAGCACCCATAAAAAGATTAAAAAAACACTACTCCCATATAAATACCCACAGGTATTCTTAAATTCAGTAATGCAGACATATTTTCCATTCCCAGAGGAATTTAGTCTAACTTAGAATAATGCAGCCCGTACATAGTATTTTTTGGTAAAACTGCCCCAAAGATGTAAGATTACAGTAGAAAAAGATTGCACTGTGGATTGGCAGTTCAATTTAGAGTGAAATACAGCAGCTCCAAGTTCCAGGCTAGGTGCATCATTGCTCATTTGAGGTCACTTTTTCAAATCTGGAGTCAATAGAGCTTTAGTTCTTTTTCTAGAACCTCTTGAAACTGTTACTTTGCTGGTGAATATGCCATTATTTTTCTTAAAGTAATTGCCTCAGCTGCATTTCATAATAATGTGCACCCCCCGTGTGCCTGCACACGTGTATTTGTATGTATATATTTGTGTATGAGGCAAAGCTGTGTCTCTGCAAGTCATTCCCCAGGAGACTTTGAGTGTCTCTGATGTGCAGGGCAGCAACAGTCATAAACTTTTAGCTACCACAGATTCATTCCAGTGTTTTTTCATATTGCATTTTTCCCACGATCTCACCTTCCTTTTCCCAGAGCCTGAATGATGAGCTTGGAGGCAGTCAACTAAGCCTTTCCAAATGCTGAATAAAGTATAGAATTAATGACTTAGATGTTAAAGAGGACAGTGGTTATGTCTTAAATGCCTGACAAGCTGGGACAGTTGTAATTCTAGCCTTTCAGGTTTTATAAACTTGTCTTCAATAATTACTGGCTGACCAGTAATACTGAAAACTGCAGGAGCTGCATATAGCATTGCAAAGTGCTGTCTGGTTTATAGAGTTGTCTACTGATACAGGATTGCTTGAAATAAAGATCCTCAAATTTGACAAACATTCTACCTAAGTTAAAGATTTAGAGATTAGGCTATGCATTGATTCTCTCCATTACTAGTACCTGGCCAAGTCTGAAATGTACATAAGCTTATAAAATATAAAATCAAGTCCTTTAAAACCTGACAATGTGTACTGAGCAAAACAATACAGTTTGAAGTAATTTTCTAGGACTAGTTGCTTTAGTTGCTTCAAAATCCTGAAACTACATTTCAAATTACCCTGTTTAGGCCAGTGACACTTCTTGAGCTATCCTCTGTGTGTGATAAGCTTGTACATGTAAAAGTATTTTGTCAGTGCTTTCACGTTTTTCTCACCACTTAATCTTCAACTGTTACTTCTGGGAAACTTGGGACAGGTTATCTTTAGTTCCCATTTTTTTGTGAAATAAGCAGAATATTTTTGGTTTCTTCATTGTAGTTTTTAAAGGCCTGTTTAGTAGGAGAGCACCATTTGAGTGTCAGTTGAACTATAAAAGACATCTGCACAGTTAAAATGGTATTTCATCTATGTATGTGGCAACAACTAAAATACATCAAATAGAGCTGTATTTCAGGAAGCTGAGGAGTATAATAAAGTGATTATTAGCTGATCCTGAAGCTGGAAGAGGAATAAATACATCCTGCTGCAGAGATGGATGCTAGCTTTATGTCCTTCGTGTAAAAATAAATAATATCTCTACTATATGTTATTTTTCCAATATTTTTATGTTGTGCAACTGTAGTCTGAGCTCCTAAATGTAAACCTTCTTTTTGATCTGGTTCTTACAGGTAACTAACATTAAAATTAGAGATTTATCCTTCTAAACATCAGTCATTTTCAAAAATTAAATGGCCTCACACTGGCTGGAATTTTTGCAATAATACCAAATTAACAAGTTTTTGTGGAGAGGAGAAAATATGTTTGCATATGTATTTTTACTTTTGTATCTCAAAAGTGGGTATGGAGATATTCTCATATACAAAGACAGCTGAGCTGAAGGAAGGGATCACAGGACCTCATGGGAACCAAGTGAAGCAGTGACTTTACCTGCAGCCAGTCACAAACTGGAGGTAGAGCCCTGTGCAATCCAGCACCTGCTCTTGTAACCATCCATTTTGATGTGCAATTCTGGTTTAGTCAAAATTGAAAATTAAATTTGAAACTTAATAACTGGTAGAATTTTGGCTTTGGTCACCCATAAAGCCAAAAAGTGGAATAAATATGGTCTTCCTTATTCTCATCCAATGAAATTCTGGATGGACCTTTCAAAGAGATGAAAGACCAGCCTGGAATGCTGGGTAAACCCAGTGAAATGTTGGCTTGCTGTATTTCTTTACCTCACAAAGATGCAAAAAGAAATGGAGAGCATGAGGGTTTTGTTCCACTCAAAAATAAGGAAAGGCTAGGAAAAACATAAGATGGGCTGGTGGAGATGATGAAAAGCCAATTGTGTTGAATTATGTTGATTATATATCAAAATTATCTTGAGGCAGCAACTGCAAGCAGGAGGAAGGGGAATGTGTACCTTAGGGAATCAGAAGCAGGCATCATCAAGTAGAGCACAGGCAAGAGAGCACAGGTTGAGGGGAAGAACACTCAGCCCTGATTAGATACCAAAATTAGGTTCCTGCTGCACATTTTGTAATCTGTGATCCCAGGAACTGGTTCTTAATGTAGCACTGAGTGCTTTTTCACTGTTCTCAGCAGTATTTCTTATGTAAAATATGTGCACTGGTGTCATAAATAGCCTGATTCAAACACCCTTGTGAAGGGTGAGGACCACATCATGTCATGTGCTGTCACTAAGCTCTGCTAGCTGGTAGGCAGATTTTTCCTGGAAGGTCTACAGAGATGCTTTTTGGACTTCTAGAAATATAAAATATTTTCTCAAAACCGGTGTCCATCTCAAAAATATGCACCTTAGTTTCAGGATGCAGCTGGTTATTGTAAAATTAATTATAGTTTATAAGAGCTTGGCTCTGTATTGTGAATGCTACAAATAATTCTCAGCAACATTTGGATGGGGTAAATAAATCATAGAGGTACACTTGATATTAAGAAGAAAAATAAATATTTAGGATTTACTAATTCATTAAGTAATGTGCATGCTGTGTATCAAATGAGGCAGGGAAACGCTCCCATTATAGACACTATCATGAAGGAGTCACATAAGGAATTTTAATTCTATACGTGACAATCAACCAGGTGTAAGTCTCCAGAGTCACCTCTAAGATACATCTTTAGACCTGTAAGACTTAAGTCACCAAAACAGGTAAAAATTGTTCCATATCTTCTGCATGCCCTGGGCAGTGGGCAAGAACGTGACATTACAAAATATTCCCTGAGAATTTCTGCCACTGTCACACTGAGACCCTAAAGGGCATGCAAGGGCATTACACATGTGTTCATGCATATGATTTCTGGCATCTCTTCCAGTACCTATGTCCTATCTTTTTTTCCTTTGCCTCCATCTCGGTCTTCCCTGTGTGGTATGGCTAACTTTGAGGAGAATACTTCAGCTCCAGGAGAGGTGACATCTCTGCACTACTAGCATGAGTAGTCTGTGACACCAGGTCAGGCTGTAACCACCAGCAGTAACAGCCACAGGAAAGCCCTACATAATGATCTCTCCAGGGTGTGTAGGGCAGCTTATTTGGAGACCTATTTATGTTGTTGTTTTCTCACATGCTATCAAATACAATCTTTTATTTCCCTCTAATCTGAGTTTATATTCACTGGGTCATGTAAAGGCCAAATGTCATGCCTTTGCTGCTAGGTCTTTGCAATGAGAGTGCCTGTGGTGAAAGTCCTGTCTTATCCTGCTCTTATTGAGCACGGAGTCACTAGGAGAGAGCTGGCTCCACAGGCTTCACTGGCTCTCCATTATTCTCTAGCAGAAGCCTACAGGGTGACCCATCTAACAAAAGAATTGCACAGTGTTGTACATATTTCATATCACTAGGTGCAGATGAGCTGTAATAGAGTTTTGCCCATATGTTGGTACCTTTCCCTCTACAGAGAAATGAGGCTACACTTTACCAGTAGCTGCAGACTTGAACATCCGAAACATGTTATGTACTTCTCATACTTCACTTTGAGATTTGTCTTGTAAAAATACTAGTAGGTTAGCTATAAAAATGTGGTTTATTGGAGTGACCTTTCTCTCTAATCCAGTAACACTTGACTAAGTCTACAGGTTTGGCTAGAAGACTTACAGAAGAGAAAATTCTTGCAACAAAACACAGGTATTTATTTAGAGGTATTCATTCATCCTCCTTGAAACACAGACTCGCATGTCAGTCTTCCTTTCTCATGTTTCTCTGAAATTATCTCCTGGGGAATATGTAGAAAAACAAACAGTAGATTCTTTACCATTTTAGGAGAGGAATGGAGACAAATTCAACTTCAAAACATTTGGTATTTTAAATGCAAAGTGGTCCTTCCTTAATTAATACTTGGCAAAGCAGTTTAAAGATCAAAGTGTCAATATTAGCTAATTCTCATGGCACACCTGTCAGGTGAGTAAAAATTATATCCATTTATAGCCCAGGAAGCTAAATACTGTCTAACATCAGCATTTTCACACTTGCTACCTAGTTAATTTACTGAAATAAGTACTCTAATTCTCAAAGGTTCTTCATATTCTTAGTTGTCCTAAATTATGCTTAGAACTCCAGAGTAATCACTGTTTTGAAACTGAGTGCAAGTATTTTGGCGCAGAAACATGAGTATGTATGGCAGCTGAACCCAAGGCTTCCACACCTAAAAGACTTTTCCCAAACTTAAGCACCCCTAAAAAGCCTAGAACTGGAACCTACGTATTGTCAATTCCCAGGCTGGGCTCAGGCCCCTGCACTGCCCAGTTCTCATACCTTATGGCAGAGTTGTTTCTCAGTGGAACTAAAAAAATTATGAGATATAGGGAGATAGAGGTAGTCTTGGGAGGATAAGTCTTCAAAGATTTTTTTTTTTTAATGAGATGTGTATAGAAGGAGTTTTTAGAGAGGGAGAGTGTGCTTGAAGTGGAAAGAAAAATAGTGTATGATAGAAATTAATTCTTCTACCTCCTGCCATTGCTTCCATTAGAGATGCAGGTTATCTTGTTATTTCTGTCATGGCTCTCTCTCTTTTTGTTACAGCATCAGCAGAGTGGTATAATTGGGTTGGAGGACAGATTTTTGCTGCTCTATTGAGCAATGACTGAAAGGGAGAGGAGATTTTGAACAAGTGCTGTCTCTCCTTCAGTGTGCAGTGCAACTTGTTTCCAAATGGTGTTTTTGTTGGAGTGGTGGTGATTGTCAAGTGCCTTGCTTTGTCTGTCCAAACAGTTTTTGTAACCTGTTTGCTCCAATTGGTGTGGCAATGCCCAGCCCTGAATACAACACAAAACTTAAGGATGGCGTCACTCCATCCCAGTCTGTTCTCCCTCTTGCAGGAGCAGGTGGGAATGCACAAAACCCTAGCCAAAGGCCTTCGATGAGTTGGCACTTAAAGGAGGGAAAAGGCTAGGCTATAAAAAGGGGTCTCAAGGGATTGAACAGCCTGGAGCAGGCGTGCATGGCTGAATTAGGAGTCGGAATTGTTTGGCTTTCATATTCAGAGAACTTGTTTGCTGTCTTGGCCCTGCTCAAAGTGAGTAAATGCTAATGACAAAGCCTGATAGAGGAGGAGTGAAGGATTAAAAACACCAAGTGATGACTCACCCTCCCCTCTCCCCCTTCTCCAGTTTCAGTCCCCACTAAACCACTTTACCTCACCAAAGCCCTGGTGGCATTTTGCTTATAAATAATCATGTGTTTGAAATGTTAAAATGTGTAGGCGGAGATTAAAAGGATATGTGATGCTACAGCATTAAAACAGTGCAAACCTCTGCAAGGGAATTGTGAAGGAAAATTATTTTTGGCAAGGGCTGCTGCATCCTGGGGAGATCAAGAGAAGGCAAAAAGCAGTTTACCCAAGTCTAGTAAAGCCAAGTAGAAAAGCTGGGTGCAGTAAAATAAGGTTTTGCATCAGTTCTTTGTCATATTAAAGCCAAATCTGAAGTTTTGGAGGGATGCAAAGAGGAGATTCAATAAAAAAATTCTATCAAAAGTGTCAGCCTAAACTGCTGTCCTTTTCTTACTGTAAAGGTTGGTGAATACACCCACATGGTTATCGCCCACACTGTAACAGGTTTCTTCCTTCTAGAGTGCAATGGGAATGGGAGGTACTGCAACTCTTGCAAATCAATGTCTTAGCCCAGGGTATTTACAGAATAAGCAGGCTGAGTTGCCCATTTGGGTTATTATTCTATACTCTCAAAGAAGTGAGAATATTGGCATCAATTTTCTTGTTGTGTCTGGCAATAAAAATTGAGAATTTCCCCTGCTTAGAAAAGGAAATGTATTACAGACTTAGAGGAAACTATTGCAAATCAGTTTTCAAAATTGTCTTTAGCATTAATTGTGCAGCTTGAGTATAATTTTTAGTGTCATTCTCAGATGCTGTATTGGCTTTGTCTCCATAAACCTTTGATTCCTGCACAAAGTAAGCCCTTTCATGGGGCTGCTGAATTTGAGTAGGAGAAATCAGCTTACTCACCTCACTTCTTAATTTCAGGTGAGTGAACAATACCAGTGTGAACAGGCACAGATAAGGGCACTGTCCTGCTGCTCTTCTTGCTGATCTTGCTGCTGTTTGCTTGTCTGTACAGGGGAAGCCTCTGAATGCTGTGCCTGTAGGAACTGTGTAATTACTAATAAACAAGCACTTTTTAGGAGGCCCCATTCTTTTAATGTCTAATTAATTTTTGAGATGCACTTTGAGCCTATAGAACCCAGGGAGCAGGGCTTTGAGGAGAAGTCATTGGAGGATGCAGGATAGGACCACTCTTTCACCACAATTGCCTTCTGCCTCGCCCGCTGGAGCAGCAGCCCCTGCTGCTCCCAGCTCCCTACAAGGGCTTTTCCCTCTTCCACCTGGCTTATAGACCAGGGCTTCTGCAAAAGTGCATTTGAAATCTTCGTGCTGCGGATCCCCCTGGGTATGGTGCCAGGGCAGCCCAGCTGTAGGTGTGTTACTTCATAGTATGGGACTTCTGCTCCATTCCTGCAGTGCATCCTCTCACTTGGCCAGAGCAACGATGTTGTTTAAGCAATTGTCTTAGGCAAAGTGGTCTGTCACTTTGCTAAATGAAAATGATTTGGTTAATGCACTGTTTTGTACAGAATACACCTTCTCCACAGCTCTTAACCTTTGCTGTTACTTTTGTGTTAGCAAACATGAAAAAATGCCCCATGCATTCAGGATGTTACTTTTTTAATGGTAAATTTTTAATTTATATTAAATCTATTTATAAGCCTAGCTTGTGTTCTTGTTTTCTTTTTCTCCCTCCTTCAAAGCATTTAAACATATTACTTGAACCTTCATAATAATCTTTAATTAATGTTATATTTAATATTATATTTAATTAAGGGATTTAATAGGGATAAAAGTAACAATTAAATACCAAAACAACTTGCTTGCCTAATAATTTTTGGGCTAAATTCAAGGCAAGCTTCAACCATATTTGATTCAATAATGTACTGCAAAAGACATAGTATTTAAAAATAACCATTTGTTTGGACAGCTAGGCAATATTCTGGTGCACTGTTACTGCAGCACTCAATTTGATCAAGCTGGCATGACAATGCCATGAAATAATGCCAAGATGTAAAAATACTTACATTTAGGTAGGAAATTTCTCATTGTCAGCCAGTAAGCCAATGACTTTTTAAACAAAAGCCTTGTTTATCTTTGTTGGTATTTCTTTAAATTGCATTACTTTAATTTGTTACTAGTTAACTGAATCATATCAAATTACAGTTCCTGGAAACTTACTACTTTGCAAAACATTGAAACTCTTGTTTGTACACAGACAGTGTTTCCTTAAAATGGATCTGGAAATTTCCAGACAATGAGTCAACCTGCCATGGTTTTTAAGAAGCATGGTTTTTTTAGTGCCTGAGGTTTGGGGGATTTTTTTGTTTTTACCTTTTTGTCTTTTTTTTTTCTTTCCGATATTGCGGTTGCCAAGTTGCAACTTCGGCCTTGGCATCCTCTGCATCCAAAAATCATAGGCTACTGGCCAATTGTCTCTTCAGGGTACCCGGAGAAGACAAAAGGGTCACAATACCATTTCCATTGTAATGAACAGAAACATAGAGTACAGCTGATGTCAGGGGTGGTGAGCAAATTCCTCAAGTCCTCCTGCACTTCTTACAGCCAACATATTTAGAAAATATATTATTCTTTATAGAAGACTCTGGAAAAGTTTGGTCCTGCTTCTACAGTGGCATTGGTTGCCAGTGCATCATCAGAAATATCCAGAACCTGAATGACTGCAGAAAGCACTTCTTGGCTGCAAAGACAAGATCCTGTTCTAAGGCTGAGGTGGTTCTAGGAAAGAAATGTGGTCAATTGAGCTGATTCGTTGCATTGCCAGGCTTTTCATACCCTTGCCAACCATCCATATTTGAATTCTTTAGCTGATTGCCTTGAAGGGTGTATTGGATAGCATTTGTTTATAGTGGTCCAATCTGCAGGATATAGATTTTATCTGGGGTGTAAATATTTGTGGTGGTACCCTCGCTTTGCTTTGCAGGATGTGTATGCTTCCTGCTTGAGCTGCCCCACGTGTTCTACCTGTTTGCATGATTACAGATTTTGCCTAAAGGAGCATTATGCAAAGTTATCTCTCCTGAGGGAGGTATATGTGAGCAAAACTTTTACTGCTTGGGGACAAGCTATGCTGAGAGAAATTGTTCTTTGAAAATATGTCTTTGAAGTATATATAGGACCAGAAGGAAAAGAACAAATAAATTATGTAGATCGGAAACAAACAAACAAAACAAAAAATATAAAGGAAAATGTTCTAAATATATCTATTTTGCACAACTTAAGTAAAATTGAATGTGCTAACATTATTGTAAATAAATTAGGTACCCTGAAAATAGTAATCTTATACAAGGTGTTTATTCTCATGAAAGAATGAACAGAGATGACATTTTCTTCCAGCAAGTCTGTTGTCTTTGACTAGGAGACAGAGAGAATTTTTTTCTTCAGTTGCAGTAAACCTACTGAAGGTTTCTGCTTAAATGGTTCCAGGATGTGTTTACACATCCCCGCTTTCTTAGGTACCAGTCCACCCTGGTACTTCCATCAGTGCTATGAGTATGGCTGCAACCAAAACTCAAGCCTAAGCAAGAGCTGAAAAGTAAACTGGCCAGAAGTTGAAAAACGGGTGGTTCCTGCTGGAACAGCTCAATGAGTGTCTTCTCACCACCTTTTGTATGCCACTAGCAGCCCAAAGGAGAGATTTACCTTTCAGAGTAAGGAATTATTGTGCCTAGAGGTGACATAGAATCTCTCTAGTGATATCAACTTTTATGCTCAGATGTTAGGCAAGGTATAACATTCACCCACAATTTTTCTTAGAAATGAATGTGCCATTCATAGACTTGCAGTCAACCTGTGGAGTGAGGCAAGCTGATTACTTTGGTATTCACTAGATAAACTGAGACTGACCTTGTGGGAGGGTAGAGAAAAAAGATTTTCCAAGTGAGGTGTTTGGCATGGTATGATCTTCCTTACGCAGCATCTGTTAAGCAGCTGACAGGAGCCTGCCTTTGACTCCAATTGCTGACTAGCAGGGGAGAGGAAAGGCAAGTGGTGGGGGAAGGAGGGGACACATCCAATCTTTTGCAACAGATGATTTTGAAGCAAGCATCTCTGCAGTGATGCTTCTTGTCTTGCTCTGACAACTCCTTTACTGAAGTTGAACTGCATTTATCATCTTTGGCATTAATCTATAACATTCTTGGGCAAGGTAAATATTTGACAGCTCCTGTATGCTTAATTTGTCCCCATGCTTTAAAAATTTGTAGTATCCTTGGGAAATATCATCATACAGATAGTGAGTGATAGAGTGCATGCTGTTACAGTAAGTAAAGTGAGCATTTTAAGTAAATTCCCTAAGCACATGCACATTAGAGCATACAACTGTTTTCTGGAGTGGTTAGAATTCCACTCACCAGCCCTAGGAAAGGCATAAGTATCTAAGAGATGGAAATTAGTACAAATTGATCTCATAAGAGCAAGTTTTATTTAAATTCTTGTCTGTTAGTGAGTGATCATGATGATTTTGTTCCCTATAAGTTTGCTTTCATTATTTGGAAAATACGCAGTATAATATCTAAATAAAGAGCATGTTAAGCTGTTAAAATGCTGGTTCCACAAGTAATTTGAGATTTTCTAGCTTTTGCTTTAATTTGAAGTCTCCTTGTCAGTCTTCATCTTTATTCATGGTAAATAAATCCTCTTCCCTAAAGGGATCAAGGTAAGAGCCATAGTATTGTGTCTACTGCAATCAGTGATTTTGTAGGGATCTTGTTAAAGTTCTTTCCCTGCAGTTGTGCAGAAATACCCATGTATGCCAGAAATAAATGCTTGATCTACTGTTAAAAGGGATCAAGAAAGTTTAAAATACAGGGAAGCTGCTCAAGGCAAGTGTCAGCACCCTTTTGAAGAGGAGCTAAAGATAAAATTATAAATACCAAAGATTGTAGCTGGGTCTTTTCTTCAGCTCTTCCTCCAATCAACAGTTGTTGGACCTATAGTTATTTGAAAACTAGGGAGGTTATAGCCTGGGAAAGTGTAGAAAATTCCCTCAATGAGTGGATAGCAAAGAAAAATTAGGGAACTGAGGGCTACAATGGAGGAGAGAAACACATTGAATAAACATTTGTGCATCATACAAATGGATACTTGGGTAGTTTACCCTGCACAACCCTTTCTATGTCCATTATCAATGCGATTGTGAGAACCTGAATATGCTGAAGAAACCAAACCTCCATGAGCATCCTGTCACCAGGTCACCTTCCACAGTGATGAGCATCAGGCATTAGTACAAAGGCAGCAGGTCAAGTGCTGCCCATGGTCATAAGCAACAGACTGCAAACCAGATTTTGTGAGAGGGAATGAGTGAAGCTCTGAAGTAACTAGTGCCTCACCAACTCAGAAAGGGTTTGTGGAAAGTAAAGCAGATCTGACTGAAAAACTCCATGTTTATTCAGGAGGAGGCAGCTTTTCATAATGTGATGAGGTATTCCATGATCTAATGGATGATGATGTGGAGAGGACAAGCAAAGTCCATTGTAGCAGGAGTAAGAAACCCATGTAAAAGCAAAAAGAATACAATTTTGGGGAAAGAAAATGCCATACACAAGTAGCTGAGCATCAAACTATGTGGGATTAACTAATCTGCAAGCTCATTTAGGCACAAAAGTATCAGGTAAAATCTGATAATAAGTTCTGACTGAAACATTCTGCCTTAATGGCAAAACATTGATTCTCATTTAGTACTATTTCTGAACTGTGACATATCCGACATGGCTCAGATTTTTAATTTTGATGACTCTTCTTGGTGGTTTATTTTGATTTGTATAGCCCCTATAACTTAGAACCTTTGTCAGGTAGGAGTGAAAGACATCCAATAGGTTTCTCAGATATATATCAAGATCATACATTACTTGACATGAGTGTTGCTTTCAAGTTTGCACAAATGTAGTTTCCTTTTGTTGAAAGTGCAGTAAGATAGTAGAACTGCCATAAGGACCGACAGATGATGTAAAGTAATTGGCAAAAAAAAAACTTGCTCCAATACTTAGGAATTGTTGTACTAGTTCTTTTCATAAAATAGGGAAATATAATGTTCTAAAAAGTAAATGTCACATTCTTGTTATGTAGTGATCTGTTGCTGGTCCACAGTGCCACATTATTAAAGTCATCTGTCTCTTTTTATCTGCTTAATTATCCCTTTTCCTTTGACTGTAAGAATCTGAATTTTTAGTTGAGGATTTACCCTATGCCAAATAGTGATCCATACACAGAGACAGGGTTAGAAATTCTTGGGTTTATGCCATGGTTATTTAGAATTGGGACTATGAAAACTGCACTTCTTTCCTAAAGACCACTCAGTTCTAAGAATAACTCTTTTTCTGAAATCTTCCCTATGAAAGGATGTTCATGTGCTAATTACACATAATATCTCTGTTGCTTTTTCTTGGGTGTCATTTCTTTGTCCTGCTTTGGTTCCCTCTGAATTTTGAGCTGAGCTCTCAGGGGATACGCGTACTGGAGATCACCATGGCAACACTCTGAAAAATGCACACTGCAGGCGCCAGGATTTGCTGCTGTATCCCTGTGAGAGCTCTGATGATCTGTGGACTTGCAGACTTACTCAGGAGTGAGAGCAAAGGAGTCAGTGTCTGAGAGCTGCTTATGCAGTGCCTATTAAAAATGTTTCCTATGTAAATTGAGGAACTCTGGATATTGTTTGCTGATGTACAGCACTAACATCCAGCATTTTCTCAGTCTACTGCTGAGATTTCCCTTAGCAGACTGTAATTTTTATTCCACTCAATTCTCATATTAGGCTTTTAGGTCCTAGCTCTCCACATTTTCAGTCAGGACTAATGTGGGAGTTATTCCAAAGCCAAAGTCGTTATCTTGATAAAAGATGATTGCTTTGATAAACATGTCATGAAGATCATAATAAAGAGTTTGAAAGAGGAGAGGGCTCATATGCCTGCTGTTTCCAAATCCTTTTTCAGGAAAAAAACAAACATTCAAGGAAGAATTATTTTATAGGCACGTGTTTCATGGCAGCGGTTAGGAGACAATAGTTTGTCTCTAGCAGTGGGAAATAACTAGATAAAAGTGTGTTGCCTTCCAAGACAAGAATTAGAGGCTGTAGGTTGTATGTAAGTGTGGCATTTGAGTTATGTTTTGTATTGCTGAAGTAAGAAGTACACCACATCCCAGCACCTGGAGGTTTTCTTTAGTGGGTTTACTATTATTTTTGTGTATGTGTGTACTGTATCAGCCCAGCTGCCATAAGACTAGACCACCAGAAAGATGTGGCCTTGTAATGCTCAGAGCAGTGACTAATTCGGGAGTGACCAGCAGCCTTGAATAAGGTGCCTACACTTCAAGTTATTGCATGGAGAGTGCTAAGCCCATGAGAGCAAAAATTCACAAACAAGCAGGATGCAGAGCAAGGATACCCAAAAAGGTTGGCAAGGAATGTTTAGGAGAAAAATATATTTAACACCTTTGCTTCTAGGGGTTTTCCAGTCCCATTTGTGGATGCGTAGAGGTCAGTACCTATGTTAAACTAAGGGAGCTCATATACCCACTCTGAAAATGGATTACACATTTTCTGTTCATCGCTGGGAAAAATGCACAAGGTGGTCTTGTGCTGGGAGCCCAGATCACCCATACAACTCAGTGCCCTAGAAGTCAGGTGTCCTTCAGTCTGTTCCTATAACTGTAGAAGTGTTTCTTTACAGCTCTTGTAGTGGCTGGGGATCCAGCTCTCCTTCCCCGGAGGGAAGAGACCCCTTAGGATACAACTTGTCACCCTCTCCTTAGTAGAGAAACCTTGGCTGGCCACCTTTGCAGGTGCAGCAGGGTAAAAAAAGCCACCTGCCTGGCATGCCTTTCAGGTCATGTAGATTCTGTGTTTCTCCTTGGTTACTCCCTTTACCCTGCCTTGACCTTCAGTGTATTAAAAGCCAGTTCTCTCTGACCCCAGCTGCTTTTGTACTGGGATTTCTTGGAGGAGAGAGCTGAATTAAAACCTAAAAGATCAGATACAAAGTTCCATCTATTTTCTTGTGTTGCATGAAGAGCTGTTTTCACTCAAACTGCCCTTTTAAGGGCTAGAGCTGAAACCACAAAAGCAGCTGCAGGGGTGCCCATGCCCTGGGACAGCCCTCTCCAGGATGCTCCCCAGGAAGGACTCTGCATCACCATCATAGGCAGCTGAATATAGCTCTGAATCAAAAAGCTCAACTTCAGGCTAAGGCATCTGGTAGCAAAGCATCAGAGGTAGGTGCAGATGCTTTTAACAGCCTGAATCAAAATTTCCCAGTTCCGAAAACAAATGTTCCCATTTGAGTCCCATACAGAGCTACAGTGCAACCACCACAGCATTACCCACATGCTCCCGTGCTCTGCTCCTGCCAGCCAAGGGCATGGGTTTCTTTTTGAATGTAGGTGGCCCTGGCATCTAAGTGCAGAGATCCCCTCTGCTGTGATCAAGCACTTGAAATCTGGGATGTGTTTCTACAGGAGATAAGTATAATAGTGTTTAGTCTGTACTCCCCAGACAGGCATGAACTTGAGTAAAAGAGCAAAGCTTCTGAGTGCTGACAAGGTGAAAGTAAATCATCTTCTGTGAAATCCAGATTTTTGGGGAATTTGGAGGGAAACAAAAGAGAAAACTAGTGGTACACATAGTCAGAATGGCCCTCTGGTAATGACAAATACACTTTAGGAGTGCTGCTTTAATTTTTTGTTATATAGGCTTTTTTCAACATGTAACTGTTAAAATTAATTGGCCAATTTCTTTCTAAGGGAAATTAATGAAATAAACTCTGAATTAATAAGTAATATTTTAAGTGATGCCATATATTTTATTCCATTTATAGAGAGTAGAGTTTCAGCAGATCAAGAGGTGTTGAAATATTCCCGTAAATGCTGACAGAGTCCATCAGTCTTTTAAGACTGACTAATGAAAAAGTTTAAAAAAAGTTAAAAAGTTTTAAAAAAACTTTAATTTCCTGTTTGTCTACTTAAACATAATATTTAAAAACAGGACTGGAAAGCATATTTGTGCTTTTTGGAAGAGTCACATTCCTAAGATTTTATCAAGACTTTTTTGAATGTTAAGAAAGAGTACTTATTGGGGATGATGTGATTATAATCAACCCCTGAACACCAAATGCAGTTGACAGGGATGCTGGAAGTAAAAAAAAAATCTTATACCTGAGCCCTATCTTTAAGGGGAAAATGTGGAGGTTATGTGGGTCATCACTCTGCCAGAATATTTAATGTAAACAGGATGAGACAACTGGGAACTCATGGAATCTCAGTATGAACAAAGTTTTAAGAAATGCTGACTTCCTACTACAACCTCTAGCATCAGCATTAATTGAACCCAGTGTACTTATCTTCCTTTGCCGTCCTCACTAAAATTAGATTGCTTACATTTTTGTGCAAGCTAATGGCACAGTTATTTACTGCTTACCTCTACTAGGCATAAAAAAATCTAGTAGAAAACCAGCAGGCTCCTTTAATGTCTAAAACATAATTCTTAAAATAAGGGCAAGATTATGGGTAAAGTTTCTCATAAATGAGAAAGTGAGATATTTAGCTCAGAGAAGCTTCTGATTCATTTCCCGTGCTGATATGTGTAGCTCTCTCAACATGTGCAATACTTGATTCTGTCAGTTCCTGAGGGCAGAGAAAGGAGGTCAAAAAGGTCTTCAGAACCTTTCCCAGAAAAGCATGTTTTGGTGCTAACCAAGATTAATGCCCAGTATTGCCTGTTGCAAGTCTGTTTGTTCTTAAAAATGTAAATGTGTTATCCTTGAGGTTCTTGCACTAACTCATTATTTGACTGTGTCTTGACTTTGATGTGGAAAAGCAATTTCTACCATGCATAAAATGTTATTGGGAAAAATACATTTTACTGCTCATATTGTATAAGAATTCTTCACTTCAGCCCTATTTCACTACCTCAGCCCTGTTGTTTCTAATGATGCTTTCACTCAGAAAATCCAGGCCTTTAAGAGAATGATGCAGTAGGCAATACTTTTAATCAGTATAGAAAATATGAAACAGCAGGGAATTAATTTCCAGCTGTGCAAACAAGAAAAAGAAAAAAGGAAAAATGAAAGCTGGTAGTTTTTAAAATTCCTTTCCCCTTAGATTGGTCTTATACATGGGGCCTTTATGGTGCCACAGTTTCATATCTATCAATAATTGTTTCCTAATTCTGCTCCATTTCTGCAGTAGTAGAAAATGTTCAGCTCCATGCAGGCAGTTAATTTTCAAGATCCCATGTGGACAACAGAAGCCAGTGTGCTGTTAGTATTCTGCTAAAAGGATAATTTTCTTCTTGTATCAATGTTTAATTGCATGGAATCTCAAATCTTAATGGTGCCTGCCTGGCATAAATACCGTTAACACTGAGGTGTGCCAATGGACGTGGAAAGGCCATTCCTTCAAACAGAAATCTAGCTTCTCTTTAAATAGTCTAGGTCATTGCTGAGTGGGGGAAACAGAACTTTACCAAAATCATTTCAGGAGTAGAAGTGGATACTTCCTTGTGGTAGCTGTTCATTTATACTGGGGTGTTATTAAATGGCATGTAAATGGAGTGTATATTTGGGGAAGGCTTGTGCTGAGGGGTGTTTCAAAAGGGACAAGGGACATGGCATTTATTGGTCAGTCATGAGCAAGCTGGGTTGCCTACATATTGACCTTGGGCTGTGTCTGTCTGGATCCCACTTGGTATCACAAGATAAAAATAGTGGTTTTCTGAAGGTGCATAGCCCAGGGACAGAGTGAAGGCCAGCACCCTCCAGCACAGAGCTGAAGCCAGGGCTGCACCAGCTTCCAGCTTTTCTTTGCCTTTTTTACCACAGCATGGGTTACAAAAAATCTCACATATTTGTACTCAGTGTACTAGGAAGAAGGTCATTACGGGTGGCAGGGAGTTAGGTCCTTGGAGGCAACTGGAGCACTGAATGTATAGGGTCAGTGAGGGGTTTTTAGAATAGCCAGGGGTGGAAAAGACAGGTGGAACATCTGCACTCTGGGTCAGGGAGGTTATTGGAAACAAGGAAACAGCATTCAAAATGCAGCTTACCTGGAGTTCTGTGTCCAGCTCTGGGATCTCCAGTACAGAAACATGTGGACCCATTAGAACTGGTCCAAAGGACTGGAATACCTCTACTGGAAAGACAGGCTGATAAAGCTTGGACTGTTCAGCCTGAAGGAGAGAAGGCTCCAGGGCCACCTTATAGCAGCCTTCCAGTGCATAATGGGGGGATCATAAGAAAGACAGAGAAAGACATTTTATCATGGCCTGTAGAGACAGGACAAGGGAAAACAGTTTTAAAGTGAAAGAAGGAAGAAGGTAGGTTTAGATTTGATATAGGAAAAAGAAATTTTTTTCTGAGAGTGGTGAGACTGGAACAGGTTGCCCAGAGGAGCTGTGGTTCCTCCATCCCTGGAAGCATTCTAGCTTTGAGCAGCATGGTCTATTGGATGATGTCTCTACCTGTAGCAGGAGGGTTGGACTAGGTGGTCTATGAAGCTCCTTTCAAACCCAGACCATTCAATGATTTCATAAAGCTGACATGCTGTCCAAAATAAAAAGTGTTAGATGAGATTTTTAGCACTGGCAGGTTTAGTATAAAAGTTTCAATGCAATTAGGCAGGCTTAAAAAGGCTTTTGGAGAATAACTTACCAGAACAGGCTAAACTAATACTCAGACCCTTTCAGACATGCCAGGAACAAAAACCTCAGTGTAGGGCCAACTGATGCCTGAGATTTGAAAGAGTGCTCAGATAGGATGAGGGCCTTACAAGCATTTCATTCATTCTTGCTGCATCCTGTACTCTCTGGAAGAGGTCAGGGTTTCTTCACAGTGAAGTCCTTTGGGTGGCTGGGATAGGGAAGCTTTGGCACAGGCTTTCTTGAGAACTTCAGTGGGAAATTACCATGTGATAGATCTCGTGTTTATACAGAAAAAAGTTTAGTTAAAATACACAAAAAGATATATCTGTAAATATCCAGCATTGCACAGAAGGGCCAAGACCTTTTTCTTCCCTCTGCTCTGGGCTCTGTCATCAAGGTTTTACCATGCAGGAATATAGTTTTGCTAGTAATGGTCATGCACCAGTTAAGAATTGACTTATTGCTATGTTATCATGCTATTATTCACTGTCTTCTTTCTTCTTACTCTATCTTCCATTTAAAAACTAGAAGCCCTGACAAATAACTTAGTGATAGTGAAAAATAGCTGAAATCCTTCCACAAGAAATGGTATTTGACACTTCCCCAGTATGAAAAAGAAGTTGTGAAAGTAACACAGTCCTGATTCCTTATTTATCTATTTGTTGTTCAAATAAATAGGGTCCAGCTAAGATATAGACAATTAGGGATAGAAAGGAGCAGGTTAGAAAGCTATTTATTTGCAGGCATCTTTTTGAAAGAAGCAGTTTTGCACAAGACCTCACAAATGTCACCTGCTGTGGTATGAAGGGAGTACCATACCTACCATACCAGTTGTTTCATAGCTGGATGTAGTATAGTCCAAAACTCTTCTTGAAAGCTTCCAATCATTAAATTTGCTAAATGACATAAAGCTTTCTTTAATAAATGGTACTTCTGCTTCAGTTAGCTGGCCAGCATCCAACCCTAATAATTGTCTTCTGTCTATCTCAATTGCTCTGTTTATTTAATTGGACAAGGTCATATGTCAAAAGATGTGTTGTATAGGGCTGGCAATGCTAGGACAGTAGGTATTATGTCACCCAACTCATTCAGCACAGATCACAGTGATTTTGTGCAAATCACTCTGAAGCTTGCAAAGGACTTCATAAATCATAACAGTTCCAGTAAGTTGAAATAAAGCATTATTAATAAAAGTTCTGATCCCTGTCAGGCTACCTTGATCACTGTGGTAATTTTAAATGAATATTGTTGTAGGACTCCACAATGTGTAAGAGAGTCCTGACTTGTACCAGAAATTAAGTTTTTCTCCACATGCATCTACAACAGGTTTATGGCCATCCCATATGGATGCAGAGATGGAGGGGATAAAGGACCATTGGTTCACCTAGACAAAGGTGGTTAGCTCTTCCAAGAAGAGGTTTATTCCTCTCACACTTCTGCTTAGAGGCTAATATAAACCTTAATAAAATGTTACATTTGTGTCATCCATAAAATACCTAGTGCATTTCCTCAAGTTCTGTGAACTGTGCTTGCTGTGCAAAAGGGACTAGGGCTGCAGATGTTGGATTGAGACTTCAGTGTTTCTGGTGCCTGGCACAGTGAAATCAGCTGTCTAGCAAAAAGTGTGATAGACTGCTTTGTCAGTGGTCCTAGACAGGAAGGAAATGAGAAAGACATTACAAGTTGAGGAACTTGGTCAAAAAAGCAAACACCAGTCTTGCTGAGCAGCTATTTCTGTGGGGGTAGATGTTTGTTTAACCACCTAATGGAGACTGATCTGGTTTTTCCAGGTGTATTCAGATGGAGCAGTGATCTCTGAAATCAGTGGTGTAGCTGTCTTGCTGGTTTATTTTTTTCTTTCATGTATGGAGGTAGGGATCCTCCTCTAGCTCTTCTTTTGGCAGTGAGCATGCTGTACATACTAGTAAGGATGAACACAGTGACCTTCCTTTGCACTTTGAATTACAACCTCCTCAGTTTGAATACTTACAGTCCTTTAATATTAAACTACTGCCTCTCTTGCTGAAGGCACTGTACAGTGCAAGTAGGGACAGTTTAAATTCTTTTCCAGAAAGTGAGAAGGACTTCATAAATGTCTGGAGTATTTGAATCCCACTAGTGTTACTATCTTTAGTATCAGGGGTCAATTATTTCAAAGAAGTAAAAGATGCACCCAATACAGGCAATTCTTCTCCCCATTTTACTCTGCAGTTTCCCTTTAGCTCTATCTTCTGGGTGTTGTACTGGACTGTGGGATGTCCCAGAGGTTGGGACAGTTTCTCTAGAGAGCTAAAAAGTAAATTGCTTACACTTAGCATGTTTTAATTTCATTTTTTTTCTGCAAATCTTTGTGCAGTTTTGATGCTTTTACTTTTCAAAGGCTTGTCTGAATTCCCAAGTTGGTTTAATGTTACTGGATGATTATATCAATTTAGCTGAATACTCATTTGACATAAGCTTAGCTATGTCAAAATAAATATTTATATTCAGTCTAAACAAATCTAAATGTTAAGTACTGACTTTAAAGTATTTAAGTGCCTTATTTCAAAATCTTATCTAAAAAACAGATGAATCAAATAAGTATAGTAGAGTTGAAACTTCAGCAATCATGCTTATCTAATTATACTTTCACAGACTGCTACATATCATATAGGAAAAGCAGTTCAAATACATGAACATAGAGGCAAAAAAATGTTAGGATTTTTTTTTCTAGAGATGGTAGATCAGTGCTTTCACAAAATCGGTAGGTGAAACTGTGTAAGAATTTCTTGTCATTTTGTTGACAGAGGGTGCTTTCAAACACGAAGTTAGCAGGAAGAGTAGGATGGCTGGCCATATGCTGAGCAGTGTGGTCTAAGATTCCCTACTAAACAGCCATAGTTCTTTCTAAAAGCATGGAAGCAGTGCTCTTGCATGTCAATAATGGCCTTGTATGGTTGGACCTGAAGCCAAGAGGCCACTGTTGAAAGCCCTTGTGCTGACAGACGAGAGGCAGAGTCCTGTTTCCATCTTCCTCCCTGTATGTAAGGTAGGAGAGCTGGAGTGGTGGTGGACTTCAGACCTTCTCCTAGTTGCTGTAAGCAGAGATCAGCCAAAGGAGAGTGGTTGTCCTTTGTAGACACTCCAGTTTGAAGGCTAAGTGGAAAGACACATTTCTGTCTGAAATGCATGTGATTTTCCTGCCTGAAGATATTTACCCAAAACTTTAAAGAAAGTGTAATACTGCAGCTGATTTTAGCAATGTACTGGAGCTCTCTGAGTGCTTGTTTTGGTTTTTTGAACTCATGAGATGAGTTCTCATTTTATGTAATGTTTTCACCCATGCATCTCACTTCCTTTGCAAAGGAATAAAATCACTGTACTCCAGTACTCTGCCTGGAGACTGTAGCTCATCTTTATGGTGCAGTAGCCTCCTTGCTCTAGCTCTTGGTGGGTTGCTGTTACCTAACTTCTCAGAGCAAGTAAACATATATTCCAGAGATACTTGAAGAATTATCCTCATAATATCAGATATCCTTACATTTCAGTACTTTAGTAACTAATTTCTTAATCTCTCTGCCGATTACAGTTCATGCCTGCCCATCAGATAAATGGAGAATAGTAGCAGTTGATTTTCCTACTGGCTTTTCTTGATGTCATCATTCAAGTACTGCAGGAAGCTAGTGAGAAATCTGTGTTCAGATACTCATGTGCAACTTTTGTTGTTTCCTGTGGGATATGTTGCATAGTTATTTGATAGTAGATTGTATTAAAAAATAGTCTGCAAAGCATACGGTAGCGTACACAAGTCATTTATGCCTTGCAGTGAAACTTCCTCTGGTGTGCCTCCACAGGCTCTGTAAAACGTGCAGCAAAAACTGTTGAAAAGGGATTTCCGTTCTCTCAGACAGGTTTCCAGCTTTTTTTTTCTGAAGGGCAAAGTATGCAACAGGGAAGATTCCAACAGTGCTTCAAAGCTTTCCTGTGCCTAGCAGGTTCTAGCCTCGCAGAACGCCACAGAACCCAGCCTTCAGGGAGCCTCCCTGGTTATCCTACAGCCATGAGCTGTAGGTGGGCATGTTTAAAGCTTGGAGATACAATGCTTCCAATGGCAGTCATAAGTGCACAGAGTATTAACTTCTGAGTGAAATTTTTTAGAAATTCACATTGAAAAGACTGGGCTGAGGGGAATTTAATCTTGTGCTAGCCCTCTGTGCTGGCTACAGGTCTCTGGTACAGCCTATGCAGGGCACAAACAGGCAAATACCTCTCTGCTGTGATGTGACTGATAATACTTTACATTATATATTTCCATTAATTGGATGCTATTACTACCTGATGCATAGGTCATTGCTTCTAATTAATTAGGGCCAGGAAGGTACTTAGCACTTTACAAAACGCAAATGAAGACAGATGTCCACTTGGGAAATTAAAATATATCAGTTTGAGCATTTTATATAAGACCAGGTCAACCATAAAAACCTGAAATCTAGACAGATCCAAATAAACCTGATGAAAAACAGGTAAATTAGATCAGCTTAAAGCTAATAAAATGTGATAGAAATGTTCTGAGTTGTCTACAAAAATGCTTTCAGGCAGAAGGATTGGCATGAAGTATATTTTTACAAGGATTAAGGAGAATATTTTACAGGATAAACTAGCCCATAAAATTGTTCCTTACTTGTGAGTCTGTAGACAAACTTCTCTTGTAAAATATGCAGCCTGAACAAAAACTTGCAGTTTTCAGCTATTGCAATAATAGTTTGTTCTTTTCTGATGCACCATACATAAATTTGGAAGTACTCCTGGAACAACTGAGCTATACATTCTCGTTCCTTGGAAATAAGGCTATCCAAATAATTGTTTTAGAACATATATATCAAACACTGGAATTCTGACTGCCCTTCATTTGTTTGGGCAGGAATGCAGGTTCTGTTTTCAAAGACATCTTGTTCTCAGGCATATTTCCTATTATCCTTACACATCTGCACAGTAAACTTTATGTCTTAATATACCCCTATAAATTTTCAGCTTATTTGCTTTTGAACAGTTGAAAGTGTTTATATATGGTGATTGTGTCTGAAGACTTTCCTGGATATATATTCTCCAATAGAAAGTGTAGGCTGTGTTTGAATTTAGAGTTTGTCTACTGTACAAAATTTTTCTAAATACACGGAGCAGCTACTGTAAACTCAAATTTGAAATATATATATATATAAGTATCTAATGTACAAAGCAAACATTGTAAAATACATTTGGCTTAGACCTTTTAACCACATCACTGGGTGCTATAAAGAAACATTTAGCCTAAGAGCTCAGAAGATGCATGATGAAAGCTGCCCAAAAGAAGTCTTTGGAGACTGCTTGAATAATTACTCTTGTGGGATGAAACTGGCCATGCAAGGAGGAGGATTTACACTGCTCTCTGTTCCCCTTGTATAATGTAGCTGGCCCTTACTGGCTTTGCTAACTCATGTATCCAAATGTGCTTAGCAGTGAAAAGAAAAATGTTCCCACCAGCTGCTGGGTGGCAGCAACCTCTCCATCCTAGTGCAAACACATAGAAGAAACTCATCTTGTTAAATGAGAATTCCACTGTGCTCTGCAGCAGCAGTTTTGGTGAAGACCTTTCTTCCACTTATTAGCATTGACTGTTTCACGATGCATGCTTTTGAATTTATTCAAACTTGAAAACACAGCAGGGTCTGGAATTGGGATCACCATAGGCAGGACATTGTGTGAAGCAAATGCTGTGCCTAACTTGTCCTGCAGCTCCTCTGCTAAGAAAGTAGCATGGGTTTGCATGGCTTTACTTGTGGGTTTGCATCTTGGGTCATGCGGTTTTTTTCACGGGGATGTCTTGGCAGCACCTATTTAAACAATAGGTTAAAGATGCACTCTGCTGCCAGAAGTTTGGAAATTGCTGATCCTTTGTTTGAGCATGGTTAGCCCAGCTCCTCAGTCAAAGGCAAAGGGTTTACAGTCACCAGCTCTTAGGAAGAGTCGGCTCTCAGTGTAGGAAACTGAAACTAGATGCTCTATATATATCACAAACAATAGGGCTTTTTCCTTTCCTTTTTCTTTTTAAAGGTATATTTCTGAATCTTGAAGTTGTTTTAGGTTAAATTTTTATTCGAGAATGGTTTGATCATGCAATCAGCATGCAGATAAACAAATCCTCCAGCCAGTGGGCTGTTAATGGTAGGAGTGGAAGGGCCAGTCTGCTTGTCTGTTACTATTTACTTCCACGCATCTCAAATTGCATCCTCTGATCTTTAGAAGCATAACCTGTGATTCTTGAAAGCCTTTGAGGAAACAAGAGAAAATTGTAAATCTGGGACCAGTAATTATACAGACAAATTGTGAGACATAGATCTATGATATTTTTGGGGCAGAAAGGATCATACATGTATGTGCACTTACTGGGCAGCAGCATTTCCAAGTAAAAACTGCACTCTGTACAAGTGGGGGAGGCCTGTTCATTGCTTAATGGGGACTCAGAAGAAAAATGGAGTGGCTTTTTACCAGGACTTCTAGTGACAGGATAAGGTGCAATGATGTTAAACTGAAAGAGGATAGATTTCGATTCAACATAAGAATTAAATTATTCACGATGGGGCTGGTGAGAAATAGGAGTAGGTTACCCAGAGAAGTTGCAGATGTCCCATCCGTGGAAGTGTTCAAGGCCAGGCTGGAAGGCGTTTTGAGCAGGCTGGTTTATTGTAAGGTGTCCCTGAACAGAGCAGAGAAGTTAAACTAGATGATCTTTGAAATTCTCTTCTATATCAAACCATTCTATGATTCTCTGTAAGTTTATGCATCACCTACTTCCTCCTAGAGCCCTCAGCACAGGCTGTGACAGGTCCTAGCCCAACTGACAAATTCAGCTGGAGTGGGTTCTGAGCCCACCTGTGACAATTGACTGATTTTATTCGTGTCTGTTCTGTGGAGATTGTAGTGTTGTGTTCAGCATGGCAGATGCCTTGTAATTTTAAAGGATGGACCTCTGTTTTGGAGGGGTTAGGCAGAGACTGGTATGAAATAGGCAGCAATACATTTTAATCATGCACTGTATCATGCTCCAGCAAGAAAAACACATTTTATGACTCTGCTATGCATCCATGAAAAGGGATTTTTACAATTCTTTTGCTGACAGGCCCTTAAGTAGACAGGCACAGGTAGGTACTGCTGTCAGGTTCATGCAGATTACTGGTTAACTAGCTATATAAGTTTGGAGTGAAATACAGTGGATAGAAACACAGAAGTGTGCACAGTATCTTCCAGGCAGATTGGATCAGCACAAGTCAACACCATGCTGTTAGAGCCAGGGACACTCCATTCATTTAGATGAGCCTTGCGTGTTTGTTAAAACAACAGCAACAACAAAACACCAAGAAAAGCTAAACACAAGTGAAAATGCTGTAATTACCCTTTTTTCACTTGTGGCAGCCAAAAGGCACAATAGATAAATGAGTAAGTTCAATAAAATGTGACTTGGAACATACAGGCTGCTCTATTTGTCCTTAACACTTTATACTGTGTACAATGTTTATTTTAGCATGTTCAATTTCCTGAAGGCACCTTACCAAATATCTACCATGTGCCCTTTCTTGCTATGCCTCTGCTTCTCCAAGCTGTTTCTGCCCTGTTGTCAGGTGTGCCCCCATCTTCTCACAGCTCCATTCTCAGCTGCAGGAGTTATCTGTCTATGAGCAGAAGCAGCTCCCCTGGTTTGTTGTTTCTGCTGGGTGGCTCCATCTGCATCAGATACCACTGCCTCTTCATGGCTCCCTGAGGCAGGACTCCAGTTCATCCAGCACCATCTCTTCTGCACATTTGTTCCCTCCCACTCCCCAAGCTGGAGTGAACATTGAGTATGGAGAGTATCAGCAGGTGCCACCAAGTTAAGCATGTCTCACTGTGGTTTTCTTGCTTCTGAGAAAGCAGAAGGAAAAAAAAAAGAGCAGGAAAAAGCAGTCAAGAAACAAAAGAGGCGTATCCAGGTGATGTTTGAAAAGAGATAGGGAGTCAATAAGGCAGTGAGTATGTCTGAGATCCCCATTGAGATCTGAAAATCACCTGAGATTTCCTGTTCCTTTATTTTTCCCTCTTTTTTTTCTTCTACCTCTTACTTTGTCATCTGAGACTTTACACAAGAGTATTCAGGCTGTTGTAGCAGTAACTGTAAGAGGAAAACTTGGAGGCTGTGCCTAAGGAAAAAAGAAAATAAGAGCTGTAAGAAGATGAGAAAAGATGTATAAGGCAAGAAAAATAAAAGGGCTTTTTAAAAGCTGTCATGAACATTAATTTGAAGGACAGAGAGAAAAAAACCTTGCTTTAATCTCAGAGTGATCAAAATGAGCAACACCAACATAAAGGATACAAATGGTCCAAATGAAAGTTTAAAAACTTTCAAGAAAGACAAACCAGATAAACACCTGTAATTTATCTCTAGTAGCAGAAGCTGGGAAAATCTCTATTCCTCATCTATGTGTTTCTTAGCTCATGACTATCAATAAACTTTCAGTCTCAAGAGTTTTCCCCGTCTCTTTGTGGCTTGCATCATCAGCCGTCTGAGTACAGTGTATATTGTAGTACTCTATTGAGAGTGGTCAATAGCTTCCCATTTTCACAGAGCTTAGGTCCCACGTCTCAGTAGATCTGGATACACCACTGGCACAGACAAATAAATACATGAAAGTTAAGAATGCAGGAATCTGTTAAAACCAAATACAAAAACAAAATAAAGAGAAACACAAGACTAAGAAGACGGCATAGGGATGAGAGAGGGAATCACACAGCAGACACACTATCAAGTTAACTAGCTATATAAGTTTGGAGTGAAATACAGTGGATAGATTTTGAAAGAAAGGATTTTTTTGCATGGGACTTCACTGATTACTCACCATATTTGCATTTCATTAATTTATGGGTTAAAATTTATTTAATCCACTGATTTATAGGATCAATTTCATATGGCATTATCATTGCAGTTTATACATTATTCTTCCTGAATATTATTAAGCCCTGTAACACCATAATATAACAGGAAGACAAAAATATTGCCAAAATTCAGTATAGCTTTAAACGTCTGTGTGCTGCTCTGTACAGTCGTATCTTAGCAAGGAAACTCTTGGCTCTTTGCAGCTGTCCTCTGGCTGTGCTCACGTCAGCAAGGGGCACATGCAGGTTCAAGCTGCTGTCACAGGGGCTGGTGCTGCTGCAAAAGGCTGCAGCTGCACTGGACACTGGAGCGTGGTTCAGTGCTTCTGCTTCGAAGAGGATGATGAGATTGCCTGCCTGTGAACTCCCAGTTTGAATTCACACCTGCTGGAAGTGTCATTTTGACTTGAATATTTCTTTGTGCATGTGATAAATGGTTAATTACAAGGAAGAACTGGTTCTGGCAAGAAAGGAGCCAGAATACTTTGTGTTTGTTTCCACATGGTCATGCTCAGATTCCCCCACACTGGAAGAAAATCCACCTCCTTTCTGGCTTGTTCCAGGGGAAGTCCGAAACCAGTCCTTGAAGATGACCTTATAGCACTGAAAACAAGCAATTCATTGTTGTAGCATGGAACTGGTGACACAGAGTCTCCTTTTACTATCAGTATAAATGCATTTTTCTCCTTGTGCTGTAATACCCTTATTAGTGCAAGGAAAGCCAGCAAATCGGCACTATCCTAGCTCCCTGGGCTCTCCTTCCCATACTCCAGACTCTCATTTTCTGCAGATTCACCAGCTAAAAGAGAAGAATAGGGTTTTTTCCCCAGTGTTGCAGAAGGGGTAAAATAAACTAGAGCTTACATGGAGCTGGTGAGTGTGCATGAGGCATCCCTGCTTTCTGTGGCTGCCTTGTATAGTGGCTGCTGCAGGAAGTCATCCCCCTCAAAGCTCAGGCAGCTGCAGCAGGTGTTTACACACGGCCACATTAGATTTGGCCATTTGCCAGATCAGGTAGCATAAAAGCATAAGTGACTTTGGGAGTGTCTGGAGTGCCTGTGGCCCTGTGCTGACTGCAGACTGATTCAGCTGGGTGTTAGTCCATAGGGCATCATTGGGATGAGTGCTCAGTGAGGTTGTAGATAAAAATAAAATCTTAATTTTTGTTTGTTAGGAGATCTCATGGCTTCAGCAAGATCACAAAGCAAGCCAAAGAGGAGAGTCTGTGGTTCAGATTCCTGACAAGTCAGCTGCTTGCTATTAAACGCGTCACTCAGCTGCTTTTCTTGCAGATCAGACACATCTTTGTAACACTTGAGAAAGTGAGGCCTCATTAAAATGAGTGCTTCATTGCTTCTGAGAGAGTGTAGATGGAGGGATGAATGTAGAGGCCCAAACTGAATGGGAGGTGTGGTCCAGGAAGGCATGAATGCAGGTCTGCTTTGCAGTTTCTCTTCTCTGTGTGTGCTCCTGCCTGCATTAGTGGGGCTGGAGTGTGAATGTGCAACTCTCTGATTTGGGATGATAACATGAACACTTGTCTTCATAATAAAAAATAGGATTTGAAGAGATCTTTCTAGCATAAGCTAACCTTGTCCCAGAGTGGTTTACAATCTGTAATTACTGATAGTGAAGGTTGTTGAAAGATGTTTCTCCACAGCAGCTGTTTTTACTGACTTATTTTTTTAAGCTGTTTGGCACTGTAAAATCTTGAAAGTATTTTCACTTAAAAGAAATTTTATTTGGATTCCTAAGACCAGCCAAAAAACCTGGCCTTGGACTATGGCAGGATCTGTGGTGTAAAAGATTTTCAAAATCAAAACATTACCAGGTCTGACTGAAATGAACTAGGGAATTCATTAAAGTCTCTGCTTCGAAGAGTGCATATTAATCTGCAAAGTGCTGCTCTTCTTTTTTGTTTACCTGCTGATGTTGCAGAAATAGGACATTATTGGAAGTTCTAGAGTGCAATAGCAAAATATTTTAAGTATGCGTTTTCTGAGTCTCATTACCTGTTGTTAATGCTCTTTTGAGTGACTCCTAGTTGAAAAATTAAGGCTCACATGGCTCCCTCTTGCTCTGAGTTTGGATCTGGATCAGAATATTAAATACTTTAAAGTTCAGGTGTGCATGGATGAAAGGCTTTAATTCAGACTGCTAATAGTGTTATTAATTTAGCTTGAAGCTAATAACATAATTATTAATATGAACTCTGAATTTTCTAGCTGTTTGCCTCTCTTAAACTTTTGACACAATCCTGCCAATTTTGCACCAGGTTCATGAGAGTCCTTGTCATAGGGATATTGGGGTGCTGATGGATATAGAGCATACTGTAAAAGGCAGCTGTATTCCTCAGCTGTTAATTCAATTGCAATGCCTGGAGAAAGGTGTGGCAAGAAAACATCTCTGTTTGGCTTGGTGGTATGCAGCAATAATGTTTTACTGTAGTTACCTGGGATACTTAAGCTGGATGAGACACCCTGTTTAATCCCCTTCCTACCCCTTGAAGGCTGTGAGATGTGAGAAAGATTTTGTGATCTTTGGTAAATAGTGGTACAGGTTCCCAAAACTTGTATGAAGGTTGATAATGATGTAAGCAAAAGTCAAAAAAACTCCTTAAAATTCCCTTCGGATCATCTTGCTCATACAACATTTCCTCATCCTTTCAAATACATCCCTTTGCCCTTGAGCTTCCAGCTCACCAGGCTGTGGGATGCCACAGTGTCCACTTGGGTTAATGGGTAATGTCAGGCAGTGAATTATCTGACCTCTTTTTGCTGCTGCTCTCTCAGATATTCTGGAAGATAGGAGTCTCCAGAGTGATGGAAACATCTTCTTGCCCGTGCCCCTTTCCCAGGGAAAGCATGCTGTCCATACTCTCCTCTCCCATACACTGCTGGCCTCTGCTGATGATGTAGGCGCAAGATATGTATTTACTCCTCTTTGGACCAAAGTACAATTCGTTCTTGACAGATGAAACTGTGGTATAGGTATATTGGGTTTGCTTAGCAAGGGTTTGGTAATGGGGACTACACAAGGGTATTTTCTGTGACAAGCTGCTGTAAGCTTCCCCCATGTCCAGCCGAGCCAACACCAGCCAGCTCCAACATGGACCTGGACTGGTCAGGGCCAAGACCCTCAGCAATCCTGGTAGCACCCTAGGATAACAGATTTAAAAAGGGCAAAAAAACTATTGTGCAACAGAAGCCAAGAGAGAGTGCAAAAATGTGACACAAACAACTCTTTAGACACTGAGGTCAGTGAAGGAAGATTGGGAGAGAGGAGCTGCTCCGGGCACTGGAGCTGGGATTCCCCTGCAGCCCCTGGTGCAGGCCATGCTGAGGCAGCTGTGACCCTGCAACCCCTGGAGCCCCACAGGGGAGCAGAGATCCACCTGCAACCCCTGGAGGACCCAACACCAAGGAAGAAAGCAACCCTGTGGGAAGCCTGTGATGGAGCAGGCTCCTGGCAGGACCTGTGCCCTGTGGAGAGAGGAGCCACACTGAGGCAGATTTGCTGGCAGGATTTGTGACCCTGTGGGGGACCTGCACTGGAGCAGTCTGTTCCTGAAGGGCTGCACCTTGTGGAAGGGGTCCACTCTGGAAAAGTTCATGAAGAGCTTCAGCGCACGGGAAGGAATCACTTTGGAGAAGACCATGAGGGACTGTTTGATGTGGGACAGAATACACGCTGGAGCAGCAGAAGGGTGTGACAAGGAGGGAGTGGCAGAGACATGCGATGCACTGACTGCAGCTCCCATTCCCCACCTCTCTGCACTGCTTTCAGTGAGCAAGTAGAGAACTTGGGAGTAAAGTTGAGCCCAGGAAAAAGGGAGGGTGTGGGGAAAAGATTTTTTTAAAGTTTGGTTTCAGTTCTCATTATCCTACTCTGATTTTAATTGGCAACAAATTAAAATAATTTCCCTAAGTTGCAGCTGTTTTACCTGTGACAGTAATTGATGAGTGATATTTCCCTGTCCTTATCTCAACCCCTGATCCTTTAATCATATTTTTCTCATCCTGTTTAGCCATGGAGTAGAGTGACAGAGTGATTTGGTGGGCACTACAGCTTATTCTTGATATAAGAAACCCTGGTTTTCAGTAACCTGAATTTCTGTTTCCATGTGTCTTCCATTTGTTTTCCCAGGGACTGCAGGAAAACACAGGACTGAGGGTGTAACAGTCATTATTTCCTTGTCAAACCCATAATTTTAATCTAGTCCTTGTAACAGAAGATCCATGTCAATATAACTATTACACATATTAAAAAAAAGAAATCCTTTTGAAAATTACTCGAAAAACCCAAAATTATCTTATGGAAATAAGCAAAATTTTGTCTTCCACACCAGGAATAGAAACAGTATTAAAGTATTTTTCCTTATGTTACCAGTTTACAGGCCATTTGACCAGATGAGATTTTTTGTTTCATATGAGGATGGTCTGTACATCTTAACAAATTGTGTTTTGAGAGATGAAAGAGAAGGAAAATTACTCCTTTTGAGCAGTATGGGCTATCACAGCATCTAGTGAAGTGGATATTGGTTTCTCATACTCCACAGCATGACCTCCCACAGTTTTCTGACCCACAGGTCCTATCTGCTAACAGCAAACTGTCACAACTGCAGGGATGGACACCGTCACGGTGATCACTACTCTCACTGGTTCTCCCAGTTCTGGATGTGTGGCATAGTATACCAACAAAGGTGCTCCTCTCTGTTCAAAATCTTTCTAGTATGTTACTGTGCTCTTGGGAAATGGTTTTGAATCCTGCAGTGTTGTTTCAGGTGATTCATTCTCTGAACCAGTGAGCTCCATCGCTCATTTGTTTTAGGAAATAGTAGTAAAAGTTGTAACTGGGGAAGAGTTTACTTTTACCTACAGTTCTTGCAGAAGTAGAAGCTTTGAAATCCAGACTGAAAATCTGTTAATCTCCTGCTTCTCGTGCATTCTCCAGTTTCTGTTTTGACTTCCTTGGAGTCCAAAACTGAAAGCTGAATTCTTTTCAACCTCTGGCACACTTAATAAAAGCTAAAAAGTTACTCAGAATGAGAGAAATTTTTTTGTCATCTTTCCCCAAATAACTATACCTTTGGTGTTCATTCTTTGGATTTTATATTTTTTATGTTGGAATTTTTGAGTCTTTTTTTCCAATTTAAGTTTCTTTTACATCTTTTGGAGTCCTTCTGCTTAGAGGAAAGTTTACTGGTAGAACCATGGTTTTCTGCATCTCTTGCTGTTAAAGCATATCAATACCTGCCTTGCTTGGCAGAAGTGCTTATCTCTAGAACAGAATTTTAAGTAAAAAATTTTGTCTGGATGAGAGGGCATAGCAGGGTTTAATTAAGTATATGTGTGATTAAGGAAGAAATACTCTGCAAAAACACCACAGAAGCTAAAATGGTGAGATTATTCCTTCACTGAAGATTTTCTTATCCCTTGTCTTTTGGGAATAACACTAGTTTTAGTTCTCAGTTATTCCAGTTTCAGCAAAATTTGGTATTCTTTCACTTGAGCTGAAACAAATGTAAGAAATTATTCTATTATTTTAATTATTTCTTATTATTTATTTAGCATAAATCTAAAGAGATATCAAAAGCTAAAGTGATGGGGAATGGTTGAAGGTTCCTGTGCTCAGGCGCAGCAGATGATTTTATGCTGAAGGAGGAGAACACCAGCCAAGTCCATGTCAGCATGGTGCTACTGCTAATTCTTAGGGTTGTTTATAATAATGTGAAGTCAATTTGAAGCTTACTTTGTGCTTGTAGATTACAGATGCTCCTTTTTCTGCATGCCTCTTGAAGAATTGGGTATTATTTAAGGTTATTGGACTTGCATGAGAAGAAAGATACAAAGTTATGGGTACTAACTTTAAAACTGATCTCTGTGGGGTAGGGCTCTGGTAGTTGTGTGATTCCAACACAGTGTTACTTTATGGCAGCTCCCCTGTATGAAGTGTTCTCCTGGGTGCCCTGTGTTTCCTGCACATAACTTCTAGAGTTTCATATTTCTTGTAAAATAAGAAGGAAGCAGTATGGGGGACAAGAGGCCAGATGGAGACAAGACTTTGAAAGAGGAAAAAAATAATTATGTGGGCAAATGTTCTGTTGGTCTTCTTCTACCCTGAGTCTGCTAAGGGCTTAAAACTAAGTGCGAATTTAGGGTGGAGGGTGTATGGTAGCTCTCAGGACCAGGGCATGACCACCCAGGCCTGTGTGCAAATACAGTATGTTACTAAACCATTGGAAATACATTTTCTGTGCAAAACATGGATTCCATACCCCAGACTATGCTTCTTACACCTTTTCTCTTGTGTTTCTGCAACTTGCTCATTTAAAACGGAAATTTTTCACAGCAGGAGACTGCTTCTTGGTTCATTCCCAGGGCATTTAATTCAGTACAGCATCTATGTTAATGGCAGCACTGTCATTCGTATCACACCAGCAGGTCATAGAAAGATTCTTCCAGCTGACTCTTTCCAAGTTAAAATCAGGTGAAAGTGGCCTGTTGTAGTTCATATCATTTCATTCTATTTGCTTTTTTCATTTTCTTAAGCCTGCTATTTGGTAAGTGAATGAGAGTTTAATTCAGAATCTCTTCATATTGCATTTAATTTTTGTTTACTACTTTCTTTGGAGAAAGGATGGAAAGTGAAACTAGTAAGTACAGAGAATGATGAACTGTTACCTTGCATAGAGATCTGAGCTGATGTGATGGGGCTTGGCATGAGACAGGAGTAGCAGCAAATAAATAACAAAAAGCAAGCAAGTAAACAAAAAAATATAAGGCATTATTAATGGAGAGTGCATGTAGTTCTGAATAATTTAAGTAAAAAATTTCATAAATAAACAAGACAGAAAATATTAGGGAGGAAGCATTACCTATTTTTATACAGAGAATTAATTACTCCTCTAAGATACTGGTTTAAACATGGAAAATGTACTTTTTTCTTAAATGTTGGCTCTGGCATGGACCAGCAAGACTTGATTCTTCTGGGGCAAAAGCAGGGTTATTGCAAATGCAGCTTTTGTGTCCTTTGCCACCAATGGACAATATGGGGTTTTTCAATCCACTGAAATACAGGAATATGAAGGTGAACTGAGTACAGAAATTAAGGTACAATTAATTATTTTCCATTCATTTCAGGCATGTTTTGTAAGTAGAGCTATTTATGGGGGTTTCTTTGACTGAGAACAGAGATTATAATAATCTAAAAATAATTACCTTGTGAGAAAAGCAGGAACAAATCTCAATTCTGCGTTTGATCCTTGTGCAATAGATAATAGAATGACAGAACTGGCATGAAACAAAACTGCAGTAGTGTGTCAAGCTGGTTTTTTATTTCATCACAGATAACTGTAAGGGATAATATTTGAAACTACTTGACAAGCATTATCACATCATTTAGCAGTGGAGAAGCAAAGTGGGATCAAAGCTGGAAAATTGAAGTCCTTGGGAACAGTAAGAAAAGAAGAATTCAGATGAATTCTGGGTTCCTTAGAGCAGATCAACTGTTGTTGTAAAGAGGTATAACACTTCATTACATTGCAAAGCATGTACCAAAGTCTGTTTGTCTGGAGAATAGGTTAATTCTTAGCCTTTTCTTGGTCACTGCCAAACAAACTCAATCTCCTATTAGAAAGTCCGGCTTATGCTGCCAGTGATGTACTCTCTTTGTCTTTGGCATCATTTTATAGCTAACTGCTCAGTTTGGTACATGATAAGGGCTGCAGCAAAACAAGATTGAAGTTAGCGTTTTATTTATCCTGGGTTGCATTTAGTAGGTTTCTGGGGATTTAGAAGTTCAGTTCACTCTGATTTTAGGACAGTTGTTCTCACTGTTGCACAGGCATTTTCGCCATAGAGGAGCAAAACGTGCTCAAATACTGGAGGACAGGCATTGTCTTTATGCATTGCTGGCAGTGCTGAGGTAGTTTGGGAAGCTCAGAGATGGCTTATGCTCACAACAAAAGTCCTTCCTTCCCTGTTCAAACTTTTACATCCAGGATGTTAAGATTTAGTCTTAGTTATTCAGTATAAATGATGATTCAGCCATTCCCTTTCACATCCCACCAGTCTATTGCTCTTGCCAAAACAGAATTAATAGGTGACAAAGGAGCATTGTTCCTTTACCATTATTTTTTTAAGTTTTATTTTTTCAGTTTCTGGTTTTGGCATGTCATGCTCTTTTCCTCCTATGAGACTGTTGCCTGTTAGATTGTTTTGTTAAGTGTATCTCTTGTCTTTTATGTGTTTTTAATTGTTTGCTTACTATTTAGACTCCAGATATTTTCAGATTTAACTTGAGATTCACTGTAAATTTACAGGTTCTTTGCTCATCAGATTAAAGAATCCCATGGCTGATTTTGAAAATGAAAATATGGTGGATTATATTTGATCTTCCTCCAAACAGTATTCATATTTTCCCCCTAACATCCCTGTGTCCAAGCATGCCACCTTTTGTTTTCTGCTCTCTGAAGTAAACACTTTGAGCAAATATTAACAAAATGTTCAGGCCTTAGGAAGCCAGCTGAGACTCCTCATTTAAGTCTTCAGATTAAAATTAAGACCCCTGCTTACAAGTTTCAGAAGGTCTTTCTCTAATTCCAGACAGCCAGGTGATCTGCTTGGGAACTAACAGTTCTGAAAAGGATTTTAAAAAAAAAGTAACAGAATCATAATCCCATAAAATTTTAATTGATGTTCTCAGATTTGAAGACAGATTTGAAACTACTTCAAACTATTTAAACACAGATTTGAAACTATTAAGTTGCAGTACTCTAGTGAATGGAAGTGTTGGACCTCAAAACATACCAGCAGTCAAAGGCAATGCTACATATTAAGGGGTCTACAATTTTTTGGCTTCACATTAACGAATGATTAGTGTAACATCTTCTCAAAAAGCATTAGCAGCCAGATTCAGATTTGCTTGTACGCAGTGGAAGGTTTTTTCCTTTCTGAGGAAAGCCCACAATACCAAATGTTACACTTTTATGTAAATTCCCCCAATCTCTTAAGGACAAGCTGCCCAAAACTGGGATTTTCCAAATTATTTTTAAAATTTCAACAGTAAGTAATTGACTTGGTATGATGCTGTGTGGACAAACATTTTATCACTCCATGTTGTTTCAAATTGGCTGTTCTCATTATGCTTTATCATGAGTCCTTATCTAATTGGTTATATGGTCATCATTTAGACATATGACCTTGACCTAAATCCTTCCCCAACAGATTAAATTGATAGGCAATTAACAGGATTTGAGGCTTTCCATAATCTTCATGCTGTCTACACCTGCAAAAGGATAAGTGTATTTAAGTCATGAAAAACTTCCATATTTGTCAGTTTTGTGTAAATTGTATTTTTCTATATGTTTCATGTTGTTGTTTTCTTTCCCTTTGTAGGTACTACATAGAAATGGCTTTATGGATCTGGACACTGACCATTTTGAGCTGTTTTTGTGTCACCTTTTCCAGAAATGAGGAACTGAAATTTTTTCAGAGTGCTACAGAGCTAAATCATCTAACAGTGGATAATGACACTGGGATAATCTATTTGGGAGTGGTAAATGCGCTGTATCAGCTTACAGAAAACCTGGAAGTAATAAGATCTGTAGAAACAGGTCCAAGAAAGGACAACAAAAAATGCACACCTCCCATTGATGAAAATCAGTGCAAAGAGGCTGTACTGACTGACAATTATAACAAATTGCTGTTGCTGAACAAGGTGGATAATACAACTGTGGTATGTGGAAGCCTTTTTAAGGGAATCTGTGCCATCAGAGATCTACAAAACATTAGCGATGAGAAGTATTACGTAGACAGTAGTGGAGAAAAGTCCTTTGTGGCAAGCAATGATGAGAATGTATCAACTGTGGGACTGATCACTTCCTTGAATAACGACCAAGTGCTGTTTGTTGGGAAAGGGAATGGACCAAATGACAATGGGATCATAATCAGCACTCGGCAGCTTTACGCCAGGGATGGGAAAGACATTTTTGAAATGTATACAGACTCAGCAGCTGTGAAGTCAGCTTATCACTCATCAAGCACACAACAATTTGTGGCAGTTTTTGAGGATAAAAATTATGTTTATTTTATTTTTAATCAACAAGAGAAGCAACCTGTCAACAACCGCACACTGATTGCACGTCTGTGCAAAGATGATGCCCATTATTATTCCTACTTTGAAATGGACCTGGGCTGCAAAGATGAGGATGGTGCCTATGACCACTGTCATTCTGCTTATGTCACTACCCCTGGAAAAGAACTGGCTGAGAGCATGGCTCAGCAGGGACAACCTGCAGATACTCCCTCAGATGACAAAATTCTTCTTGCACTCTTCAGCAAAGTAAACAAAGATGACAGCTCTCTGAAATCTGCCATGTGTGTGTTTTCCTTGCGGCAGATCAATGAAAAGATGGAAAAAAACCGGAATGATTGCTACACTAAAAAGAATACCAGCTCATTTTACAAACTTTTTTCAGCAGAAAACCCGTGTGCATTACATGGATTGGTAATATGAATAATATAAATATTAGTTTTAGAATCTGTGTTAGAGTTTGTGGAAAATATACAACTACTTGTTTTAGGGTGGTTTTTAGCTAAACTATATTAAGATGACTGAAAACTCAATAGATGGATTCACTATAGAAATTACATGTGGCTGGGAGGGTGGTTGTGGACCAGGTCAAGCAAAAAATGACAAAATTTTGAGTCTCTTAAAAAGGATTTGATGTTTTCTCAAAGAGTTGCTTTCCAAGGTGCATTTCTTTTAAAGGTTTTCTTCTGGTATGGCAGTTACTGAGTCAGATGCAGGGATATTTTACTCCCATGATCAGTTTCTGGGTGATCATTGTAGACAATTGTAGCTTTAGTCAATGTATTTACAATGCTTTTAAATGGTATTAAGAATCTTTTAGGTGGTGTCTGTAATTCAGCATTTTTTTCTCACTTGTATTTGTATTGTTAGACAACTGAAATACCCAGATTTCTTGTATTCAGGTGGTGTTCATATTTTGATATGGCTCAAAATACTTGTATATCACGATAGCCATCTTTTTATGTCCTGTCATTACCATGACTATAAGGTTTTTGAAGGGCAATGTTACAACCATTCAGTTACTGTTCTTCAATCTGACTGTCTCTAAGACGCAATTTTCAGCATCTCTGCTCGCTTTATGATTGTTTTGCCCACATCATTCTATTCCCAAGCCCCATTTGTGCATGCCACTCATTCATTACTGCAGCCAACCCTAAACTGGCTTGAGAAATTGAATAATCTTAAAAATAACTCAGCCAGCTTTTAGGAGGATGTCTTAATTTCCCAGCCCAAGCAAGGTACACACTTGCATAAGCAGCTGTTTGAGCACAACTTGAGAAGTGGTGTGCTGTAGTCCAGGGAGAGGAGTGAACAGCTGAAGAGATGGGGCATGGGAATACCTTTTTTTGGTACTGACCCATAATCCTTCATCTTGTGAGACTGAAGCCATCTCCCACACAGTAAGTCACTAGCACTGATGAGTTAAAATTACACATTTGGCTTCGAACCACCAGTGTTACTTGCTGCAGTACCCTACATATGGGGTGAGCATCATACACGGAAATCCTGAATGTGATGAGTGGCCATGGCTCCTGACAAAAAGAAGGTGTGGATTTTGGATCAGAAAGACGGTTTTGTTACCAAATATAGCAGGAAAAGCAAGGTGTGAATGAACTTCCTTCTGGTAGCTCTTGCTGCAGCTCAGGATTAAAGCGCAGTGAAGAGTAAATGTGTTAAAGTCCAAGGGACAGTTGCCAGGGAGTTGCTTTTTGATGGATTGCAGCAAAGTAAGAAACAAAACAGCAATTTAAAAAGCAGTCTTCAAGGCAAAGTTGGTTAAACCTCTATGTCTCTAAGTCTCTATGACATGCCCAATTTAATTAAACCAACTGGTTAATTTTTAACCTGCTGCTGTAATGAAACCTCTGTTATAATGAAACAGAAACAAAAAAAAAATTCTCTCCCTATGTCTCCTGGAAAGTGAAAGCATGAAATCAGTTCTCAATTAGCAGGCTGCTGTCTGATTACTACCTGTTGCCTGGGGGGCGAGTGCCCAGACAATCCATTTCTCTTTTCCTACTCTTCAGTGTCTGAAGGGTATTATATTGTCTAGCATTGGGGCTGCACTTCATTCTTAGCTAGGAATTAGTGATCTGAATGTTTAACATCACTCTGTATTGATATTCCTTATCAGAATGCAAGCAAAAATTTCCCCTGTGGCTCTGAGCACCTACCATACCTTTTGGGAAGTAGGAATGGTGTCATAGAGAAGCCGGTACTGCAGAAGGAAGGGATGAATCTCACGGCCGTCACCGTGGCTGTGGAGAACGGGCACACCGTGGCCTTTCTGGGAACGTCCGATGGTAAAATTCTTAAGGTAAGAAACTGGATTAAAAGACTGGGAGGTATTGAAAAGTTTATGAACTAAAAATCTAAGTGGGATTTATAAGATCTCATACTAGGAGCAAGTTCTCTTGCAGCTTGGTATTTTTCATCTCAAAGAAAAGACACGTTATTTCTGATGTACCTCAGCTATTTGATACACAGATTGAATTAGCATTGCCTGAATGGCACTTTTCCTGAAGGATTACATACCTACTGAGAGCTTTATATAAACAGCCTTAGGTAATCTAACAACAGCTTTAGCCTTATCTCTATTCAAGCTCATACTGGTTCAAGAGCAACTTTTAATTTTGTAGTCACTCTGGCCATTCAGTGAATAGAGGTGGTGATACAAAGCCCAAGCTGAAGCTCTGACAAATTCTGGTTCTGTGGTGCTCAAGATGTTAAAATATCAAGACTGCAACACCAAACACCTTCTTTTGCTTGAAGGAGAGTGATGGCCTTGTCCAACCTTAAACCTAGCACTTCCAAGTCCCACTAAACCTTATGGTAAGTCATGTGGATGTGGTGCTTAGAGACATGATTTAGTGGTGGACATGATGATGCTAGTTTAGTGGTTGGACTCTGTGATCTTGGAGGTATTTTCCAACCTTAGTGATTCTATGAGTCTATGTCCCTAAGTGACACATCTATATGTCTTTTAAATATCTTCTGGGACGGTGGCTTAACCAGTTGCCTGGGCAGCCTGTTCCAATGCTCAACAAACCTTCCTGTGAAGAAATATTTCCCAATATCTAATCTGAACCTCCCTTGACACAAACTGAGACCTTTTCATCTCTCCCTCTTGCTTGCTAATTGTGAGAAGAGACCAACCCTCACCTCACTACAACCTCCTTTTTTGTAGTTGTATATAGTTACTCTAATCAAGCTTGTTTGCTTTGTATTAAGGTCTCCCCTGAGCCTCCATTTCTCCAGACTGAGCACCCTCAGCCGCTCCTCATCAAACATGTACTGCAAACCCTTCACCAGCTCTGTTGCCCTTTCTGAATACTCTCCAGCACCTCAATGTCTTTCTTGAAGATTCACCTCAGTCCTCCTTTTGCTCTTAATGTATTATTAGAAACATTTTTATTGTCTTTTACAGCACTAGCTAAATATAAAGATATTTGTGGTGGAAAAGGAAACATTAAGCACCCTTTTTTTTCTTCCACAAAATAGGTGTTCCTGTCATCCACTGCAACTGAGTACAGCTCTCTTACTATTGAACTAAACAAACCTGTGAAGAAGGACCTGGTCCTTGATAAAACCCAAGAAAATCTGTACGTGATGACCACAGACAAGGTAACGTGTCCTGCTTACCTTAAGGACCCGGCCCTCTTTCACTTTCTCTGCAACTTAACCTGAGATTTATGCATTTTCCAGTTCTTCCTGGAAATTGCTCTATTTGGTGGGACTCCCCCTACTCTGTGCATATGAAGACCTTTCTCAAGTATAAGCTGATGGATCTGTGACTTGGAGAACTGTAGTATCTGGGATGCTTAGTGACTGGGAATGGGATGTTCCCCTCTGGAGATGTCATACAGGGTCTGTGAGAGGGAAGAGGAGATGCTTGGCATCAGCACACCCCAGGGTCAGGCAGCCCTAGCGTTCAGTGTGGGATGTGTGGGGTACCAGTGGGTGCTGTAGCTGCCATCAGATCTTTTCAAGGGCACTACAGGACTCAGGATGCTGGTGGCTGACATGCTCGTGCTGACACATCTGTAAAGCCGGTAGTTTTTGTGTGTCTCAGTGTCAAAAACTAAGAAGCAATGGAGACAATTATATGTTTGGGAAACACTTTCATTCAAGCTTCTGCTAGAACTGAGTACAGTAGGAAAAGTACAGCTTCAGTAGGAAAGGCATGGGCAATCTCTTCTAGGCCCCTTCTTTTCACTGTAAGGTGAAGGCATAATGGGGGTCTGTAAAAAAAGGGAGGAAAAAAAGAAAGTAGGGAATGAGAGGGATGCCAGATTTCTCCTCCACCCCCAGGGGTAATCCTCTTCTGACACTTTTCTTTATGGAGGCTGGAGCTGCCAGCTCCAAACCCTTTGTTCAGCAGCTCTCCAGGACAAGGTGGGTGACAGGCTGTGACCATCTGCAGCCCTGCCAGTGACATGGAATGCTCCATGGGAAATGCTCCACACCACAAACACAGGGAGAATAAGAGGGCTGTGAAAGGAGAGTATTTGGGAAGAGTACAGGAAGAATGTTTTCTGACTGTTTTATCAAAGGATTAATGTAAATTCCTCCTGCAGGAATGTTATAGCCTCACTGAAGGATTTTAGACAAGAAACAACATTGGAAAAAATTCCTGAAAAACTGATAGAGCATTTACTTTTTCTTTTATTTTCTTTTTTTTATCTTTTCCTTTTTTTTTTTTTTTTTTTGTATTGTTGAAAATTCTCATTTGGCTTCTGTTCAGATTTGGAACACAACTCCAAGCTTCAACATTGTCCACAAAACTCTGGGTGGCCTGGCCCCCCATTTGACAAGCTGGCACATTATGTAAAAGCCCTGCATGATGTCTGCACGAGGCTACTATGTGTGCTGCTGAGCAGTGTAAGGGATAGCAGCAACCTTGAGGGAAGACAAGCTTTCTGGTGACAGTCAGCTTGAAACGGTAGAATTTAGAAAGACAGCAGACAACTTTTTTTCCAGAGAAAACCTGCAGAAAAAATCATTCAATCACTACAAACATTTAGAATGCAGCAAATTTCTGCAGAAGAAAGGATTTTACTTAAATCTTTTCCAAGTAGCTCTCGTAGACACTGCAGTTTCTGAATAATGTGAATAATAGTTTTCTTTTACAAAACCTGTTTAGCTTAAATATGAATAGCTGAAGTTGGGAGCTCTGTAATGGCATTGCATTACTGTCATCTCCAGGAATTAATTACAGTGAGCAGTCCCACCCACTTTTAGAAGCAGATAGACAGGAGGAGAATGGAGGCCTTCAGAGCCGGGAGAAACAAAGTGACATAAGTGAGGGGGGAAAGAATAACTCATGAAACATGTACTCTGGGTTAGGCATGGCTGTGGGTTGTGGGAACAGAGATATCAGAACTTTGATTTGTGAATTTTAATGGTTAAAGGTAAACAAAAAAGGACAAGGCTGCACTGACAGGCATGCACGCTGCTGAGCTACCTGGCAGGTGCACACTTCCCCTGCATTTAGAAATTATTCCTTGGGCTCTGTGAGCACTTGAACAAAGTGGAAGTGGTAATGCAGTAGGTAATAAATTCTTTAAAAATAAATCTGATCAGGAGAAACACAGGAAAAAACAATACAGAAATTAAGATCCATAGTGAGAATCAAGCTCTTCCTTTCCAGTTTCACCTTTCTCCCCTCTTTTCTCCCAGTTTCTGCTGTGGTGCCAATAGCAGTGAGGGTTTTGAGCAAATGCTTTTAGCAGTCAGTCCCCTCTGCTCCTAAAGATTGAACAGAGAGCAGGAGAAACCCCTTGCACCTTCCTATGGGACTTTTAAAGGAGCTTAGCATCCCTGTGCTGCTCATGCTGGTTCATTACAAGAGTACATCACTGGTAGGATCCCAGATTCCTTAAGGTACCTAATGTACTTGGAGGAAAGCAGAAGTCTGTGGCAGTCACTATAATCAAGCTTGTTTGCTTGCTTTAGTTTTTACCATTTTTTGATTTAGAGTGCCAGCTCGACAAGCTCTAAAATTAATTTATTTGCATTTTGAAATAGGCCTGTTAAAGGAGCTGGTTTTTTGGATTTGGTTTTGGTTTGGTGGGGTTTTTTTGTCATTAAGATCACACAAAACTTGCAGAGATGGCGATCTCTAGGGCTTGTTCATGCCTGCCAGAATTGTGAAACATATTTTGTCACTTAAAAAAAAATCGTTCACTGGATATTAAATTACTTACGAGTACCACTTAGTGAAAGAGTGCCAGTAACACAGGTTCACTTAGCTAAAAAGAAGAGAATGCTGGAAAGGTAAACCCCTGTATTAATAAATGCAAGAAAATTGCACAATATTGACATTTTCCTTAACTGAGTCATTTTCTTTAACTCTTGGAATATGAAGAAAAGGCCACATTCAGACTGTCAAAGTAACTTCGTAATTGCCAGCGAGATGAGACTGGCATTATACTAAAATGAGTCTAAAAGCCTGCATCTCAGAGTTTCTGTTTCTACACTTTTTGTGTTCTTTAAAAGTAAAATGTAGTCATAAACTGGAAGATGTACGGCCTGTTTTCCTCTTGCATCATTGCAGCAGCACAGCTAAAAGGAATGGCTCTTCTTTCTGTGCGCCAAAGAAAAAGTTGTTTATTTTCCACACCAAAGGAATCAAAACCAGAAGCTGTATATTTACTGGGGGAATGGGACATAAGAACTGATGATGTTCTTTTCCCTGATGCTTTCTGTCACAATTATTTCCATTTTATTTAGTGAATGTGGAAGGTTATGCATGGAGAAGTGCAGTAACCCAATGCGCCCTGGCTCTCTCATGCTTGCAGACTTTCTGAAATGCCTTCTGGCTGGAAGTGCATTTCCAAACAATTTCACCTCTGTGGCAGTGATAGGGAGGGAAGAATGTTCTGTTTAAAAAATGATCTAGCCAGTACCAGGTTAGCCTTTTGGAAGTATCTACCCTGCAGTAGCTGCTTCTTGAATTCAAAGTATTGCTGATGCAGTTTCTGTCTGAGGTGTAGATCTCCACAAATAATATAACTGGAGGAACTGAAAAGCTCAAATTTTGTAATATTTGCTCTTAATTCTTGATTATAACAGTGTCCTACATTACTTTGGAGACAGATTAAAAAATATTGGAGTGAGAAAAGAAGCAGATAAAAGTGTGTAAATTTAGACTTTGTTAAGGGGGAAAAGAACAGACTGGTTTTATATGTAATTTGTTAAAATCAAGCTAAGCTCGGAGTATAATAATACAGCTTCTCAGGCTAAGTCCACAAATGTTTCCATCTCCTTATGCTGTCTTCAGCTGTTAGGTTTGCCTTGCTGTTGGTTTTCCAGGTGTACAGATTACCTGTGCAGGACTGCCACAAATACTCGGACTGTGAGAAGTGTGCCCAGGCGAGGGATCCGTACTGCGGCTGGTGCGTGAGGGAGGGCAGGTGAGTGCAGGCTCTGCTCAGGTGCAGACAGTGCAGCTGCTCAAGTTCTGACCTGTGCTCTGGGTGACTGCTTGGCATCATGATCCCAGCTCTTCATACTCAGCCTTACATTCCTGACAGTCATTTAGTTTTGTCACGCAGACATTGATATCAATATTCTGTGCATACAAAAAAGTCCCTGTTGACTTCTTCAGATTTGATTAGTTTGGGAAAATATACACTTTTCTGCTGATACTGAGAATGATTATACATCTTCTAACTGTATGTTTTATCACTGTTTCAACTGTAAAGGCACATGTTCTCCCAGAAAATAAAAAAAGCTCTCTATTTCAAATTCAGAAACTAGAGCATATATTTTAAGTACATCAGGAAAGTGTAAAAAATAATAGAAAAGCTGTTCCATGTCTAAAATAGACTATATAGCTAGTTTTACACAAACGTCATCTGTCAAGATGTGTAGCTACAGGGAACCCTCACCTACCTGTAGGAGAGCAGAAAGTGACATTTTGCTGACTATCTGCAGAGGTTCACTGAATGAATATTCAAGCACATGTAAACTAGGACAGCACTGAACAGCCCTAGAATGTCTCTTCGTTACACTCTGCATTGATTGGAGTGCCGAGAGGGAAGAGCAGTCCTGCAGTTCTCTTTTTGACTACTAAATTAATTAACCCCTTGGCATGAGTGGTTGGGAATTCGTTGATTCTAACTTCTTGCTGTTGGAACAAAGGGGCTGTTTAATTATGATATGCAGATGAATTCCAGGCTTCTAGTTTCCTGCCTGAAAATGTGAACTATCACGTTAGGTTACCTATCAGCCTGATGCAGCATAATATGGAGCACTGCAGAGAAACTTATGTGGTGTGTGCAGGTTTATGTAATATACTGTAACTCTTTCAGCCTGGGGTTTCAGTTGCTGTGGATGAAACCTGAGAATTTGGAATGTAACCTTAAACTCCTCCTGGGCTGCTGGGAGTTGAAGGTTTTGGCATATAGCATAAAAAAAGGCAATTTTCCTTAGATTTCCCTTCAGGTTTCTGATATGACCACTGACCTCAATATCTCAAAATATTAATGGTTTCTGAGAACGGGCAAACATGAATTTTCACATTTGCTACTATTTATTTCCAAAGGGGAGAAAAAAAGCACTTCATTTTTAAGTTTCAGTTTGTGTCATGTTCACACACAGCACTTAGTAGTGTGTTTAGGGATATGTCATGTTAATATTGACTCCATATGTAAATGATTTGTTTAAAGGAGGTTTGACAGAGCTGTGCAACAGCTGCATTGTGTTAAAGCCCCTGATGAGTTAACAATCAACCTTCTGCTATGGCAGACAGAGATCCTACAGCATTTTCTTATAAACTTTGTGCAGAATGGAAAGAATACATGAGACTGACCCCACCTCAACAAGGTTTTGTAGCCACATGCAGCTTCTGTACTGCACCATTTCTTCCTGTACTTGAGCTGGAAAAATCCTCCAGCAGTTTTAGTGAGGCTGCACAACTGCTCTTGCCTTCCCCTAATGGTAACACTGCCTTGGCAAGGAGAGGTTTTAAATAGTGTCAGGAGTTAATGAAGACATTCCCTAAAAAATAGCATTTCTGGTGCTGGGGTTACACAGAAGTTCTCCACAAACTTGTTTGCCCCCAGCAATACTTCTCTGTTGTATCTTGCTCTCTTGAGTGTTGCTCTTATCATTGGCAACACGGAGGTGTCTGCCATTTGACCTGCAGAAAAAAAAGACAGTCTGTGCCCTCTCATTCAGGATGTTGTTATATATTGCAATGAAGATTATCAGCTTGATTTCAAATAGCTTCACTGCTCTGTGGTTCCTGTGCTGTCACTGGGTCTGTATGGATTTGGGTTGTCTAATTCAAGGTGCTGTCCAAAATAGTATAGACACTTGCTTTTGACATGGCAAACCATCAATTGTAATTACACCACTAATTCTGTTAAAAATTCTCTAATGGCAACCCCACTAGTCAATATTAAAGCAAATTTGTAGTCATCTTGTGTGGTAATTTCAGTCTCTAATCGTGAAATTGTTGCATAGTTCAGAGAAAGCAGAGTCCATCTATAATGCTGCTTTGGGTTTTGTTCCCTTTTTTTTCAGGTGCACAAAGAAGGCAGATTGTGGAACAGCTGATAAGGAGAACCACTGGCTGTGGAGTCCAAGTGGCACATGTGTGACTATCATTGGTGCAGACCCTCTAAATATGAGTCGCAGAGCTCCTGCTAAGGTATAGCAGGAAAAGGCTTTCCATAAATATTCTTTAAGCACATTGATGTGCTACCAGAAAGATGAATATCTGCATTTCTTTTTGCGCAGCGGAGGCTAGGAATAGGAGACTGTTTTGGTATCTCAGTCTCTGTCGTTTCTTACAGTGCTCTTTCTTGGCTGCTGTTCTTGCAGGTTGAGATCCCATTTTTGACCTCTCTAAAGCAAAGTGATGCACTAGTATGGGTGATAAAGCACTTACATTTACCTGAATATTATGAAAGTGTTGCACAGTGTTGTAAAACCCATAAAAAGTAAATGATAGGGGAGATTTTATGCTGCCCTTTCAGCTTACTCGAGCATGAACTTAAGTAAGCAGTGAAGCCATAAGCTGTTGCTTTAAAATCAGCAGTGGATTTGCCTACACAGCAAAGTCTGTCTGGGTACCTGGAGAAGGTAAATTCAGCATACAAAATGACTCTGTGGCAACAAAACTGCAAAACTGAGTTCTTGGAGTGTGATCAGGGTGTCATAGCTTGCTGTAATTTCAAATGTAGCATGCCAATGCAGACTGAGTGCCTCCTGGGGGTGTTCAGCAAGTAAAATCAATAAAACAGCTTTTAATTTCTTTTAATCAGAAATAAAGAAACTTTCTTTCAAAAGTCACTTCAATTCCATTTCTAAATGATGGAAACAGCATAGTGTTGTGGCCATTTCTGTGCTGAATAAAAATATTAGTAGAGTATAACTAGTTTCAGTGAGAAAGGGATAGTTGTCTTTATACAGTTAAACTGTATAATTAACACACTTAAAACATTAATTCCAGAACAGCATCTCAAATTTCAATTGGATTGTTTTCTCTCTCCTTGTTAAGTTTTCCCATCTTATTTTGCTTTTATTTTTTTTTTAGTTTTGCTTTAGTTTCTCAAGTACTTTCTTTCTCTGAGGAAACTAAGATCTCAGCACTCAGAAATCCTTTTTCACTACTGCATTTTTTTGCATTTACATGGAGTCTTGAGAAAGCAGCTTTTCCGTTCATCCCTTTCAAACTCCACCATTTCCAGCCTATCCAGCTCTGTTTTTATTATTCACTAAGAACACCTAAAATTAATGTAGTATGAATTAATTTTGTCAGGGTTTAAGTGTTAACCACTCTGTTTACCATTGCTGAACTGCATGCTGAGGACAAGAATAAAAGGTTTCAGGTTTGCCTGTACTGACAATTTTGTTCTGGTCTAATGCATTGACAGAACAAGAGATATTTTTATCAGTCTAATTCAACAAAGACTCAGCATAAAAAATTGGTAGAGATTTAAGGAGAAAAGATTACCGGATGAGAAGAAGTAAAAATTAAAAAGGAGAGCCATGTTTTGTGATGCTAGCTAAAATATCACCTTTGAAATTGAAATTTTCAAGGTCTTACTGGGTCTTAGCTCATTTCTTCCAAATATTTTACCCTTTAAAAATTTCATTTCCAGGTGGAACTGACCGTAAGTCCACTGCCAACTTTGACTGAGAATGACAAGGTTTGCTGTACCTTTGGTGAAACAGTGCATTCTGCTCAGTTGAAAGATGGGGTTATTATCTGTGATCCCCCTGATATAATTCCTCCAACACCAAAACATCAAGGTAAAGAAATATTACTACCCTCCATGGATAAGAGAAAAGAACATAGACTGCTATTTCTAGTGTTATACTCTTATATGAAGTGCCTGCAAAGTGGGGTTTTCCCTCTTCCAGTCCTTTTCCCCAAATAATCTGTTGCTGAGCTGTCAATTTGCTCAAACTTTTTCTGTTGATATATTTACAAGCTGTAGCATTTCCAGTGTTTCCACTGGGAGCCTGAAGCAGTAGCTTGTTAGAGACATAGATATGGGATCAGTGAGGTGCCATTCTGTGTCCCAAACAAACAAAATCCAGTTACTCTAATCTAAGCCTAAGAACTCTGACTTGTGGGGACAGAATCTATTTATACCTGCTTCAGCTCTGAAGGAATTCATGTCTGACTTCTTAGTTTTGCTCCGGCCAACAGTATTACAGTGGCTTTTTTTCTGGTTTGTGTTACAAGGCTATTCTTTCTAGCATCCAGCCTTCTGCTTCTTCTTCTGTCTGTCCTCCAACTTCTGCAGAAGTAAGCCAAATGGAAAAATACTTCATCATATAATTAAAGACTGCATCATTGTTCTGAACCACTGATTATAGGCCTAAGGTCTGTTGCCAGCCATAATTCGGTGCAATTTCCTAGACAGTGTTTTGTTCATGCTTTAATTCATACATCTTGATGCATAAACACATGGAATGAAACTCATTACACAACACTGTTTATTATGTATCAAGCTTAAAAATCTGAAGAGAAATTACATGCAAAAAACATGTGCTCTTACAGCTTTCAGACATACCCCTGAGGATAAGTCTTTTATATGTATTACAACAGTCATGAACTGTCAAAGTGATACTTGGAAGCACTTTTTAAGATAAATTTCAATTCTCTTAAGGCTGAACCAGGTAAAAATATAATTTTAGTTGCAGGGAGAGTAATTACATTAAAATCTCATTACTGAATTTTACACTAGCTAGGGTATGTCATGGTATCAGATTCTGCTAAGTGTTGAAGAGGCACTGTTATTTAGGGCCAATTCACATTCCCTAAATATTTTGTAAAGGACAGAAAGCAATGGTGTTGATAAATGTGATATCTTGATGTCATCCAGCATTAAATGTAAGACTGTCAGAGAAGGCATTAGAGTAAACAAGTAATCTAGAAATAATATGACTCTCTGTGTTGGTTGCACATCTGAAAGGATGTTCAAAAGTAATGGGTTGCTAAGAAATTCAGCAGACACCAGAAGAAGGCAGGCAGCTACAAGCATTCACAGAATTTTCAGGGGTAGAAGGGACCTGGGGAGGTTATCTAATGTAATCCCCCTGCTAGAGCAGGTTTACCTAAAACAGATTGCACAGCATCTCGTCCAGGTGGGTTTTGAGTGTTTTCAGAGGAGGAGACTTCACAACCTCTGGGCAGTCTGTTCCAGGGCTCTGTCACCCTCAAAGTAAAGATGTTTGTCTTCCTATTCAGATGGACCCTCCTGTGTCTCAGTTTGTTGCCCTTGTTCCATGTTCTGTCTGAACAGAGTCTGGCCCCATCCTTTTGATGCTCTCCCTTAAGATATTTGTATGTATGATATTTGTATGTTCCTGGCAGTCCTGAGCCATCCAGTTAGTGTTAAGAAGCCCTATTGATGTTGGCAAAGTCTGGGTTACTTTGGTTGTTGTTGGTTGGTTGGTTCCACAAGGAATTTCTAGGAAGCATGCTTTATCTCAGTAGTATTGTTAGGAAATCCCCTGTCATTCCTGTGAGTCTGAAATGTTCAAGGGGAGCCAGTGCAGGCAGAGGTAACTTCCAGCCAAGGAGCTGATGGTCTTCCAAGAACCTGTTCAAGGAAAGCAGAGTTTAAAATTGCTCAGTAGCTTGTGAAATAGCTTGTCATAAGGGCTTAATGATTTCTGCAAAAGGTATTTCAAACAGTTTCACTCTTTAGTAATAACCCAGACAAGTACATTTGTGGAGAAATCATGTACGGCAAACTGAAGCTTGAAAGTGCCTATGGTAACTGTTGCAGGCGCTGTTGGGCATTAACCACAAAGATCACTTGCTTGAATTCACGTAACAACATTTTTAATTCACAAATGAAAGAAGCAATTTTACATGCAGACATATTCATATTTAAGAAAATGTTTTATTAAAAATGACTGTTCTTGTGCCAGTTTTCATCTGTGTTCAATTATGTCCTTACTGAGTTTTCCTTGTTCTTCTAGACTCTTTAAAATTCTAGCATGATGATAGCACCACTGAAAAACACTTCCACAAAGCAAAGCTATTCTTTAATTTTGCTTCTTCCCTTTTTTCTCTCTCTGCTTTTTTTCTGAGGACCATATGCTGAAAAATTTTGTAAAGCTTAAAAAGACAAAACAGAACTTACAGACTTAAAGTCATGAGATGAAGAGTGTCAACAGGATAGTTAAATATTTGCTTATGTCCTGTAAAATAATAAAACTATTATCATTGTATCATTGAGCTCAAGAGCAGAAGAATTCAACAACCACTTGGATATTTTTTTTCTTTTGTGATAGATCATGTTTCAGTTCCACTTCAGTTAACCTTTGAAAAGAACAAGATTTTTTTTGCATCACATACTTACCCTTTTTATGACTGTGAAGAAGCAATGAATCTTATTGAAAATCAGCCGTAAGTATTTCAGCTTCTTAAGTGTTTAGACCCTGTAGCTTGGTGTGTTAGGTAACTGGCACCTGAATTACTCAATCATTTCATAATTAAGCCTTTGGCACTCAAAATTTGCCATTGTCCAAATCCTTTTCCATATATTTTAATGGAGTTTCAAAATTGGTTGAAGGGCACCTGGAGGACCAGCAACATAAAGCATGGAATTGAAATATTCATGGCTCATATAATTAAGGCCAGTTCATTGTGTTGACATTTCTGTAGCTGCTAATGTGTCTGCAGGTGAGCAGCATGGACATCTGTGTGCCTACTTGTTCCCTGTAATGATAGTAGTTTGGTGCTTTTGGTTGCAGTGCATTCAAACCCTTTGTTCATCCTGATGTATGAAGGTTGATCAAAATCGCTTGCAGTCCTCTCAGGCTTGAGCTTAGAAGAGTAAGGACACTCTAACAGACTGATCTACCCTCCATGAATAAATATGGAATTTTGTTTACTTTTCTTGTCAGTGGGGGGAAAAAGCCTGACAATTTGTCATGACTACCATGTTATATTTGTAGATGCTATTCCTGTGCGAGCAATAGATGGAATTGCCAGTGGGACTGGAAGAGACATATCTGTGAAGAGTCCTCTTCAGTACAAGACGTGATTAAACAAAATATGGTAATGTTTAAAAATAAGGTTATTAGGTTTTTTATTAGAACACTTCAATATTTTGTTTGCTGGGTGTCTCATATCTGTTGGTTGAATTAGAGATTTGAAAATTATTCTAAAGTTAACTCCAGAAGTGTGAGGTGATGGTTTTTTTAGTGACAGTGCGGGGGTGGGAATTTAAGGGTGTGATTGAGGCGGGGCAGTGAGACTGAATAAATCCTGAAAGGATATTTCTGTTCTTTTTACTATTTTGCTTCAATGGGAGGAACGAGATTTCAAGGCAGGGAGAGATAATCACCCACAGCTTTGACATATGTTGCAGTCATTTTTAGCATGTCTAATTTGAAAGGGTGTAATCAAATCTGTCACTGTATTTTAAGCATGAAGTTCTTCAGAACAATCATTCTATTGTCCAAAGGCCACTGGAGCTTGTTGTGATAAACTTTTTATTTGTAATAACATAAAATATTTCTCTCCCCAGGAAGGAGAATGCCCACAGTTTCTAAACCCTGACCCATCAATAATACCTATGGAGTACCAAACAACTGTGTATTTTGAGGGAAAACATCTAGATTATTATCGGGTAAGCAGATTCATTCAAAGATAGCTGTCATTTGAACGCCTCTTAAACTGCAGCCACATCCCTAAGCTAAAGCATTAGTTCATGTGCCTTAGAGATCCTACTTGTTATTTAAAGATAGATAAGAGCTACACATTCAAGTTTGATATAATATTGGTTACTGTGGTAGTGTCATCACCAAGAGAGAATCAGAGCTGGAGAAAATACTCTTAACTACTACAATGAGGGGGGCATTTTAAAGAATGTAAGTTGGACCTACTAAAACATTTGACAATTATTTTTCATGTAATGAAATGAGATGTAGGAATTGTGAATGTTTCACATCTTTGTCCAGTTAAATACTTGGTGGATTTTGTTGCTGTTGTTCTAGAATGACATCACTCTGTGTGCTTAATTCAGTTTTCGCCTTTCAAACACAAAAATGCACTCAGGCATTAAATGTTTCCTAGTTTGGATAAAATAATCTTTCCCTTTTGTGTGTATGTGTGTGTGTGTGCGACCATCAAACCAGAAGATCAGGTATTTTCTCACCCATAGCAAACGCTTCTCTTTCTTAGTACTTGTTTCCAGAAAATAAATTAAAAACCTTCTAAGTCAGATAGACCCCAGGGGTTTAATTGCTTTATAGTCTAGACAATGCATAAAATGTTATTGTCAGTTGGATAAAAATGAAGCTTAAAAACCATTTTTAGGTGATAGCTCAAGTATTATCAGGTTCTATTTGTTGTTTCTGTGTCATCTTTGTGTAAATGTGAATGATGATAGATGCACTGGGGGGTTTGTTTAACTACTGACCATTTATCAAGGGAAAGAAGGCTCTTCTTTTTGAGGTGTTTTTTTTTCCTTTTTCAAATTAAATACTGTGTAGCTACACAGTAGTCTAAATTCCTTCTATCACCTTTGCTACTCCTGCCAAGGGATGAAAAAGGGTCAACAGGCCCGAAGAGTAGCAATGTAAGAAGGGTATTCAGAGAAGTGCAAAAAAGCAACCCTTAAGCACTATATGAAGACCATGATGTATGTCATTACTATAGATATATATGAAAACTGTGCTGTAAAAATATATGTTCAAAAATAAACATTTTTGTTTGAAGACCATAAAATATATGTAGACAGTGAAATGCAAATTTGGTGAATTTGGTCTGTTCTCAAAGAGGCCAGAGCTGGCCCCTGGTAGGATGTCTGGCTGAGTACAACATGTGGCACACAACGCAGCTCCTAAACCCACAGCTCCCCTTGCTAAAAATTGAAAAGTACTCTAGAGATTATACTCATACTTCTTTTGTTTAACATTGATATTCTGCCCAAGAGGAAAAACATTTCCTGCTTCCTTGATATGACTGGAAGAGCCCTTTCTCTCTCTGGAGAAATCTGGGGTAGATGCATCATCTAGATGTGCTGAATTTGACCTCTGGTGGACTCTTGTCCTACAAAGAGAAACAGCAGCAGGAATGCAAAAACTACTTCATCTAGTTTATTATTCTATGAATAAATACTTTAATCTTTCTGAACTACTAGTAACAAAAAGAGAGTGGAGAAAAGGCTGCTGGGGTTTTTTAATTCTGTGAGATATCAATTGCATTTAACAAATGCAAAGACACATCCTACGGATCGAATGCTTTGTCATGGGTAGCAATGTTTAACAGTTTGCCTACAGAATGTATTTATTTAACTGGGAACTGGGAAGGCTTACTAGGAATTCAAGTATCTGTAAGAAGTTAAGGTGAATGTATAGTCCCAAAACTGGAAAGATGCTGCAGGGCAGTGAATGTCAAATGATGTCACAGTAATTTTTCTTGGGTGAGAGTAATGTGAAAATGTCATCTCTGTCATGGGATCAGCTCCATATATCCTAGTACACAGGTGAGTTTTTAAGTCAAAACAAGAATGCCTTCAGTGACAGGACTTCAATGGACATACACAGTGACTGATAACAGACAAATAAGACATGAAATAGTTGTAATCATACAGGCACTCATTCCTGTGGGGTCATGCTATCTGAAGCAGTAACTTTGATTACTGGAAGTTCATTTGGATGAAGGGCATAACTTACACTCAGCCTTTGGTAAACATTTCATGGAAAACAGGGTGGCTCAGGAGGAAGCCATGGATGGATATTTTGTAGGTGTTGGCCCACAGCCCAAATGCTAAATAGCATTTGGCTTCTCATGTGGAACAATTTTGCCACAGAATATACTGGGCATTACAGCATCCTTGAAGCTAGCAGTTATGCAGCTATGAGCACATTTAAGGTCTTTATTGAATAGGACAATGGTATATCCATTTTTCTCCTATTTTCCTTGCCTAAATTCTTGCTTAGAAAAAGCAAAAAATTATTGTTGTGATGTCACTTTGAACTACCAGTTCTATTACCTTGGTTTAATCTGTGCTTTACTTAAAGGGGCATTGCACACCCAGCCTTGCTTTGGCTGACTAAGTGCACTATCCAACATTGTGCATATAAGCATCTCTAGGTGGAGATAAACATTGAAGGGCTTCCTTCATGAGTAGGAGAGGTAAACGGCTTTAGAAACTGCTGATGCAGAACTATATCAAGAATTATTTCTATACTGGAAATACATAAACTGCTATACTTCCACTGAGGGTGGACATATAAGCTCACATATTTTGTATGCTCCTCTTAACTTGTAAATGCTTAAAGTAAAAAGAGTAAATCTCATCAGGATTCCCTTCCACTGGAGGAAAATAACCTAAAAGAGGAGGAGCAGCTGTCTGTTCTTCTGCCCCTCCTTCCTCTGAAAGAATTTCAGTAGGAAGGAGAGATAAATCCAAGCTGTTGTCATTCTTCTGGGAATAGCCCCATCCAGAATGGGCAGAGGGAAGGAAGTTTAGTACTGATCAGTCATATTGCATGCAATTTCTGAGAGGCATTCTCCAGCTGAGTCCTTGAAAGATTGGCACAGTAGGAGAGACAGATGTACTGACAGCAAGATAATCTTATTAGCCCACCAAAGATTTTCGTTAAAAGTAATTTCCCATTTGGATTTGTCTTTGTCATGTGTGTCTGATGTTTAACCTGCTTCCTAGTGTTTGCTATACATCTCTTGCACCAAAACTACAGACTGTGAGCTCTGTTGCCTTCTGCTCACCTGGTATAGCAATTCCTGATTTCAACGCACTCCAGATATCAGCTGTCGCACACCGCAAATCGCTCCTCCTCTCCCAGAGCCTGCTGTTAAGCATGTGGGAAAGCCTTACACAGGAGCAGAAGAATTTAAACACTTCTGAAAAATACATGTTATATTAAAATATGTGGGGCAAGGAAAACAAAGCAGCATTCCTATAAAAAATATTTGTAAGGAGATGCCTTAAAACTTGGACTATATAGATGTTTTCTGTAAGGCAGAATGGGCTGTTAATTTTTAGACAAGGCTTTTCAGATCTCAGTCAGTAACTTATATGTAGCTTTCTAGAAGGAAGATGTAAAAGGTTTGTTTTCTTCTATAATATAACCACCCAGAGCCTCAAATCAGGTCCTTCATCTGATTAAAACATGTTGTCATCCTCAGCCCCAAGCCTTAGTGAGCTGCTGTCCAACATGTCAAAGTGAAGGTGTAGTAGGAAAGCTTTCTGCTGCATAGATAAACCTAGTGACCCACAGGAGTTACTTGTGATTACAACATTGAAGTAGTAGCTACAAATAAAAAGGACAAGATGCTCATGCACAAGACTTAGATGATAACAGGAGAAAATGTACTTAACCTTTGGAGCAGAAAAGACAAATCAAGTAACCATTATATTTTTGCCATGTGCACTTCAAGACTCAGATGGGTCTGGTCAAACCCAGGGACTAGTTCTTTACATCTAGAGTGAAGTTCTCAAGAAGATCAGCAAGGCCACTGAGAAGGTCCTGCATCTGAGTCAATGCAGAGTGTGGGTGGAATGGATTGAGAATAGCCCTGTGGAGAATGAAACATTAGATATGAGCTGGCAATGTGCAGCCTGAAAAACCAATAGTGTCCTGGGCCACAGAAAAAGAATTGTGGCCAGCAGGTCAAGGGAGGTGATTTATCTTCCTCCAGTCCACTGTCCTGAAACTTCAGGTGGAGTATAGCATCCAGCTCTGGGGTTCCCAGTGCAATAGGGATGTGAACCTGTTGGAATGAGTCCAGACAAGAGATATAGAAATGATCAGAGAGAGGGTGAAAGTTGGAGTTCCTCTACTGTGAAGAAAAACTGACAGAGCTGAGGTGGTTCAGCCTGGAGAAGGCTCCTGAGACACATTTTTGTGGACTTCCAATATATAAAGAGGGCTTATAAGAAAGATAAGGAGAGACATTTTACCAGGACCTGTAGGGTCAGAAAAAAGGGCAACATTTTTTAAAGAGAAAGAGGGTAGTTTTAGAGAGATAAGGAAGAAATCTTTTGCAATGAGGATGATGAGAGACTGGAACAAGTTGCCCAAGAAACTTATGTGTACTTCATCCCTACAAATGTTCAAAGCCAGGCTGTATGGGGCTTTGAAAAACCTAGTCTAGGGAAAGATGTCCCTGCCTACGTCAGGATTGTTGGACTAAATGGTCTTTGAAGGTCGCTTCCAACCCAAACAATTTTGTGATTCTGTAAAGTTGAAGGTTGTCTTGTCCCCAAGTGAATTGTGATTTCATAACTCTTTACCAACATAGCTGTCTGAAAATATCCTTGCTACTCACTTCTTTCTAATATTCTTCTGGCAAAGCTGTTTGCATATCTGTCCTATGGGCAGGAGAATGACCTAGCGCAGAAACAATGTCATGGGATGAGGTTTTTAGCCAGCTAAGTTCTTTGACTGAATCCCAGAACAGCCAAGCTGAGAGTTTTGTCAGTGCAGTGAAGGTCAGTATGTCCTGTGACTTAAGAATCACTAGATTTAGGATCTAGGGAGAAGAGAGAGGAAGACATCTAGGAGGTAGGAATACCCTTAAATTAGTTCTGCCATTGAAGACAGTTGTATGAAAATAGAGCTGGAGTCATGGTAAGGCAGGAGAAAGGCAGCAAGAGCTGAGAGATGTTCATTCTGGTTTCTAATGCAACTCTTACATTGATGCTCTGCCCAGAATCCCTACAGTGAAAACCTTTAAAGGCAGAACTCACACAGCTCTGTTAATAACACATCTGATGTCTGAAGCCATCCAGTATTCATAACTCTTAGCTTTTTCTTATTGCTCCCTAAAACAGAGTGCTATATATGATCTTGCTTTCCTTGAACTTCTTGGTGTGCCTGCCATGAATGAATGTTGGAGGAGTGCAGCAAAGTCACAGATTCTGGCCCAGCTTCTCACTACCATTGGTTTAGAAGATGACTGTAGCCAGTTAGCCTCCATTTGGATTTGGTTGCTTCCAGTGCTGAACAGGATATCGCCTGGTGATATTTTACTAGGTGTGGTGATGGGGTACAAATTCTAAACTGAAATTTTCTCATCTTTAGGGTAAACCATTTATGGTTGGAAACAGCCAATTTGAATTTGAAGCTTCTGTTGATGAGTCAGATGAAGGAAAATTTTCATTCGTGAGTAAAGAGGTAAATGTGAAAATATGATTCATCTACCAAATATGCTCAGATCTTCTTCTAAACTGTTCCAGTAGTCCCATGTGTCCAGAATTATACAGGTAATATGTGCTTCCCTCAGAAAAGAAAGTCACCTCTGATGGAGACTCTCCTTTGGCAGTAATAGTCAAAGGCTACAGTTTTGGCTCAGAGCTCCTAAAGTCTCCCCTCAAAGCCCTCAATTTTTCTCTTTGATTTCTCTACCTGTGTAACCCATGGAATTATTGAACTCGGGGGGAATTTGAGACCACTATGGTTTTATTCTTCACTTCTTATGCAATCTAGTGAAATCATTGAGGATAAAGTGCAAGAATTGCAGTGCTCTCACTCTCCACATTCCAATTCATTATCTTTCCCATTTTGTATCTGTAAAAATGGGAATAGTAAGAATGGTAACAATATGCTGTTGCATGGCTACCTAGTAGTTATGCTTCTTTCACTCCTGCTTGTTTTATTGAGAAAGGAAATAATATTTTAAAAATAGTCTATTTTCTAAGCCCCAAGTTTGACTCACAAATTTTCTGTTGACTTTAAGCTTTTATGTCTTACAAGCTCACTAACTAGTTTTGAGAATTAATGAGCATTTATGCATCATCTGTGCCTAGCACAAAGCATTTGCTTTATCAAGCGTCTGTATTTTTATTTGTTCTTGTTTCCCAACAATTGTCATTGCTGCTTTTTCAGCATGAGCAGAAGCTCATGTCTTGGAGCATGTGAACCTTGTGACTTGGCTGTAAAATGAGGAGGTTGCACTGTAAAAGATGCAGGAGATTTCCCCTCCATGTGGTGCGAGTCTGCTGTGCCCACAGAAGTAATGGGGCCAGATGGTGTGGGAAGGGAGAACTCAGCAGGGTCAGCAGCTATACTTACTGCCTCTGAGCAGCACTTTTGCAGCTTCAATACTTATAACCAAATGTAAATTAAATTAATGAAAAACGAGTGTACAGATATTGCTGTCCCTCGGTACTTGAAAATTCTGATTGTGAAGGATTAGGTTCATTAAAACATTTTTCTATAAATGCATTTGCTCAAGAAGAAAAAAAGGTTTGGAAGAGCTTCTAAAACTTTCACTGATCTGATTATTAACAATCATAGAAAATGCATTAAATTAACCTTGCCAAGTGAAGGTATAAATATCTCTATTATGTCATCTTTTCTAGTTCTCCTATAGTGCAAATGAGACCCTACAACTTAACTTATCCATAAAAACAGATAAGGTCAAGATTGACAGCAAACTGATGGGTAAGTATGAAATATGGGATTAAAGGGAGATTAATTATAGTAAGTAGAAATCTATTCCTTCATAATTTGGAGTCATGTTGATAAGAATGTAGGTTTTACTTCTTTGGGTGAAACAAATCTGACAGATCAAAAGTTATTAATATTAAACTAACGCATTAAACATCTGTGTTGTCAGCAAGTTTGCACCAAGCTGTGTGGTGCAGCTGACACGCTGGAGAGGAGGGGTGGCATCCAGAGGGACTTTGAGGGGTGTTAGAGATGGGCCTGTGCAAACCTCCTGAAGATCAACAAGGCCAGGGGCAGGGTCGTGCATGTGGGTTGGGGAAGTCCCAAACACAAGTACAAGCTGGAATATGAAGGGATTGAGAGCAGTCCTGCAGAGTGGGAAAAGCTGGACCCAGCAATGTGTGGCTGCAGCCCAGAAAGCCAGTCATATCCTGGGCTGGATCTAAAGCAGCATGGCCAGAAGGGCAAGGGGGGGATCCTCTCCCTCTACTCCACTCTCGTGACAACCCATCTGAAGTGCTGCATCCAGTTCTGGAGCTGCCACATAAGAGGGACATGGACCTGTTGGAAAGAGAACAGAGTAGGAGGGGCCATGAAGATGACCAGAGGACTGGAGCACCTATACTATGAGGAAAGGCAGAGAGAGCTGGGGTTGTTCAGTCTAGAGAAGAGAAGGTTCCAGGGAGACCTTATTGCAATTTTTCAGTACTTAAAGGTCACTTATAAAAAGGATAAGGACAAACTTTTTGCAGGGACTGATGCAATAGAACACTGAAAGAGCTTAGATTTAGACTAGATATAAGGAAGAAGTTTTTTTACAGTGAGGCTGGTGAACCACTGGCACAGGTTGCCATGCTCATTTCAGCTGGCGTAGAGCTGATTTTCTTCACGGTGGCTAACACAAGGCTATGTTGTGGATACCAGAGAGATGGTAGATGCCCCATGCCTGGAAACATTGAGGTTCAGGCTGGATGGGCCTGTATGTAGAATCACAGAATCACAGAATATCCATCATCGCAAGGATCATCAAGACTTCTGGCTGTACACAGGACGATCTCAAAAATCACTGGATCGAGTTGAAGATGTCCCTGCTCATTGCAGGGATTTGGACTAGGTGACCTTTTAAAGGTCTCTTCCAACCCAAAGTATTCTGAGTTAATGATTCTATAATTTTCTAGATTGCTTTTGCTCTGAAATGCAATCCTAATAGCAAAGCTTCCCAGTTGATACTTAAGTATGAAAATTAAATACTTAAGTACTTTGATTTTTTTCATTCAATGATCCTTTCCTCAATGAACTTTCCTTGTCAAACAGCAGAAAGAGGATGCTTGTCACAGCCACTCATGGACTCCACCTGAAATCTCATCTTCTAGCTGTGCCTCAGTTCAGACACATTCTGCAGTCCCTATGCCAGTTGGCAACCAAGAAAACACAGAAACATTCATGTGTTTTCAGCTCATTACTCTATTCATTTATTTCTATTAAAAAATAAATTTTAAATTGTAGCACAAAGACTTGATCTCTGATAAAAATCTCTTTATGAATATAAATTTCATTTCTTTTCAATATACAATAACGAAGCAATTATGTCTAAGGCTAATGCTGAGCTGAGGTAAGAAAGCTCCTTTAAAATCAATGGAGCAGTATCTAGGAGCTGAGACCTACCTTACGTGTCTTTGAACTGACATTTAAGGCAGAATATTGCAAAAACTGAGGCAACTCTCTTACTTGCATGATAGGTCAACATCAGGAAAATACTAGTACTCTGCGGAATAAATCTTCAGACAATTTTTCACTATTTTCATATATTTTTCCAACTGTACAATATTTAAATTTATCCCCTTTCATATCGGCAGCATGAACTGTTTTTAGAAGATTTTCCTCATGGTTCTGTGTGCAGTGTTAAAAGACTTAAAAGAGGACCTGGCATGAATGTTTCAGGGAGGTCGTATTACAATCTCAGACTGTCTTAATTTCCATTACAGAGGCTCTCATATTTAAAACTGCAGAATTTTGACCAAATATTCCCAACATCTTTTTTCTAAGTCAGGGAAAAACATTCAAAACAAAAAACCACAAACAAAGTAGCTAAATTATTAAAGAAATGTTATCTTTCAAATTGAAATATAGAACACTTCCAAGAGGAAATTTGAAAAAATATCAACAGATTTTTTTTTTAGTATAAAAAAGATTTTTTTAAATCCAAATTCTTTCTGACTTTCAGACTCCCTTGCTATATGAAACCCAGAGCGTAATGTGTTTTTATGTATCTTGAAAAGAACTGGCTTTGGATATGTGGCTGCTGCAGAGAAGCACCTTTGAACCTGCCAGTAAAAGAACCCTTTCTTTGTATGACACCTAGTGAATACTAAGTTATGATAGCATTTTTACATCTTGAGCCATCAGGGGTTCTGAACAGTGTGAAATCAAATATATCCCTTTTATCCTTTGTCCTTTTTTTCGATGATATCACAGCTGGTATCTCAAGGTGATGGATAAGAGTCTGAATCTAATGAGTAGCTTGCTG
>VWYI01034222.1:255388-283627 GCA_013399455.1 Anthoscopus minutus
AAAAAGTCTGGAGTGATCTGCAGAGGGACTTGACAATCCTTTTATTATAAGTCCCGATTTAAGTACATTATACCCAGTAATTTGGAGTCGTTGAGGGATTTTTTTGCTACTTCGAATTTTTTTAAGCTGTCACGCACTGCTTAAGGAAGAACAGCAATAATCCTGGAGGGAGTGACAGAAATGAGCAGTGATCCTCAGGGTGTGGCCTTTATGAAACTGTCTGACTGAGCAGGCTTCAAGCACTATATAGCTCCTTATCTAACTGTATTATCAGCTCTCCATTAAGCATTTGTCCCAGTTTTCAAGTCTGTCGAATTCTTATTGCATTTTCATGCTTTCATTCCATGGTTTACCTGTTTGAAATAAAAATTTAAACGTCCTAACTATCACTCAGTAGCAGTATTAGTTCTAAGGCAGCATTTTCTTGGCCAGTGTTCCTTGACCTCTGATTTTGCATGTGTTATCTGTGAATTTATTTTCAGGGAACAGTAATTCTGAAGGGATTTTGATCATAGGTGTGAAAAGACAGTAGTTTGAAGCTGAAAGGTAGCAAGATGCACGACAAAATTATCAGGAGTTAAAACACACAAAATTATAAGATGGCTCATGGTCTGATGTTTTTATCAAGGAGGTGGAGGCTTCTTTGTGAGTTCGGGTTTTTTTAACAACTCAAATTCCACTGTAAATCTTGTATCAGGTTGCAGAATTTCAACTGACTTACGGGCTGAGTTTGAGGCTTCTGCAGAAGGCCCTTGTACTGCTAAAGTAGCTGGGTACAGTTCTCAGGTTTCAGTTTTACCAGCCTTTAGATAGAAAGCAAACTATTCTTGGGTGGTTTTGCTGGGAATCTGAGGCAGCACTGGATTACACAGTATAGGATAAAGCAAAGTTGATCCTGGCAGTGTGTTTGGTAGCTCACAGACATTGCATTGGTTTTGCAGCTGTTACTTCTAACAGATAAGCTTACATTCTTTCTTTTTAGGATCGTGTGTCAAGTTGGACCCATGAATGAACCACAACAAGGTCAAATTGAAGTTAACATCAATGGAAAATTAGGTAAATCACCAAGTGAAGTGTTGTTTACATACCAGGTAAGTGCATTTTTTTCAGAGACTTTGTGTATGATATAAAGTTAAGCACAGAATTGGTTGTGTTTGTCTTAATGTTTCGTCAATAGCACTGTCATTGAAAAATATTAGAAAATACTTAATTCCAGCATTTCTATATACAAAAGGTGTACCAAAAATCAATTCTGATCAATAGATTGAGAATATTAAAATAGGATGATGTTGTTTGCCATCCAAGTTAAAAAGATATGGTAAAAAAGCAACTGGAATAAACCTATTCATTAGTGACATAATATCTCTTAAGTATCACTATTAAATAAAAAAGTCAGCACTGCAAAAACTTAGGTATTCTCTAGATACATGGTGCACTATTTTAATCATGATATTTAGTCTAGGCAATTTTCTTAATTAGAAGAATGGATGCAGAGCAGCTGAAGAATAAGTAATGAAGGTACATTAATTTCTTTAATAATTTATTTTATTCAAAAGTATGGCATTCAGAGCCACAGACAGCGTGATGTGTGTTCATATTACTTATGTGCTTTGTTTTCAGTGTGACTGTGAAAGAGAATTTCATTTCTGTGTTAATTGCTTTGCTCTAAACGTGGCCCTAGCTTATATCTGGTCTAATCTGTGGTTTTAGCAGCAAGTATCTTTATCCGTATCTATGAGGTCTTCAAATTTTATAAGGTCATGTGATAGTTGAGAGGTTTAAATATTATCAGTCCCCATACTGATACTTAAAATTAGATCTATAAACTATAAAACATAACTTGTGTGTTAAGCTTTTATCTTCTCCCTTATTTAAACTTCTGTCTCATTAATTCTTAATGTCTTGTGAGAAGGAAAGGAAAGGAGTCAGCAGTAAGCAGTGGAATAAGTCAAGAATTACATTTATCTGAGAAGAGGATATTCTTGTTTCACAAGATTCACTTGATTTCACAAAACAGGCTAGAGGTGGATTTTGCAAAAAAACCTTTTTTTTTTTTTTCTTGCTTGAATATGTCATCGGTTCCTTTGTGGAAATTTAGTTTATGATCTTAAACAGAGAACAATGATATCATCTCCCATACTATGTTTGTGGTCTCTAGGACAGAGACTATGACAGTAAGACCTGCATGAGATTTTGATATGAATCTGTTGGGTATGTTCTGCACCAGTTCTCCTATCCTTCTGTGTATAAAGATTTTCCCATGATTTCCATGGAAAGTACATGAAGTTATTATGGAGTGGGTTGAAATGTTACCTGAAGCCTATCTTTGGACTTGTCCTGGTATGATTCCTTGCTCAGCCCATCTGAGAGGGACATAAGGAGCCACTGCTTTTGGCCACTGCAGGGAGATTCTTAATTGCCTATCAATGAGATGATAGGAGAAGTAGCTGTGCACAAGCATCAGCTAGGTGGATGTTTTCCTGCAAGTCCAAGACTCCCTATGTGTCAGTCTCTGCCTGCATTGAGGTTACTGAAAAATCAGATGCCTAAGCCAACTGCTGATAAAGAGCATTTTTATTTACTGCAAAAATCTTCCCATGTGGGCTCTATTTACAATATGGAAAGCATTGACAAGTAATACCATTCATACCTTAAAACTGGTGATACTGGTTTCTAGTTTCATTTCTCTTAGTTCCACAAGAAAATTAAGCCAACTTTGGACTGTAGTAGGATTGAAGTCAGTAGGGGGTGTCACACTGATGCACACCTCTAAAAGTGTGACATGAATGCTTTGGCATGAGAGCAGACAATCAGAGCAGACAGTTGCATTAGCTTATGTTGCCTTAAAAGCTGCAGTCTTGTTCCAGTGCTTTGTTCAGACAGTTCTTTGGTGACTTCTTTCAGCAGACATGCAAAATCTGTGCTTTGTGTAAAACTCAGTATATACTCAGTAGATACAAAGGAAAGAAAATAATCTTCTTTCCAAGAGTCCTCCTAAAATAAATTTTCTCCTATGTATTTTCCTGTTTCTTTGGCACATGGGATGACTACCCTTCTGCTGGTAAATACTACTGTTTTTACTGTGAGCTCTGACCACTTGAAGCAGAATAGCTTCATCTTTAACAGTGACTGTTCTAAACTCAGTGTATGGCATGACAGGGCAGAAGTGCACAGGGAGACACTGGACATGCTCATCCTGGTGTGTCTGTGTACACCAGAGGCATCACCATACACCCCACTGTCTCAGCCTTATACATGTGATTCATATCTACCACCAAAAGCACTTATCAAGTAGATTGGGTGTAAGAAAGAATTTTTTATATGATAGGGGTGGTGAGTCACTAAAAGAAGTTGCCCAGAAAAGCTGTATCTGCCCCATTATTGGAGCTGTTCAAGCAAGGTTGGATGGGGCTTTGAGCAACCTGATCTAGGGAAAGGTGTCCCTGCCTATGGCAGAGGGAAGTGGGACTAGATGAGCGTTGAAGGTCCCTTCTATTCCACACCATTCTGTGATTCTATAAGTAGTACTCCATTTGACTCTTGTTGATACCCAGTCTAAACAGTGTGATTTATTTTTAAAGGTGGATTGATGAGGATCAATAGTTAGAACAACTTGGGGTTCAGACTCATGCTTGTTTCCTGTCTGCCAGCACAGAGCATTTCATAAATAACAATGTGCAAGACCTTCATGAAATGAGTCAAAAATCCAGTTAAAAGAGAAGCCTTGGTTTAAATTTAAAATTATTTCTGAACAAAAAATGCCTTGGTGTCTGTGCTGTACAGTAAATACCTATATTTACTGCACAACAAGAGAAGAAAGTTTTATGTCTCCCTACCCATCACAATTTCTCTACCCAGCCTGGGTTCAGTTCAATTACAGTCCCAGTTAAATTAAATTCTGATAACCCTGTCATCTTCTGCTGACATTTCTATTGTTGCACTACAAGCAGGCTCAGGCAATAAGCATTAGAAATGAACTTATGCTAAATTTTAATATCCATGCGGTATCTATGCAGTACATCTGGAACACTGACAGCTTGGCTGGTCTCTGAGCAGGTGGAGCAGGAACATGGCTAAAGGCCAGTCCTGCTTTTTCATTTGTTGTTAACTTTATCTGATATGCTTGTTACTATGGCAGTGAGAAGCAGTCTCAAAGGAAGGAGTTAGGCTTTTCCAAGGTATATGGCCCAGATTTGCTGATCCCATATAATAGTGTTGATTCTTTTCTCAGAATATCTCTTCTTTACTCTCAAGGCACCAGGACAAGAGCTTGCAGCTGATTCTGGCATCTCCAGCATTTATTTGTCAGAACAATTTTGTGGGGTTTAGGCTGTGCAGGTTAAAATGACTATATGGTTTCAGAAAGCTCAAATAAATCTAAGATGGTGAAATTAGAGGTAGAACTTTGCAAAAGTGTAATACATTTCTGAGGTGTCAAAGGTAGTTTAGGAACTGGCTTGGAAAAAATGACTTCATGTAAACCCGGATGTCTGTTTGCCTAAATGAGATGAATATGCAAAAAGAAGAAGGGAGGATAAATTAGAGCCTGACCTGAAAACAAACATGAACATCACTGTTCACTGGAAGTTTGAATGTGAAATGAGCAGCACAGTTGCATTTAACAAGGTGAATTCTTCCACCTTAATCTACCTCCAAACTTGGCCGTTTCCTCTTACCTGCACCGATCCTCTGCTTTGCTTTTTGATGTTTGAAGCTATTGCACCAGGGCTGTCACCAGATCAGTGTCTCAAGGCTTTCATGGAGGGTTTCAGCTCACTCCTTGATTTTTCTCCTTGAGTCGTTGCCTCAATACATTCATTTTACACTGTAGCTTTGGGTGGATTTTTTTGTGGGGAAAATTAAATGCTTGTTGTCGTTCTGATTGATGCTGATAAACCACACATCCGTAGTAGTCTGGCATTGCTTCCAGAGGTTCTTATTTTATTCTTAAGTCCTGCACTACATCTTGCTTGTGTGTCAGTCCACATGGGGGACAGGAGAACTCCTGGATAGCTGAGAGTTTTAGTGAAGTTGCCTCTTATTTGTGTGGATATTATTAGTCTTAACTCTCTGTCATTTGAGCCATGTACTTAGATACATGTCCCACCATCCAGTACTCGTGATTCTGCTCAAGAGCTGCCAGTAAACACTGGATGTATGATAGTGCAGATTTTCCAGTAATGCATGCTTCTATTTCTCCATCAAACCTGTCAGAAAAGCTCTGTGGTCTTTTCAGAAAATCATGTGGTGTCTGCCTCATGATAAAAAGATGCTGCTTTCAGTCCAAAGAATAAGTTGTTTAACATACCAGCCCTTTGCTCTAAGTGTTCCATCCACAGCAGCCAACACACAATCTACATTGCCAGGCAAATGCTCTGCCTGGGCACCTGGAATGCCTGGAAGTGTTTGATCAGCTTTACATGGTGTAAAGTTTGGACAAAGCAGCCCCAGAAAGGCAGGACTCAGCTCATGTCCCTGCTGTTGCACATACCTAGGAACTGACTTGTGTTATGGGTGCTGTGACAAGGAGAGCCAGTGGGTCAGGTCAGCCACTGCGGTGAACATCAGGCTGCCAAGAATGCACAGTGGAAATTCTCTGGTTGAATATCCTGTGAGTGGGTGGCTTGTCTGAAGAAACAAGAAACAGGCTGCCTTGAGTCTGAGAAAGGAGGGAAGTTGAGGGGGAAAGAACAGACCCTAATGGCTTGAGTTCCCCATTCAGAGGTTTAATTTAGCTCCTGTGGTTACCTTTATAGTCCATGAAATGACATTTCGACCTCCAAGAAGCTGGCTGGTGCCTACAGCACTTCATGGGGTATGCCTTTTATTTTTGTGTGCATAATATGCAAGAGTTGGCATAATAATTTGGCTTTCTGTATCAGGCAAATAATTTTAGTAAAAAATTTCTTCTTCAAGAGTCAGAACTTACTGTAGCTGGAACCCAGACAAGGAGAGGGAAGCGTTACTTGTGAAGGAAAATTGGATGTGATAAAGGCAAAGCTGCAACATGGCCTGTGCATTTGTGAAAATCTTATCCACATCTGCATGCATGTCAGCAGGTCTTGGAAACAGCATCCCCTTTCTCTGCTTGTGTGGAAGCACAAGAGCTCGTTCCTACTTGTGAAGAAGTGCAGATCCCCAAATGGAGGTCAGTGTCTACAGGAGCCAACAGAAGGGAGTTTAGGTGGCTTTGCCATTTGCTGCCCATCATGTCCCTTTGAACACCTCCATCTGTTGCTGGCTTCCCCTTGTGCTGCAGCTGGCATCTTTCACAGCATCACAGGGTTATACTCTATCACCATCCTCTTTTTCCTTCCCAGTTGTGCCTCTGCTTGTGACCTGGCACAACTGTGTTTCTTCCAGCATCCCCCTCTGAAGCAGACTTCATGCCAAGGTTTCTATGCATCCTGTGCGTCGCTGTTAGGCTCCCCTTCTCTGTTGCTGTCTGACTATCCTTGAATTTCTGGCCCCTCTTGTGATCCACCAGTAGCCCCCTCGGTGGTTTGTTGTTTCTATCCTTGGTTTTCTGCATTCGTGAAGGATAAAGGGCAAGCAGTTTTATCTCAGTGGTGTAGTTCATGGGCTAGAAACTGCTTACCACAGATGGATACAGTAGTAGACAGTATCCCTTATTTACAGGGCCAAGTCCAGGAATTCTTCTGGGAAAAGGAAACTTTGTATGGATGAGGTTGTGCTTGATGACAGACAAATGGAAAAGCAGAAAAATAAATAACGAAGACATGCAGAACTTTGGTGATGCTCCATGGATGTGCACTCCTCTTGTTCTTGGAGAGTGTGCAAGGGAACAGAAGTGAGTTAGATGGACATGACAGTGCAAACCAGGAAAGCTGCGGAGCAAACAAAATGAGTGAAAAGGAACATTAATTAGTCTGGAAAATCCAATTCCAGATGCAAGATGGGAGAGTGAAAAAGAGGCTGTGGGAATGGCTCTCTTTTATGCCTCCATGTCTTCAATTGCAAAGAAAATTGTGAAAAAACACGGAGAAAACAGGAATAACCCCACTGCTAGCCAGGTAAAAGATGGGCTTTGATTTGACATCAGCAGACCACAGATGTCTAAAATGCTAGGAGCTGTCTCTGAAAATTTTCAGACTACAAATGGTATTTTGTTACTAAAATAGAAGTAAAATATTTGAAGAAATAAGATATCACCTTCCTAACTCTGCAAAAAGACTAATTGCTACTCATAAAATATTAAAGATTAAAAAGTTCATTCTAGATTAATAAACAAGATGAAAAATGCAAGAGCTAAATGTGAATGCTCAGAGCATCTACAGTAGCTGTGTAAGAGCAGCAGCCATGTACACTGCTAATAAGCAAGCTCATGTCTAAATGTGATTATAAGTGGAACAGACATGGAGATAATTTACCCTCCAGCACACAGAAAGCATGAAACTAAAATGAAAAATATATCTGCATTTCTGTGAACAGATTTTTAAGTAAGGGGCAAAAGATACAAACAAAGCAAGCAAAGAAGAGATTTCTGGCTGTGATGAAGAAAACAGGACACTGTGAAATGGCCTGAACATGGGCCAGTTGGAGCTTTTTTGTCAATGTTTTTCTTTAGGTTTTTATCCAGTACTTCTGTGCTGATAAAGCAAGGATAAAATAAGCACACAGGAACACAAATGCCACATCAGGTGTTGCATTGGTATTACAAAGAGAATAAATGAATTTGCTACTAAACATACTCACATTATTTGAACATTAGGTACCAAAAGCAATGTACAAGTGTTGTTGTCTGACTGCTTGGAGCAGATAACCACTGCTTTCAGGTAAACCATTGCAAAAGGATGGGTACTAACCACAGGTGTAAAAGCACAAGAGGTTACCTATTTATGGCATTATTATCCTTCCAACAAGGATAATAGCCTTGTGGTTATCAAAGCATTGGGAAAACTACTTATCAGTTCAGGAATACTTACCCAGCAGTCTGGCACAAGATGGAAAAGTTGGGTTGCAGGTGGACTTTGATATCTTTAAGTCAACATTATTACATCTAGGTAGGATTTAAGGAAGATTTATCTGCAAAGTATGTAAAGTGCTCAAATTTCCCATTGCAAACAGGCTACATTCTGGTTGGACCTACAAGCAAGAAATCCTGTTTAGATCAAAGAATTTTTTCAGGATAAATCATGCAGTAGGGAGCAAGTTACATCTGGTAACAAGTTGGACTAAATGACAATTGAAGATCACTCCCAACTGAACTATTGTACTGAATTTTATTCTGAACAGCATAGCTGTGCACTTGCACATGTTTTATCAAAACTGCAAATCCACTTTCTACAAACACAGGGTATGATCACGAGAATGAAAGACAGTGGGGAGTCCTGGTGGCACAAAGTCTCTCTGCTGGGAGATGACTTACCAGACTGTTCAAAAACCAGGCCACTGAACAGCTGACAGACATTGGAACAGGCTCCTTCTTCAAACTAGACTATCAAAAAGCCCCCGTAACAAGGTAGCCTGTTATTGCAGAAAATATTTATGCTCAAACATTGTGCTACCTGGAAGACATAAACAATATTTTCCTGGTGACAAAATAAGTATAGACCTGAAAAAACATTCCTTTATTTCAAGCAAAATAACAAAAAAAATGAAATATGTTTGAATGATTTTCTACACTTAAAGGAATTATAGAACAAAGGTTAAATCATCATTTGCAGCGTTGTTTAAATTTTATTGTGTCCATGAGAAATGAAATGTTGCCAAGTCCTCGCAAGGGCTGATGTGTTCCAGAAGAATTATTACAGGACTGCTACAAATTCCATACAGGACACATTATCGGTTCTGTTTAACATCATAATTGCACTGAGCACTGCAGTGTGATATTACAGTGATGTTATAGAAAGTGTGAGTTCCCCCGGGTGTCTTCTGACAGAGCCAACAAAAATCTCAAGGTGCAGAGGGCTGAAAAAGAGAGCAAGGTATTTATCATGACAGCAGGTGTACTTCTGATTCAGAGACTGAAATGACAAAAGGGCAGAAAGAAGGAGAGAAGAAATGCTTGAGGGGATTTGTAAAAGAATAGCATCACTGATACTGCAGCACTTGAGGTTGGAGGCTTATCAGTCCCATTTGTAACAGTTGAACATACAGGTTGAGTTCAATTTAAAGGGCTCTTAGTAAAAGCAGCATTTTTATTATCCCTCAAACAAGGTTTGCACTGTCAGATTTACTGTCTGCCCCTTGTTTTCCTCTGCAAGGAAAAGGAATCTCATGTAGGACTTTGGTAAGCATCATAGAGCTGTGGGTTAGAAGCAGCATTGCCAGGCTGCATAAGACTTTGTGAGATGAGACTAGACCTGGCACCTTCCAAAGGTCTGTATGTGTCTGTCTGACTGGTGAGCACCAAGGGAAGGGGCTACATTCTCCTTAGGTAACACAGTTCATGCTGAGGTCTTGTATCAACACTGATGGCACTTTTTCAAATTAATTTGGCACTCAGTAAAGTATCATTCTCCTCCTGATCCTATCTACCTAATTACATTTTTGAAAAATGCTTTCTGGTTGAGCATTTGCATGACCCTATTTTTTTCTTTGTTGGTACTCTTAAGAAGACTGCCAGGTGGGCTGATGGAACTTTGTTCTTTGAGCCATCCCTGAATATTTTAGAGGACCAATAAAACTTACTCATAAGCACATTGGTTTTGCAATAAAATGATTATTAAAATCGTTAAAATTCTTGATAATTTATTTCAGCTGCTTATTTTTTCTGGCAGGTCCTTAAGAGGAAGGGAAAGAGGGGAAATGTGGAACAGAAAATAGCAAATTTAAGTTAATCAAATAATATTGCTTCCAAGTTTACAGTAACAAAGTGTTAGCAGTCATGCTGAAGAATTCCTCTGCACACAAAGCATTGTTCAACTTCTCCTTATTAGATCATCTTTATGAGGCGTCCACATTGTTTGTTCCCTGGAGAGCTCCTGGTATTTGCAGAATTACTTTAAATGTGTTAAATATGAATATTTTGAATTAACTGCTTTTAAAATAGTCCTTTGAGGGACAGCTGAAAGATCAGCAATTGAAGATGAAGTAAGAGTTAGCCATAACTATTCCACCTCCTCTTTGGCTGCTCCCTGTGTTAGCTCCCAGAGTGGTTCTTGGCCCCAGTTTTCCACTAAGCCTGAAGTGCAACTGAGATGTGTCTGTACAATGGATGTATGAGGGGTGGGTGGTGAGTTCTCCTGTCTGGTGTAGCTGAGCTTTAAGTTCCAAGAAGTGGATTATTTCTAAGAAAAAAGAAGCAGTTTCTGTGGAAAACAGAACAGATTCTTATTTAGCTTTCCCCTTACAGCTGTGTTTCTCAGAGATAACTTTGCTACCTGGTTACCTCTGCATCCTTACTCCTAGGGAGACAAATGCAGGCAACCCCTAACAGGTCCCACAAAGACAGTGATGCTGAGTGATCAGACTCGAAGTTTGTGGCTCACTCTGCGTTTACTGATTGTTGGCCACAGAGACAGCTGAGCCCTGCCAGGGGGACCCATCAGATAACCCAACAGAGCTGTAACCAGGCAATTATTTCCCACTTTTGCTGAGAGAAAGAAATATGGCTGTCCAGCTGAAGTTGTTAGCAAGCTCCCTTTCATTCATTATGCTGAGGTTACAGAGATTAGTGTGTTTGCTGCTTCAGAAACCTTTTTTTCTTTCTTTGTTTCCTCAGTCTGTGTTTAAAGGCTTGCTTTAAGTGGTTTCTTGTTCATTTTCTTCCTAAGCCTGTCCTTGAAGCCTAGCCTTCCAGTGGAGGTAGCATTTAGGGAAAAATATCAGATTTTTTCAGAGGTTCAGGGGGGAAAGAATTTATCTATACTTTCTTTCTTGAGTGTTTCTTCAGGAATACTTTAATTTGAAAGCTACCCTAAGAATGCTATGCTGCTAATCATTACTGGATAATACAGAAGTCTAGCATGGTTAACAATTCATAGCAATTAGGATTTAATTTGAACTTAATAAAAGGTATGGTTTTCTGTCCATAGTAAGGTTACACTTAAAGTATCTGGCCCATTTTTATAAATTATTTTTTAACTGTGTATTTCATATGTCTTTTAATTGTAATCTTTTTAGCAATTAATTTCTGTTATAAAAAAGCACAGAGTTTTCCCTGTGTAGTGCATATCTAGACTTAATCTAATTTAAACTTCAAATGTGATTTTTAAAACTGACCATCTAAAACTTTTTATTTATTCTGGTGTGTCTCATTTCAATCTCCCTTAAATCAGCAAGCAATTAAATCCAGATATGAGGATGCACAGACAGGGTTATATAGACCTAAATGAGCTTTTAAAATGTTTTAAAATTACTTTGAGTGACTACCCAATATAAAATCTTGTAACCTGAGTGATGTATTAAATTAAAGCTAAATCAAAGGTTAGTGCATGAGCACAGTCATATGCTCACTCTTGAGGAGTGAAGGGTTTACAAACAGATTTCTCTTGGGGAAGAAAAGCAATTGACACCCAATTAGTTAAAGCATATTCCTAAAGCTCAATGACTCGAGAGCAAATTACAGTTGTCATTGTGGATTTGTGAAGTCTGCTGAACCATGATGCATTCCTTCAGAAGGAAGTTGCTTAGACATGAAAGCATAAAAAAAGCACAGCACATAAGAGTTCTCCATGCTTCTATAATATCTGAGTTTCAATAAAACAAATTTGTAAAGTAACCATGAAGTCAGCTGGATGCATTTTTATGGATTTCTGCTGCTTGTTAAAAACCTGTTGATGACTCCACAAGCTTTGAAGTGAAATGCAGTATATCAATCCCTTTCTTCCTGCAGTTAGTGGGCCCTTGGTTTTGTAGCTGTAAGCTGTCACAGAGATGGTCTGTGTCTGAGCAAAATGACGTGAGAGAAAGGGGTTTGCTGCATGACTAGGAAGAGATGGGCATGTTGCTCTCTCTCTATGAAAAGGGCTTTTCCTCCTTCAAGTGGAAGATCAGTGCTGTGTGATAGTGATGAAGGAAACCCTCATCACCATGGGAAATTTTCAAACTTCTTTCCATTCTCTTTATTTGCATGTGCTTCATATGAAATAACCCGAAGCCTGGACTTTATTATCAGTCAACCATTTTAGCAAGATTATGCAAGAGGAGGAGAGCAGCTGTCATTTACCTTAGGAAATAAGGTTTAAAATATTACTTTTTTTGACTCATTTAAGAAAAGCCTGTGTTTTAGTATGGTGAAGCAGTACAGTTGTACACCAGAAAAGGCATCACCTTTTCATAGTCTCCCTTAAGGTCTTGATCTAGTATTCTTCAGCAAACACATGATCAGGTTCCCTAATAGCAATGCCCCAGCCTAATGCACCAGCTACTGTCTTAGACCTGGCATCCCGTCCCTGTGTGCAACGCCTGTGGCAGCTGCCAGCGCAGTGCACAGTGCTGCCAGCCCATGGCATGGTGCTGCCAGCCCAGGACACAGTGCTGCCAGCCCATGGCATGGTGCTGCCAGCCCAGGACACAGTGCTGCCAGCCCATGGCATGGTGCTGCCAGCCCATGGCATGGTGCTGCCATACCCAATGCATGGTGCTGCCAGCCCAGGGCACAGTGCTGCCAGCCCATGGCATGGTGCTGCCAGCCCAGGACACAGTGCTGCCAGCCCATGGCATGGTGCTGCCAGCCCAGGACACAGTGCTGCCAGCCCATGGCATGGTGCTGCCAGCCCAGGACACAGTGCTGCCAGCCCAGGGCACAGTGCTGCCAGCCCAGGGCACAGTGCTGCCAGCCAAGGACATGGTGCTGCCATACCCAGTGCATGGTGCTGCCAGCCCAGGGCACGGTGCTGCCTGCAGGCACAGCAGCTGTGCCCTGTGGGCACGAGGGCTGTGGCACGTCTGCAGCATGGTGAGGTGTGGGGTCAGCGGGCAGTGGTACCCGGAGCCGGCCGGTGGCCACATCACGCGGCTTGCTCAGCTTCGGTCATCCTCTTGATTCAGCAGCTTCAGTGTGGTCCTGAATAAGGATGCTTTTCTCAGCTGGAAGCAGAAACTACTTAGTGACAAAGTAAATCATGCTGCTCATGAAAAGCCCTCCCTGTTAATTTGTGGTATTTGTTGGAGCTCCCAGAACACAATCATTGAAACAAAGACTGAATTGAAAACAAAAGGAGGGAACTTCTTGAGAAATTTAATATAAACCAATTTTTATAATAATTTGAAGCGTGTCTGCTCAGTTTAATTGGTTATAAAGCACCCACTTCAAGATTCTAGGTACATTAAAACAATTTGATCTTGTTTCTGATTTTCTTTCTTTGCAACTTCATTGCTCAAGAATAGGTTGTTTACCACAATTACTGAGAGCCTTACGAGATAAAGGGAATCTTTGTATTCTGTTTCAGTGCAAGTTTTGAAAACCTTGTTCTTTGTCTCCTGTAGCTGACACAGAATATAGGAAAGGGTAAGAAAAGGTGAAGGTAGACTCAGCCATAAAGAAGACAAAAATCTTAAAATAAGTATGAAACCAGGAAATTCAACAGGAAGCTCTCACAAACTCAATGGCAACTAACTACATTTTCTGATAGGGAATTGAAACTTGTATAAAGTCTCATAAAATACAATAAAGAAGAAAAGTGCATTCACATTATCTGTTACTTCTTTCAACATGAATAGTAAAAGATATTGTTTTATTTTAGAAGATTTGTCCATCCTTGCTCTTATTTTATTCTTTTTCAGGTAGTAATATTAAACTTATATTACCTACTAAACTAAATAATACTGATATAAATTTAATTTTCTCACTTAGTTTGACCATCTTATCTTTGCAGGAACCTCGTCCTTCTCAGATAAGACCGGAAATTGGTCCACAAGCAGGTGGAACCAGACTTACCATCTCTGGTATAAATCTGGCCACTGGTTCCAAGAAGGATGTTCGAGTTTCAGTTGGTAGCCAGCCTTGCAATGTGTACGTAGCCTGAGTAACTAACAATACAGAGTTGTGTCCTAAAAAAGCACCAATCTTTTCTGCCCTTTATAAATTAAACAATTCCATTGTGTATATCTTTGTTAGTCCTTCCGTACAATGGAGTTCTGCATGTAACATTCGGACAGAAACTCAGAGGCTTCAGTGGAAGGAGCAGCTATAAAAACACCTTAAGTGGGAGAATTTGATGTCCAGGGATTTCTCCACTTTTGGCTTTCTCTGCTACACTGGCTTCTTCAGACCCACCCATGCTTTCACTCAGCATGTCCTCAGTGGTTCTGTATATAATATTAATTTTCTAGTCTCCATGCTTTGTTCTTCTCCCTTCTTTTTCCTTTTATTAATTGATGCCTTGTCTTTTCTAAAAAAAACAAAGGAAGGACACTAAGTGTGATGACATTGCATTGTTCCTGTGTTTGTACACTGTTTGTTGTTATATCCTATTATCTCTTCTTTTGAAAAGCTTAAGTGATCTGATGGAAGTGTTATCTTCTCTCATAACTACTTGGTACCCAGCAAATATAGAGCCCTGCTTTTGTTTTCTGGAGTATACAGCACAAGAATACAAAACTCCATAATATCATTAACAGAAGATGTTTACTTTTCATTTTCTTCTCCAATCTAGTACTGAATTTGGAGATGAGATCATCTGCATTACAGGACGTAATAACAAGGTTGAACCTGTTCTAGTCATAATGAACTATGGGGGCACAAGAATTACTGTACCACAGCTGTTTACATACAGTGAGAATCCTACTGTCACCAAATTCCTGCCAGTAAACAGCTTCAGCAGGTAATGAAATGTTTGTCGTAACTTTTTTCACAGCTGGCTTAAAATATGTGTAATATGTAATAAGAATATTAAATACAGAATTGTTTGGAATAAACGCCTGTACTCTATAAATACACACATTTAGGTATGTATGGTTTGTGGTCTTAACTGCAATTGATGTTTGAAAGTATTTTGTTTGCTTCCAAATTTTCATCCTTTTTCAAAGGTCAATGTAAAAAGTGTAACATCATGACCTAACAAACGGAACATCAAAAATAAATTTGTCTGTGACTTCTCTTGGAGATATTAGGACCTGTTTCCTTCAATACTGAGTAATCACTTGTATAAAATAGGATTTGTTTTTAATGTTTCCTTTTCATTTTTGGTTGGGTGACTCTGGGGCCTGGAATTTTTCTTTGGTAGATCAATAGTGATTTACCCCATGGAATTTAAATTACTTTTTTTCTTCTATATAAATTAAAGCCTATTTTTGTGGATTGCTTTGAGGTACACTATCCCTCTAAATCCATGTCACTTCAATGACTTTAATTCCCACAGGCAACTTGCATTCATTCTTCTGCTTATATGAATGTCTTATTTTTTTAAACAATGTGCTGCAAATAAAAGGGAATAGAGAAGCCAGGTCCCTACAGACCTGTGGAAAATATACTCTCACCTTTATCTCTATGTGTGTATTGTAGGCAGAGAGATTTTAATGGTAACATTGGAGAAGTAAAGCACACAAAGACTGGCATCAATGTACAGCCAAAAATCCTGGCAAAGCAATTTGTACTTTTTTTCAATTCTGCTGTTTTAAATAGAGCTTTAAGTTGACATTGATATTTTAAATTATTTCATCATCAATAGCTTTAACAGAAGTCTTTTTTGTAGGACATCTAATTGTCATATAGGCATTATACATAGAGTTTTTTCAGTGGAAGCAATAACAATGCAGGGTGAAGCAGTGTACAGCTGTGGTAGTCTGCCAGTGCCTTGACTTCATTTTTAATTCTGCCTTGCAGTGGAGGGAGAAATATTACAGTAACTGGAACCGGTTTTGAGCTCATCCAGACTTTCTCGTTGGTGGTATATGCAGAGCGTCCAGAAGCAGGGAGGATGAATCAAAAAAAGGTAATTTTCTTTCTTTTCCCCCAAAGGCATAACACTGGATGTACAACATAATCTGTTCAAAAACTGTGTATAAACTTTCCCACTGGACTTCACTGGGATTGGACTGAAATAAAGTTTGAACAAACAGATTTCTGAGTCTGTGCAGGGTTTTCCTGAGGAAGAAGATCTTGACTTTCATACCATCTTGCCTTACATTCACTTGTACTTTGCAATCTTATGCTTTAAAATTAATTTCATTCAACATGGATAAGGATAAAAGATGTATTTCAGTATTTGGAAGTGTTTGTTTATCTTTCTCCTTCTTCTCCCCCTGCAAGAATTAGCAATTTGCCTGAAACAGGATCTAAATCTTGAGAATGCAGACTACTCAGCTTTGCACAATCAGTGTCTTTCATTTCCTCACATCTCAATGAACCAAGTCTTTTCTTTCTTGCTTCATGCATATTCTACCAACAACACGTCAAAAAGTTGTGGAAAATAACATGTAAAAAACCCTTCTAGCATCTCCTGTTAAGAGGAACTGACATTACCAGTAGTCTCAATTTCCCCCTCTTCGAGTGAACATCACAATTTAATGACATGATTTAGACCTAAAAGTGATCTTCCAGTAAGAACATTATAAGACTTGTTCTGAGGCTGGCTCTTCAGTGTAAGACTCTTGTGATCCATAAAGAGATGGTTATGTGCATGTTTTGTATTGTGTGCATAATTCAACTTTTAGAGTATGCCAGAGCCAGCTGGATTGGGATCAATTAGAACCCTATTGCTAAAGATTTTTAAGAGGAAAACTGCCTCCAATTTTAAGGCCATAAACTTCAAAAGGTAATTATCATGACTCCCAGGACAATCTAAAAGTCTATTTAGTATTCTTGTCAGTGTTTATCAACATTTCTTACACCTCCTCTTATGTATGTTCAACCTGTTGGCTTAATTCAGCATTACCTATAGCATACATTCTTCACTATCCAGACTACTCAGCTTTTCTAATCTTCTGGTTTACTTTCACTTACATGACAATATCAGAAATGTTGGGGAGAAACTATCAAGTTGCATTGAGTCATGAAGTGAGAAACAGAAATGTTGATAGAATAAATATTGAGGGTTCCTATTAGTGTTGTTGCCTGTGGTTGATTTTACTGAATGACTGAAAGTGTCAGGGTAAAAACACTTGTTGAATTGGGGATTGAATTGGGAGGACAGGTGAACTGAGTTGTTACCTTGATAGTTGAGTGACAACTGCTGAATTTTATTCCAGAATTTCGCTTAATTTTTCTGGAGATCTATGAGGTATTATATGGTGTTAGCAGAAAATAATCAACCAAAGTTACTCAAAGTTACAGAAGATAATCAGGATTAAGGGTGACATGTTAATTTCCTAATCTGAGAGGAATTTGATGGTATCAGTTCAGTGGTAAAGAGCCATGGAAATTGATCCATAGCCCAAGCTGCTTCTGCAGGCAACTGCTAGAATGTAGTGAATCAATGATTTATTCCCATCAACAAATTTATTTCATTTTCTTTCTCAGAAATACTTCATGCTATGGTATTTCTGCTCTATGGAGAGGATATAAATTCAGTGGTTTTATTTCTATGATCTAAAGTTATCAACAGTTATATACAGAAAGGAATGTGACTCTGAAATGTGCATGTTCTTCTTGTCTTGTTTCTTACAGTTTTATGGAACGGTTGTTACAAGACTTAATGAAACCACGGTGGTTTTTTCTTCTCCCCCAATACTGGAAGACCCAGAAAACTATAACATTACCACTGTTATTCTAATGGATCATTATAAATTGGTTGTGAAAAATGAGAGCCACTCCTTTGCCTATGTCGCAGATCCAACTTTTGAAAACTTCACAGACGGCATCAAAAAACAAGTCAACAAACTTATTAATGCAAAGGTAAACTTGTCAAAAGTTGGTGCTTGCTCGTTTTTTCCTTGAAGCATGTTTGGAATTTTTCATTCCTTTCTCAGAGCCTTAACAGTTGTTTGGTGCCGTACCCCAAATTCTTGGTAGAGTCCCTTACCTCTGCTAGATGATGAACATTGACAGCTCCCCTTTCCTCCCCACACCCCTTCTCAGAGAGAGTTCCTATCTTTTTAGCTCTTTGGGTTTGCTGAGGATGCCTCTTCCTGATGGGTCTGGCATTTGCATTTGGAAATGCCCTCTCCCAATAGACTTCCCATGGACATCTGGAATGGACATCTCATCTCACACCAGGAAGGAAGGGAGAGAAATCACATAATTCCCAATCACTCTGCTGTTCTGTAGGCTGCAGTGCAAATCATATCTGCTGCTAAAAGTGATCCAGATGGATAGTTGCAATTCAGGATTTCTTGTCTCCCAAGAGTTTGTGATAATAACTCAGCCTTTTATTTTCTGTCTAGGGCAGTAACCTGAACAAAGCCATGACGATAGATGAGGCCCAGGCATTTGTGGGTGATGAGCCTTGCAATATAAAAACTCTAACTGAGACAGACTTATATTGTGAGCCACCAGAAGTACAGCCTCAACCAAAGAAACGGCAGAAGAGAGATACCATCAATAACCTTCCTGAATTCATTGTACGTTACCTTTTCTGTAGAATTTAGTTTCGTGTATCACTAATGCTGTTACAGTGCCTCTTGATGGGGTAATTTGTTCTCCAAAGTTATTGTAGTACTGTGAAGAAACTCTTTGCAGTTCTTTCTTCCTCCAGCTTCTGCCTACTGCATAAAAGATGTCACATGTAAAGAGCAGTCTCGAGGCTGCCAATTCCTTCTACCTTCATTATATAGAAATGTAGAGCTCTAACCAGACAGACTGGGGATTTTTCTTCCCTAGATGAGCAAAATTAAATTACTTCACGGAATAAAGTGCTAGTGACCCAAATTCAGTTTAAAATATTCAGAAATATTTCCTTTGTTTGGCAGTTTGAGCTAGAAATTCACTTGTGAAAATTACTAAGAATTTTGAGTGCAACTGAGAAGTGGACCACCTTACATTTGCGCTTGTTCAGACAAATGTCTGTTTTTATCTAAATAGGTAAAATTTGGACTCCGGGAATGGATCCTTGGAAGGGTGGAATATGATAACCGTGTGACTGATATCCCACTGAGTCTTATTTTGCCACTGGTACTTATTCCTATGATAGTAATCATCGGCATTTCTATCATCTGTTACAGGTAGGTTCTTCTAATTAGGTGCTTTTGTTTCCCTAAAGCTTTCAAGGTAGTACCTGATTGTTCTCAGCTCGGTCTACAGAAACTGTCTTCATTTTTTTTTGAGCTGCAGAGTTAAGACAAAGAGTTACAGCTGGAAATATGTATGAGCACCAATTTATTCCTCTCATGCATGCCAGATTCCTTGGTGTCAGTCAGCCCAGTCCCTCCTTTTTATATAAACACAATTGGTCCCAGGCTTTCCAAGTAAACACTCACAGACTGAATTGCACACATACCCTTTCGAAATGCCAGCTAAAGCTGTGAAAAAGATATTTATTCTGTATAAATACCCATCAACATTTATGCTGCCTCAGTCAGTACTGTAGCTCTGAACTAAATGGTTTTAACTAAGGGGTCATTTTTGTCTTTCCAACTACATTACCCACACACAAACTTCATGATTGATGTTGGAATTCATGCTTCATAAAGGGCCAGAATATATGTTTGTATCTCAATTAAAACCTACTTAGTCCAATTTTAAGGTTAGTAATGAGGGCCTCATACTGTCCCTCAGGAAAGGGTGGATTTCACTCTTATGGTACATATCAATACAGCTGAGGCATGTGCTGTACATTTCTTGTGAACCTCCATCAAACCTTCTGAGTTTGGTCCCAGACACACTCCTGGGTGTCTTAGACCAGTACAGGACATGTTGCAAGCAGTCCTTGTTCAGTGCACACAGAGTTCCTGTACTTGATATATGATTGAAAGATTTGTAGCTACTTCTTACTGGATTTTAAATTATTGGCCCAAATCCACCTTGAAGCAACCAGCCCATGATAGCGCCAAGTTGCTTTACATGGAATTAAGACTTTGGCCACTCTTGCTGGTTTTCCCCTCCATTCTCTTTCTGCCATACTTAAAAAAATCCAAGCCGCAAAAATTTCTTCCAGTCCTTGGGCTTCCCTATCAGAGCTGTTGCAAATTATTTACTTTACCATTTTGTAACTTTTTAAAAATCTTAATTGTGTTCCATAAAGACGCAAGAGCCAACAAGCGGAACGAGAGTATGAAAAAATTAAATCACAACTTGAAGGCCTGGAGGAGAGTGTCAGAGACCGGTGCAAGAAGGAGTTCACAGGTATCACAGATATTTTTACTGCTATGGGTCCTGTTCAGCAATCAAGACATGCTGGAGGAATGGTGCTAGCTCACTAAAACTGTAGTCTGGGAACAAATAATCAATACATCTTAAGTCTTCATTACCGACATTGACATAAAGCAGATATTTTGCTATTATGTATGAGAGAAGTAAATAAAATAAAATAGGTAGCTTAGTTTATTAAAAGAAATTGATTATTTTAGTCTAAAGGAAAAGTTAGAAACTGGGAGTACAAACTGATTGAGATTTGGGTTACTCATAGCCAAACATAAACAAAAAGAATGTTTAATACTGACTAACAGTGCACTTAATATTTTGCATAATGTGCAATGAATGCACATTAAAAACTGTTTTCAGAGCTGCAAAATTTATTTGGAGCCATCAGCATACAAAGGGATAATTTGGTAAGCTCACAGAAAAGAAATAGCATTTTAACCTGTTTGCCATGGGAAAGTCTTAAGCTTGATTAGAGGAGCTAGCTAACAGTTCTATGTAAATGTAGAGGCATCATCCCAGGGAAGGCAGCAGGATGTGTGAAGGCTCAGCATTTTTACATGTTGAACTACTCATTGCAATGCTTAAATTAGGCATCTGAGTGCAAACATTGCAAATACTGGCCTAAATTGTTACCATGAAATGTCACTTCATTATCTGATTTATACTTGCTGCATACTTGCTGGGTCGTGCTGAAATAATCTCTATTTTTAAAAAATACCCACATGCTTTATTGCTAAAGAGAAAACACTATTTCATATTGACAGTGGCTAAAAAGCAAGATTGAATAAAACAGCGGTTTCAGGTAAGAGTCTGACATTAACTTAAGAAGCTCGGGGTATCTCAGATTTCAGCCATGCTGGAAGCCTCTCTCAGCTTGTTTTTTCTGGCATTTCTGGGACAGGATGTTCTTTACTTGTACCAGCTTGCTTTCTCTGAAAACCAACTCCTTCCAGGTTCTGGACACAAACTATTTTGCTGGACAAGCAAATGTTTGAATCAATCCCAAATGGGCTTCATTTCAAACTGAATTTTGAACTGTGAGAGGATCTATCAAGGTTCTTCCTCCCTCTCTCTACCTCTCCCAGGGCACTTTGTATCCATTTCTGAAAGGAGAAGGTACCTTTCTCTTGCTAGGGCAAGAGTAGAGTTACACATTCCTGCTACCTGTAGGGTTGAAAGCTTCCTCTCTGCTCCACAAAGTACAAACACTGGGGAAGTAGAATGCACATCCAAGGAGTAATCCAGTTCCTAAACTACATCCACCCTGACTTACAGTTAAATGAAGTGCTTAAGTCAAAACATGTTCTGGTTCCATACTGTGAAACTGTAATGTCCACAGCACAAAGTGCAAACTCTCTAAAATACATGGGAACAAATATAGCCAAGAAGAGGGACAGGAGGAAGGAAGTACTAATGCTATACAGAGAGAAACCAGAAGATTCTTTGTCCCTCAGCTTTGATGAATGCTATAAAATAAAGAGGAAAATGGATGTGTTAGAGCAATAAATCTCCTGAGACAATGGGTCACTATATTAATTAACATAAAAGCAATATTGGATAATTGTAAAGCCTTCAGCTAGAGTAGCTGCTCCAAAGGATGATTCTCTAATTTTTGTCCTTTATAAAAACTTTAGACTTTTGAGTCCCGTAGAAATATTTCTATCCTTTTCAGTGAACCATTTAACCTTCTTCCTTTCTGCCATCCCCTTCTTTCCTATTAAATTAGCTTGCTTTACACTTTAAACCTCTCTTTCCTGGATTGCTGTGTTTTTAAAAGAACTTCCTGTACTAGCTAGACTCAGAGCATATAGAATATGGATTGGGATGAAAGAAAAATAAAACCAAACCAAAAAATATTGCAATATCTTTTTCTAGTGCTATACTATAATCCTGCATTCATATATATGAACCCACAGAGATGCCAAAAAGATCCTTTTACGGAGAGACAACCATCAATGCTAAAGGAAAATATCAGTGCTGAAGGCAGTTATCTTCATGTCACCATAGGGTTAGCTGTGGTTATAGTTAATAGGACGATTGTTAAAAATAGCAAGAGAAAATGTGAAATGAAATAAGTTTTTACTGTTGAGTTGCTTTTTCACTCTTACAAGGTACTCAAGGAGCTTGTATTGCCTAAAAAACCTGCAGAATTTTTAAACTGAAGCATTAAACTGCATTGCACATTGCAGATCTAATGATAGAGATGGAGGATCAGACAAATGATATCAATGAAGCCGGAATTCCAGTTCTAGACTACAAAACATACACGGACAGAGTCTTCTTCTTGCCCTCCAAAGATGGAGAGAAAGATGTGATGATTACAGGAAAGCTGGATATTCCTGAGGCCAGGCGCCAGACCGTGGAGCAGGCTTTGTACCAGTTCTCCAACCTCCTGAACAGCAAATCATTTCTCATTAACGTGAGTATTGAAGTAGATTCACCTTGTCTCTTAGCTAGGCATACCTGTATTTATGTGTGCAAGACAGCAGGTTTGCTGAACCAAAATTAATAAAAATAAGTGATTTTCATAGGGTTCTGATTTCACAGTAACCACTGCAGATGTGTGGTACCACAGCCAGAGCTTCCTGTTGGATCTCATATTTCTGTGCCAGGCCATGTAATGTGGAGTTAGTCAACATTGCAGTGGCTGTAAAAAGCAGGTATTTCCCAATCTGGCATAAAACTTGGTGTTACAAGTTTGGTTTAGCCTTTTAAGAAATGTGATCAGAGAGTGCTGATTCCATCCTGGCTCCTCTCGGGAGTCACATGCAGACATCTACCAGAATCTCTGCCACAATGAAGGTAGAGGCTCCTCAAGTGGCTTATTCATCAAGACTGATGAGTGCTCACAGCTGCTTTGAAGAGACTTATAATTGATCACTCTCAAAAACTGAAGCTCATTGTCAGACACCTAAATATAGATTTAGACTTCTAGCTTTCTTTCTCTCTTTTTTTTTTAAGGATAATCCAGTGCTGAGCTAGTTAATGGTAGAATTAGAGTTTATGGCAGATGAGTGCACATTTACAGGTGTACTTACATTAGTGTCTTTGTAATTTGATGTGAAAGGACTGGGAATTTGGAGGAGAGGGGAGCTGATTTTCTCTTTTAAAACTGTCACAGAACACTATTTTACATTTAATTAAAACATCCTTTTTAGATAAGGTTTTAGTTAAGAATATAAGTATTCCTTAGGTCAATCCAGTACACTGTGTATCTAAAATCAAAATTTAGGCAACGTTTTCTTATAAGAATTTCTTTCAAACTTCTGAAAACTTTTGATTCAGCACACAGGAGATTTAATATTAAAATAATATTGTTTGTCATAGTGCAGACAAGTGTTGAGTTCTTCATAAACCTGTCATCTGACTTGATTTTACATTTGTTTTCTTTTTCAGTTTATTCACACGCTGGAAATCCAAAGGGAGTTCTCTGCTCGAGCTAAAGTGTATTTTGCATCTTTACTGACTGTCGCTTTACATGGAAAACTAGAATACTACACTGACATCATGAGGACGCTGTTCTTAGAGCTGATGGAGCAGTATGTTGTGGCCAAAAACCCAAAGCTGATGCTAAGAAGGTCTGAATGATTGTTGTATTTCTGTATGTCTCTGGCTCTCTGTAAATATGTTTCTTTTGCCCAAGCATATTAGCAAGTAACCCCACCAGGAGCAGCTGTGGAAGGCACCAGCAGATGCTGGACAGAGGTGCTTAATCAAATACTGCAGTGTAGAAACACTTCGCTTACTTCACAATATCACACTCAACATTTCATTTACTTTTTAATCTAACTTTATTCCAGATGAGCTGCCTTTTATACCACAAATCACCTCCATAATGAGCAAACATAATCAGCTGCATTGTGCATTCAGTGAGGGCTTGCTCTAGTGTTTTAACCCAGCTGTTATTCCCAATAAATTTCAATAGATCTTGCTTTGTGTATGTTGTAGCTTTGTAAGCTGTAGGTTGTTTCCCAGTAACTGCACAACTGGGTTAATGTTTTAGCTCTCTCAGTGTAGACTCAAGCTGAGATTTTGAATAAAGGATGTGTGCTTTTCAGCAGTGAGATGAAGGTATCTACTCAGGAATGATGAGCAATACAAAGCACTTATCCTAAAGCAGGTATATGCTTTCAAGACTTGATAGGAAAATCATTGCATTAGGAGACTGAATACAGTTAAGCATGTAAAAATACTGTATTTCAGGCAAGTAGTAGTATTTTTTTAAACCATATCATTAAGTGCCGTTACTATATTCAGGGTTCTTTTTTTTCAGATCTGAAACAGTTGTTGAGAGAATGTTGTCTAACTGGATGTCTATTTGTTTATATCAGTACCTCAAGGTAAGAGTTGAAGTCTGTTGCCTGTGGGAATTTTTTTTTAATCAGTAATACTTAAAAAACCTACTAAGTATGTCTTTTGGTTTTGCTTTATTTAATTTCCTTTCCTTTACATAGGACAATGCTGGGGAGCCCCTTTATAAATTGTTCAAAGCTATCAAACACCAAGTAGAAAAAGGCCCAGTGGATGCTGTACTGAAGAAAGCAAAGTATACACTGAATGACACGGGCTTACTGGGAGATGATGTAGAGTACACACAGCTGGTAAGCAAAAAATGATTCATAGATTATAAAATCATTCTTTATTTTACAATTAATTCCTATAGTGTTAAGCCTGTACACAGTTTTCTAGACTACGTGAACTGCATAGAAATTCTTGTCATGGGCAGGATTGTTAGTAGTTTGACCAAAACAAGTCTCCAAGCAGGAAAACAGAATTACAAAGCACCTTCTAAAATAAAATTAAAATCCTGCCAGTGCAGAATCCATTTCAATAAATCCCTTTCATAATTTTCAGTTGGTCTGAAAAGTGGTCAGGATGACTGGCTTCTTCCTTTTTCCTATCTAAATTCATTGGCAGTTGATTTTTCCAGAATTCTTGCACTGCCATTATGCCTGAATTCAGAGGTTTTCCCTTGTGATTACTGCTAATCAGCATATTGAACATCATTTTAGAGATAATTTTATTAGTATACCAGATTGTGCTCCTCTGTGGTCCTGTGAGATGGCTCCACAATCTCCAAAACACTTTATGATCCTCTTTCTACATTTTTTTTTCTGTATGAGTCAAAATCTCCTCAACGTGGGCGGCTCAAATGGCATTAAAAGTTGTTTATTTCCTCTTAGGGAAATAATTCCCTACAGTGCCTCTACAACCAGTTCTGGAGACCTGTGTTAGCTGCTTCAAGTGGGATGAAATGGACATTCCTGGCATGGGAACTCCCCCTCTGTGCTCAACTTCCCCTTGTAGCTGATCCTCAGTGCCATGGTCCAGTTCTTTTCTATTATGAATTCTACTTTAACTTAATCCTGTTCACTTCAGAAATTTCCACCACTTTTCAAACAAACTCCAGAACATAGATTCACTGCCCTTTTGGAAAATCCCAAGCAGCCCACTCTTCAGCTCTTCAGAGTGTAAAATCTAGTTTCTTACAATCTTGCTGGTTTTCTTCAAGACAGTGTAGTGAATATCTAAGACTGTCCTTCAGAGAACCAATTTATGAATTTTTTTTCCCTTTCTAATTTCTTTTCATTGACGTTTTAGGAGTAATTTGTAGTTGTCTTCAACTAAAAAAGATGCAGTGACATATATGCAGCATGGAAAATAAATTTAATGAAAAGCTTTATTTCTTCTTGGGTTGAGGAGGAAAAAAAATCACCATTTTATGTATTCTGAAAGGATGCTGATGTGAGAGCTGATGGAAGAAGAGTACTGTAGGACTTGCACTCATGGAGTCACCAGACTGTGACCTAGAGTGCCTGAATGAAGGCAAGAAGAAATTTTAAGTTCAGCTGATGTTTTGAGGATTAGTTGAGTTACTGTCTTTATAAGTGCCACCCATAGAAAACACACTGCATGGCAATGCTGGCTGTAATTTCTACTGTGTATGAAAAACAAAATTTATTTCCACTACACATCATCTAAGCCTTAATGGCAATAATTCTTTACTTGGTGTGATTCTTTGCATTAAAAAAAAATAAAAAAACAAACCTGCAATTAAGCTAAATTAAGTAGTGTAAAGGCATAAAATCCATGTATGCAATCAGAAAAGGGTACAACACGCTTATTAGCTAGATATTAAACACTATACTATTGTACAGTAGCAGTACTACTGGTCCTGACTTACAGATTTCCCAACAAACAAATATTTTAAGAATGTGCCTGTGTGGAAGTTGATGAGATGCATGTATATGTGTATGTATGCATGGTAAAAGATTATAGAGGCAGTAATATTGCCATTAGTTTTTGGTATCTTTGACATGCTGATGATGTTGTGGTAATTCTGAACAATTAGGGAGCATTTGGGCACCAATGTAGGTTACAGCATGAGTTAATTCCTTCACTTCTGCCTCAAAGTGAGACAAGGTGGGTAAGTACAGCATAGAGCAGTTGTCTGCTCTCTAATTGTTCTTATTTAAAAGATGAATCTGTTTTGCATCACTGGTTACACTGACATGCTGCATACTGAACCAGCAGCAAAATCATGTCTAATTACCATGAAGTTAATAGGAAAAGGAAGGTGAAATCTTATGATTAGTTTGAGCAATCTGTCAAGGGACAGTGCAATCATGTTTAATTTGACTGCCGTATGGCATAACTTTTCTTCACTGTTTCAAAATACCATCTCTGCAAGTTTATTTCTGAGGTTTGATGTGATAAATTCAGGCATTATGGTTGGCAGGACCACACATATCTGAGAGCTGCAGTGCTTCACGTGTGCCTGGCCTCCTAGGTTACTTGACTGGCACTGAGCTGCAGTGCTGATTCAGCTAGTGAAAGAAATAGGCTTCTCATAGTATCTATTTGGGTTTTTAAATTTTTTTCTTCCTTCTGGGGAGGTATTCTGGCCATGATTTTCTTATTTGCTTTTGTCTGTGTTGAAACTGACGCTTACATAGCAAAGCTACTTTCAAAAAAATCACTCCAGATTTAGCAAATTATAGGTTTTCAAGAAATTCTCTTTAACGTTAAAAAAACATGTCAATACTATCAGAAAACAGTAATACTTCAGAACTAGCAAAAGCTACTTAGATGTATTCCCTGGAACTATTAGAGTTATTATGACAACAGTAGGCAATGAGGTTTTCAAACACATAAGATGATAGAAATCACTTTTATATGTACATACATATGTGTATGTGTGTGTGGATTTAATGAACAGCTGGTAACAGGAGGTAAAGTTTGGAGAGCTGAACTCACAGCTCATCAGTTGAGCCATGGTAAATTACCATATGTACAGAAGTAGTCTATTCATCTTTAACACCACAGCCATGAAGAAAGCATAAAGGAAGGCAAAAGCACATAATCTAGGAGTTAACAAAGTACAGTTTGAATTATTATCGGGAACTCATGAAATTTGGGCTTCTCAATACATGGCCTTTTTTATTACTAACTTGGTTTAGTATTACCAAGTTAAAAATGAAGCATATAACGAGTCAGTGGTCCAACTGCTTTCTTGTGTCTTTCTCTTTAATAAACTCCCAAGACTCCATAATATTAGCATATTAGACATGACTAAATCTATTCTGTATTTTCTCTGTCTTGTCGTAGTGGGAGAAATTAACTGGAATTTATGATAGCTGGTTGGCTGAATAACAGCAAAAGATCCTTCACATAATCCCTCAGATACTGTTTGCATTAAAATAACCCAGAAAAACAGATTCAGAGATAATTCAGCACTGATTTGCCTTAATAACCCTGTACATTCTTTTATTCACAGACAGTTAATGTATATGTACAAGAGGGAGGAAATGATTCCATACCTGTGAAAGTGCTGAACTGTGATACCATCTCACAAGTAAAGGAGAAGATAATAGACCAAGTCTATCGAAATCTGCCATGTTCTCAGTGGCCAAAAGCTGACAGTGTAGTTCTTGGTACGTAGTTACTTGTGATACTGTATTGAACAGGTGAGACCTCTTGTGTGACTTTGTATTTTCTGAAAAAATGTCTACAAGAGGATTTTATTGCTTGGTTATGGTTTGGTTTGTTGGGGTTTTTTGTTTCTTTGTTTGTTTGTTTTAAAAAAAAAGCTG
>VWYI01034224.1:0-22414 GCA_013399455.1 Anthoscopus minutus
GAGGTACATGATCCCTGTGACGATATTACTAGGACTATGTAGCTTCAGCAGCCTTGGAATTCCCTTAAAAATTTTGGGACAAGGAAGAAACACAAAGATCTTCCTTCCTTTTCCCTTGTATGTCATGTTAGAGATATTTAGTAGCCAAGATGCTGAGGTCCTAAATAAATGAGATTTAGGGAAAGAAATAGGCAAATTAATTCCTGGGTTAAGCTAATCTCAGAAAGCACTTTAGAAAGATGCTTGAAATGGATTTGTAGAGACAATTATTTCAAAGAATATTTCAAGAATATTTTATAGAAAGAATCAGCTTTTATGCCTTCACAGATATTCTTGCAGAATGGAAGATGCAGTTAATAGTAAAGTGTAGCAACAAAAAAGTCCTCACAGAATTAAACTGTGGTCCTACAAAAATAATCAACACCGAATTAAATTCCTATATGGAATAAGTGTGCAAACAAAATATCTGAGAGTATCTGATGCTATTCAAGGTAAAAAGCTTAATTTCATTATATTCTGAGTCCCAGGTAATTGGTGTACATTGGGAATATCTGATCTGTCCTGAATGATCCAATATAACTCAGACTATTCCATGACAATATTTAACACTCTCAAGAAATAAATCTAACACTTGATACAGCAATTCTGATGTCTGCCAGATCTTGTTCAGTGGGATTTTTGCAGTATGCAGAAGTAGTGTTCATGACAATTTACAGTAATTCTGACTGCCTGAGACAAAAGAAAGCTTTCAGTACGCTGCACGACAACCTGATTACCTGGAGACTAAATTATTTTTGTTTGCTTGAAGTCTAGCAGCCCTATTATGCATTTGCTAGCCAAATGTACAGAAGGAATGTGTTTGTTCCAATGGGTCTGGGCAGAGTGAAGGAAAATGTAATGTCACCTTGCATATCTTGTGTTCTGCCACTGGAGCTCAGCATTTTGAAAGCCACAAATAGTCAACAAAAAGCTAAAAAGATGATTGGTCAAGTAGCTTACAACTTTCAGACAAATCTGTATTTCCTGCAGGTATGAGTATGGAATGAGAATTTATGCAGGCGCATGACAGTCAACATCTCCTGTGGTAAAGGGGCAAAAGTCCAATGATATGATGAGATCCTTTATAATCTAAAATTATTTCTGATGGATAAGTGTTGAAGTAGTAAAGGAGTCCTAACATCCCCCTTGACATTCCTAAAGATTCAACAGCCATGAGATGTATTTTTTAAACTTCTATCCTTAATTATATTGAGTCAAAGAAGTAATGTGTAAGGAATCAGTTCTTTGTCTGACAACCACTCGATATGGGGATGCTGATGGGTGATTTTTGGAGGTGAGCTAATACTTGTGCTAGAACTTTCATGAAGATACTTCATGCTGCAAAATGCGCTGAACCCAGGATGATCTTAAGTATGCCAGTTTACAGAGATATTCCTTTACTGAGACAACTTCATAGTTGGCAGGTGCAGTGAAGGGCAAAAACCATGAATCGGTCTTTCTTTTGCAGATGAAAAATAATCCAGTAGAAGTAATCCAGTAGAAGTTATCCTCCCCAATTTTTATTTAGGTTACAGATACTGAAGATGAAGGGCTGTCCACCCTTCTTCCTTGATACAAGAAAAATATGTGTTCTCATGCAATTGAGATAACATCAATTTTATAAGGAAAGATGGGTTTTCCTAACTGGAAATGATGCCACAGGTGGGTCCTGCCTCCTGGAAAAAGACCATTCAGGCCAACCTTTCAGACAGAGTGATCTCCATTTATAGGAAAAGGAACATTTCAGTGATAACTGGGTATGTCATCAGACACACATTGGTCAATATGAGCACAAAGAATAAAAATAAGAACCTCAATCACTGATTTTACACAACAACTTTCTTCAGAGAATGTATCAGGAAATATCTAAAAAGTAGTCATTCCTATATTAAAAAATCTTATTCTGAAAGTGTTAATGTTATTTTTCCTTGCAATATCATATTCAATAACGTTATTTGATAATTTAATGGATTATTTGATTATTCAAGTTCTTTTGACTTCTTTATAGTTCTTTTATGTAGTGCCTGTGGGTTTTATACAGGTGCCCACATTTGTACAATGATTTAGGATGGAAATTAAAAGCTTGCTTAATAAAAGAGGAGTGAAGCTCCGGAATAATCACTCAGAATCAAAGGGAAATAATGACTTCATTTAAGCTGAAAATTGAGCAGTTTATGGAAAGAGGTAGCAAATGTAGTTGTCTACATAATCTAGGGAACTGATCTCAAGCACCTGAGGCCATTTCAGTTTCATGCACTTCTAAGAGCATAAAATAAATTTTAATCTAGATGCTGGGAAAGAAGAAAGATTTTAAAAGGTGTCTTTTCCATGTTATCTCATTCTCCAGAACATGCTGTAGTTATTTATAAATGTGTAACCACCAGCTGCCTTTTCTCACAGGTTTTTTCTTCTCTCAAAAATACTCTGATAAGCAGCAAACAAGGAACAACCACAGGCATTTGTATGTAACTATTTATCTTCAAAAGCAGTACAGCAGGGATATACAAAAACATGAAAAGTAAATTAATAGTATTTCTTATGAACTTTTGGATTTCTTTTGCACTTGCTTTGTATTTTCACATTGGAGAAAGAGAAGAGAAATGCATAATTGAAGATATTCCCAGTGACACCTTGGTAGTCGGTAGGTACCTGTCAATGCTTTATGATGATCTAACCTATGAAATAACAAAGATAACTGGAAATGTAACAGCGATTTCTGTGATTGATGAATATGGTAAAAAACCAGAAAAGGGCACTCTGAAAATAATAACTCCCTGCAGCAGTGATTAGGTTTAAAGTGCAGGTTTTCAGAGTGCTTTACTGACTAAACAGAGAAAAAGAATTTTTTTTTAATTCTACAACTGTGGAACTGCTGCTTCCATGTGTGTTTCTGCACGTTCTGATGGATGCACTCATCCGTATTAGAATTTCTGTAACACTTTTCCCTGTATCAATCGGAGAGTCACTTTTTGATAAATGCTAGTTTTAAAAGAGATTATTCACAATGTACTAAAGTTTCATTTCACCTCTGATATCAGAAACACATTAAATTAATCTACAAGACTGTAAATTTAATATTTCAAGGGGATCATAAAAAATAATACAAATTAATTTTTTTTAATAAAATGATAAGTGAAAGACAATCCATAAAATGTAATTTGAGTACAGCATATTATGCTTTTGGAGGTCTCAGTGTGCCTTCTAGAGGCTAATCTTCCCAGAGCACTAGTAGTAATCAGAATGGTTTTTCTTGTTAATTAACCCTTTTTTGTAGTACTTTAAAACATTTTCTAGTGTAGTAAAAATGTATTGCATTACACTCTGTTATGAAGTGCTCCTGAGCAATATTAATCATTAACATACCTATATATGTATTTTTCCTGAAAAAGCAATGAAGATGTTTAACGTTAAGCTATGTTTTATTTAACAGATCTATCTATGTTTTTTATTCAGGGAATTACAAAGTACAACGCTGGGATATACATAAACATGACTTTCTTGAATCTGCTCCTGGCTTGGGAATGTTTGTGACTGTCACAAGTCCTACTGGTGAGGTAAAAATGCTTTATAAATGTTTCTTTAGGATTTATGACTTGACTTCTGGCACTGGCAGGCAGCACTATCTAAAAATAAAAGACACATCCGGGGAAGAAGTAAATCTACATCCTACCAGCTAGCTCAGCATTTTGATGCTGAAAGATAAAAGTAAAAAGAAATGATGATATTTAATAATTATGTGTATGGACAATTTTTGCATTATTACCAGATTTGGGAAATAGTGTCAATAAGAAGAATAAATGACAACAGAGAAAACAAGTTTAATTAAAAATAAACCCCAAAATTCACTAATGAAGTAAAATGGTATAGAATGTACTTGAGCAGCAGAAAGGCACACTGATGATAAAAAAAACCCAAAGTCAAGGTCACCATGAGGCTACTTGTAGCCCTCATGCAGAGCAGATGCCTGAACTGCCATAAGGTCCTGAGCTTTTCCAGCAACAATTTATTTCCCTGCCTAGACAAGGCCTCAATTAAACTTTGAATGTTTTAGAGAGCATTGGCTTTCGTACATTGCAAAATTCTGTAGCATTTTAATGTTCACTGTGAACTAAAATTGTTTCGTTTTCTCTAAATATGTTCTGAAATTTGGATAAATTCAATGATGTCAGCTTAACTGATTCCTTTTTGCATCCAATTCACTGTACTGTTTTTTATTTTTTCATTGGTAATTAAAAATTAAAACCCAAATGCATATACCTAAATTGCAGGTACAGTTGTCAAAACTATACGGGCCACAAGGGACCTTTTCTTTTACATCCTACGTCTCTGGGGAGCACATCATCTGTTTCCAGTCTAACTCCACAAGATTTGCAGTGATTGCAGGAAGTAAACTGGTAGGTGTATTCCCTAAATATTCTTTGTTGTAACAGTATAAATCATTTACCAACAGCAGAGATTTCAAATTGGATTAGAAGTTGATCTAACTTCTAGAAGATAATTCAACATTCTTTAGCATCTAAAGAAAGCAAACATAGAATTATGCAATGAAGAGACAAAATTACTTTTCTCATAGTTAAAAAGTCATAATTCAAGAGGCAAGACTAAGGATAGAGAGATTCAATGTTTGTATTGTGCTTTGAATGTGAAAGACTCTGATCAATAAGAACACCTAATTTGGATCAAAAAGACAAATATGTAAGACTGAGTAACAGAAGAACTCATCATAAAGTTATTCCACGTATTCACTAACTTATATTGGATTCATAACGAAAATGTAACATTTTAGTTTTTGAAATGATATTCAAATGAAGAATATGTCAGCATACTTGTTATTGTCTACTACAAGCAAAGTTGGTTTTAATGCACATTTGGGGAAAAAACCCATCAGAGGCTTTTATATCATGGCTCTACTGATTGAAGCAAAAAAACTTACAAATACTCTTTTGAAATTTTATCTATTTGCTGATTTCCTAAAACAGGAGAGAATTACTCTCTACAGTGGTTTGGGGTTTTTTTCCTCCTCAGCTCACAGCAAAAGATTTAAATAACCAGCTAAATATAAACATCTTCTAAACATGTTAAGGTAGGCTAAATCTCAGCTGTGCACCTTGGAAACCTGTAGATAACATACAGAATCCTGGAGTAGGATTATTACACTGGAATAACAAGATGTTCTTACGTGCTGATTGATAGAAATTAATGGAAATTTAATCATATACATTGCAAAAGCAATTAGGTCTAATCATAAATTTAAAAAAATTCTGGAGCTTATCAATTAGAGAGAGTAGGGATAAAGCTTTGGCTGGTCACAGTTAACTATGCACCATGAATGTGATTCTGAGGATGTGCAGGTGATTTTTATCTGCAATAGATGGGGGTGTATTGACTTTATTTTACATGATACATGTAACATCTAGAGTTCTGACCATCCTATATAAAAGAAGCCAAGAGATGCAGGGAAGGAGAACATTATTATCACAAATATTAAATAATGGTTTTTGTTTGAGGACACAGAAATAAAAAAAGGAAAATATTGTCCTTTTTAATTATATCTGGAGGAATAAAGATGACAAAAGGAAAAAACATTCTTTAGTGAAGGCAAATCTTTAACTATTCTTCGTAAGAACCATATAGTTATCTGAACTCCTTCAAACAAATATCAAGAAATTAATGGACCACAAGGTTGTGAGATGGATTTCTACCTATACAGTTAGGTAACAGACAGATGAGAACACTCCATTTGTGGCTGATCTCTGAGCAGACCTTACTTCTATTATGGTAATATCAATTTCTAGGGTTTCAAAAATTGTTTGGCTAAAATCTTTAAATTTTCTCTTAGGTACTAATTAGCTTCTAAGAGAAGTTTGTCCTACTAGCTTTAGTAGAATTTTTCATTTATGCCAAAATAAGTTGCATAACATTGCAAGCTCTATTCTTCTCTCTTCTTTCTGTGGCTCTATTGCTTGGCTGGCTTGAGGCATTATTGCTATAGATCATACAACAGCCTAGAGGATGTTGGGAGATATTCCAGCCTGGATAAATAATGTGAAGAAAACAGTTATGTGAGGGAACCTAAAAGTGTATTTGTAAAAAGCCTTCAACAGTACTATTAAAGATAGTAATTTCTGCAATATTAGGATGAAATGTGAAATATAATGAGCATTCCTTTTTTTTTACTATTTTGGACAAAGCAACATTTTAATGGTGGTTTAATCAATACTAGAATAAAATAATGCCCTAACATTAGTGAAGATTTTAAATTTGTAAAGCTAATTTAGAAATAAAATTAAGAAACTCTTCAAATTTTCCACCTGATTCTAATTTTAGGAGGGATTTTTATAAGCATTAAAACTATTTTCCTGTAATGCTCTTAAGGGGAAATTATAATTTGTTTCATTTTTATTCTAAGGAAATTTGAAAAAGCAAAATATACAGTAATGAGAACATTGTTTTCTGTTTGCAGCGTATCCACTTGGATATCAGGGTTGGGGAGCATTTTTTGGATGAATCTGCTATTCAAGCCAAAGACAAAGTGAATGAAGTTCATGTCAGACTGGAGCATTTAATTGAGCAAATCCATCACGTAACCAGAGAACAAGACTACGAAAGAGTATGTATGTCCCCTAATGGAAATGTTAAAAATATTGTACATAGGCTTATTAATTTATAAAGCATTAGGAGGTCTATTATCCAATTGCAGTGGTATTTTTAACTAACTCCTAAAAATCTATCGATATTTAACCAAAATAGTCTCCATTACCTTGCAAAATACTTTTAATCGATTACATACAAATTAATTAATCACTGTGGACTCATTCTTGTAGCAACAGGTGTTATTTTATAGCAGAAGGTGTTGTTTTAAAGCAGGATTTTCCAAGTAGAGTTTCCCTGGTCAGACTCAGCCACAGCAGCCAAGCAAGTGGCAGGTACCACTGTCGGTGATGCTGCCAGCTGCAGTTCCCACACTGCCTTGTATACACAAACTTTATTGAGTGGAGAAGGAAATGACTGAGTGTATATTTATATATCCCCATGGAAAAACATAAAGCTGCCCTTCTTCAAACAAGTGTACACCCAGTTGCTTTTCTATATGCATGCAGATAGACTGTGTTTGAAATATATCAACTAATTACCCTAAACCAGAAATTTGGCTACAAAAGCGCTCTTGACAAGAAATATGGAAGTGACTGTAAATCTAATCAGGTTAAAATCAGTACTAATGGAACATGTTTAGCACAATACATCTTCTATGAACAAGGGAAGCTCTGTTTGCCATCCTCTTTCAGGTTGCAGTGTGCCTGCTTCTCAGTTTTGATTTGTGAAGATATCCACCATACAGATAAGTACAAACCTTTTTTTCAGTGGAGTTTTTGTTCACCACTGTGCAGAAGAGGGATGCCTTTCTAGTTACCATGAAACATACAGATGCCAAAAGTTAATAATTATGCTTTTCCTTTATTCTCTAGGAGCGTGAAGAAAAATTTCGGAAAACAAGTGAAGAAACCAACAGCAATATTTTGTGGTGGGCTGTAGTACAAACACTAATTCTCATCTCTGTTGGAATCTGGCAAATCAAATCTCTCAGAGATTTCTTTATATCTAAGAAGCTTGTTTAAGTTCAATAAAGTCAATGCACAGATTCAAAAATTGTACACCATGTAACACTAAACATCCAAAGAAACCTGCACCTATGAGAAAATTGCTTGTATGAACTCTCAACCTTCTCTCATCTTCTGCTTGGATTCTAATTCTGCTTTCTTCAGCTAGGTCACAACCTCTGGCATCCCCTTACCTTTTACTCCTTGAATTCCATCTTTTATCATCTTTTCCCCCCTCTACAGATGTAAAGTTAAATACAGGAGTCAATGACTAAGGCAGCATTTAAGTTCAGCACTTAATGAAGAACATTTAATTTAATTTAGGTTAAATATAAAATAGAAATCTGAAACAAATTTTACTAAGATTTTAAATTACTCTGCTTGCTGAGTAATCTTATTTGGCACCATGAACAGTTCAGCACTTCAGACTGACTAGGATTCAGATAGTAAACAGAGAAATAATTACATCTCCTGTGGGTAAGAGTATCTTGAACTCAATCTATATATGTTTAACACCTAAATATAATTGTGAATGCTTTCTTGAAAAATATTCAGAGTTTGACCTGATCATTGGTGGCAGCAATTACCATGGAAGAGAGAGACCTAGACAAGCAATTTGGAATAACACTTTTTACTTTCAGAAAAGTCCTAAACATTAGGCCATAGAATGGATCAGATGCCTCCCACAGTTGTTTATGTAAATTATAGTCTTTATGAAGTATGCCAAAGTAACCCAAATTATATTTGGCATTGGTAAACAATTGCAATTTTATTTTAACTCATTCCCACACTAAATGTTCCTGTGTTGAGAATTTTAATAATTTTAATTATTTACCAACTTTAATATGACTGCCTACAGAAATTACAGTTTTTGACTTAACTTTCCATTTCACTTATTGCAGCTTGGTTGCATATACCTTTATGCCCTAATTTAGCTACTTTATGTACAAATAGCAGTATAATACAGTATCACACTGACAAGTCAAAGGCTATGGTTAAAAATCCAGATAATTAGCTAGACAAAGCAGTAGTAGTAGTAGTAGTAGGAAGGAGTTGGAAGTGATTACATACAAAAACATGGAAGTCAAAGTTTCTAAAGCGCTGTGATAGCAGAATATTGTGGTTTGTTCTCCTACCCATCTTTTCAGACCCTTTGCTAGTTTAAAAGGCAGTGAAAGGTGAAATATCTGTAGACCAATTATTGTTCTAAAGGCACTGCCTTCTTTCTGCTTTCCGTCTTCCCACCTGTTGTTTTCTTTAGCAAGGAAATGACATTCCCTTTAAGTCTACTTGCATTTCTAGCAAGGGAATTAAAATACAGCTGGTAGTATGTGAGAATCAATAAAATTGATACAAAGCAGAAACTAAAACACAATGTTCCAGGGACCAAATCAATCCAAATAAAATCTCATAAAGCTACTCACTGCATTGTGCCCTGTATTTAAAAATTCAGATACTTCAGAGGTGCCACATGGAATGACCAGTAAGTAAGTGTTATTAAGTTAACCTTTATAGAGCACTCATTCACAATATGTCTTGTAATAACATCTTTGGTGGTGGGTAAGAAGGAAATATGTGTTAAAACCATAGGTTATATGAAGTCCAAGAAGAAAGTAATAAAGTGTTGCAACAAGGTTGTGGCGCAGACTTTAGCTGATATTTAGCGTAAGGCTCCTAACCACATCCCAACAACAAACATTATTTCACTTACAATACACTCCAGCTGGTAATCTAGGACAAGAAACATTTCAGAATTTATAAAAGAGTTGATCATGTTTTACCATATTAATTAGGTCTATACTCAAAGAGTATAGACTCAGCACTGAGACTTGGGAGTCTTGAATACAACTTGTGATTGCTTAACTCTTTACTACAGCTACTGGTACTACTATTATTAAACATCATCATGATAATCTTCATCATATCATCATCATCTTTGCTTCTATGAAATGTTTTCAGTTTCCTTCAAGATTTTTAATTAACTCCATAAAGCAGAAGCTGACTCATAGCTCCTTTGGGAAGCACTTTGGGGTCAGAAGTCTTTGTGAGGTTAAAAGCTTCCTCTGCATTTTGTGGGTCTGTCACACCCAGAGCTACAGCCTGCACTGCAACTGGGTCTGTAAGGAAACTTCTCCCTAACATTTTCATCAAGGGACACTAGCAAGAAATGTTTGGGGGTTTTTTTATTTGGTTTTTTTTTTGTCGAAGAAATGAACATCAAATCTCCTTGTTTTGCTCTTTTCCATAACAGAGGATGCCATAGTAAACCTGTGATAGCGAATTAACAAACTTCCCGGATTCTTGCATTTAAAAGAGTGAAATCCACAATTATTTTCTCTGGTGGTTTTTTTGTTTGGTTTTTTTTTCTTTTGTTTTGGTTTTGTGTGTTTGTTTTGGTTTGGCTTTCTGTGGTTTTTTCCCCCCCTCATCCGCTGACCGGCTAGGATGAGCAGCGCAGGGTTCGTGCTGAAGCCGCAGTCCGGAGCCCTGTGGGTGCAGTTCAGTTCCCCACGTGAGGGGACAGGAGCGGGAATCTCCCAGAGCACCGTCACTGTCGGCACCGCTCCAGTTTTGTAGTGGGAAGCCAGAAAAAAACAAGTTTTTCGGGAGGTGTGTGAATACCAAGCTCTGTCGCCCTGAGGCACCGCGGCGGGAGGGCCGCGGCCGCGCTGCCCTCAGGGCTGCCTCAGCGGGCGGGACGTGGCGGGGGCGCACCCGCGGGGCTCGACCTGAGGAGAAGCGGCTCTGCCTCTGCCCCGGGCCGCTGCCAGGCCCTCCTGCCTCCCTGCCCTATGGCGTTTTTCCCGTTCTGCAACTCCTGCCTGGCCGAGCCCCGCAACCCCACGCCGGTGTTCCGCCTCACCAGCTGCGGACACGTTTTCTGTGAGGTTTGCCTGCAGAAAGGTAATGGCTGCTGGGGCGCGCCAGGCTGGGCGGGCTGTGCTGGCGTGCACACGTCCGGCCCAAACATGGGTATCTCTGACCCGCTGTGGGGAAAAAAGAAAGTTCTGAGCACTTTTTTCGAATGTTACTGATGAGCCTTTCCAATCCTTGCTGTTGATTCGCTTTCAACAGTAAACCCCGCCTATGTCGGCCTCAAGGTTGGTATGTCTTTTGAGAGCAAGCCTTGGGTACCGGCAGTGGAGGCTTTAATAAAACTGGATTCTGGATGGTTATGATCCATAGTTTTTTTAAAAAACCCGCAAATAGATGGCCTTCTGTTCTGGCTAATTTGGGAAAAATAATGTTTTTTCCTTCAGGAAAGAGCAATTAAGAAAACATAGAATTTGTTAAGGGTAGGGTTTGTAAATAGTCTTAATAAGTTTTAAGGCTCAGTATTGTTCCTGAAAACCTTCAGCAGCATGAGGGAAGATTGGAGGTGATGTTTTGAAACTCTTGTGTTATGTACAATTTCAGAGTCATATTCTGGGACTCCTGTGATATTCCTGGACAAAGATATGTGGGTAAGACAGAGGAATAATGAAGTTGTTTTTCAAAAGAAAAAGAATGCAGAAGATAAATATCAATGTTTTTCCCTTTCACATCATGCTAAATACCCTGGATTTTGTAACGGCCCACAGAAGAAATGACCGATCTGTATTTCAGAACTAAGGACTTTTGACTAGGTGTTTTCACAGGGTTGCAGGCTTCTAGAACATGAACAACATCTTTCCTTTCTGCTCTTAATATTGTTTGGCAGAAAAACATGTGGAAGATTATGTGTCTTTCTGCTGTGAATTCAATAGTAATGAGAATACAAGGTTCAAAATGTATTTAAATATGTTTATAAACATTCATTCTTAGAATCTTCAGAAAGGCAGTAGCTGGTAAAATTATCAATTTTTATAAATATTGAAATTATGTGCATTTGCTATAGATATTTTCTAATATATTTGCTGATAATCAGAGAGTTTTAAAGTCATGAAGTTTTAAGAAGTGGTTTTATTGTTTTCTTACTGGAGGAATTCAGAAGGTAAAATTATTAATTCCTTGACATTGGGATTTCATATGTTTTCTTGTAAGAGCTCAACTGTGCCCCAGTCTAAAAATCCCTGTATCAGATTGACTGTAAGTCATTAGTGCACTTAAGCATACATTTAATTAAACCAGGCCTATTTAAATCAAGGGAACTCAAAGTCACCTGCATTCTGTGACACTAATGATATTCATAAAATCATTTACATGAAAGCTTATTTACAGTAGTAAGAGCTGATGACATTCACACGTTTTTTCTGTGCAACTTTGTGTAATGGTTATAGAATCAAATTCTTTATTCATGTTTATTTATACTTCTTGTATAACCTGCAGATTTCTTCCACAAGCTTCAGAGGTTTAGGTATCACATTCTATTTACAATGTATTCAATATATATTCGCTTTGATCTATATTCTAAATGTGTCTTTACCTTACAGGCAAAAAAGATGAATGTTTGGTCTGTAAAAGTTCTTGTCATACCATAGTCCTTTCAAAAGAGGTAAACCAAGCTTTAGTTTTGTTGCATTACATTAATCTGTGATTTGCTTAACAGCTAAACTATTTGCATTAAAAAATGCTTCACTTTTTGTTTTTGCCAACTGTGGCATGAATATTTACTGTTAATAGGTTGCTAGGTGCTAGACAGCTCAGCTTTTTGTTGTATATATTCCTTCAAAGTAAAGCCTATGGAAACTTCTTAGGTTTTCAGGTACTGCTAGACTGTAAATCATTCTAAACTTTTCAAGAAATGTGGCTGGATACTGTGGAACATCAGTGTCTACTTTCAAAATGTGGAAAAATGTTTATTGATACTGGCATTTGTACATCACAGAAAATGAACTGTAATGACTTATTTCATGTAATGGGCTGAATTGAAAACCTGCATGATTGCTCAGCAGTGTTTTCTAGTGAATTAGGTTTTTTTGTCCCTGTTTCCTCATAAGCATAACTGTTTTCCTTGTGGCTGTGTGATTAAGGAAGAGTTTGAAATATTGTTGGGAATTCTTGTATTCACTGGAGAATTAAGAGCTTTTAATTATCTTTCTTGATTAATCATTAGGAATATTTAATTTTGCCATTTCTTCCAGGAGCAATCTTCTTTTTAGCTGATTTCATAAATAGGTTGTGAAAACATTCATATATTTGTAGACTGATGCCTACCTGAGAGACAATGCCTTAAAAGGATAAAAGAGAAACACTAGAAACATTTAATAAAATTTCATACAGCTAAACATGAAGGCCTCCTAGGAATCTTACACATTGAAAAGACAATGCTGCTAAAAATATTGTAACAAAACAACAAAATGCAATTATAATACAAAGGAACAATACACAGTATTCAAATATGAAAAAAAAATCAAAAAACCCTTCATAAAAATTCTAAAGAGCATATTTTAATATGCTTTCAAAATCAACCTATTGTTTCTGCAAACTTTGTTACTAATTTCAGTCAAAGAATAATTTAAGTTGTCAGGGACCATCTTGTCCAACACTTTGCTCAAAAGAATGTCAATTTTTAAGTTACCTCAATCCTAAATTGCAGTATTTCATCAGAACTTGATAATTCAAAAACAGAGAAGGAATTAAAAAATGCAATGATTGGGATACTAATGAAAATATTAGATGTTTTATTAGAACCTGCCACTGCTCTGGAGAGCTGGAAGGAAGCAAATTACCATATTCTTTAAAAAAGACATTAATGATGATTGCTTATCCTTGATTAAGAACAGATAAAATGATTGGAATGATAATTAAAGATGCATATAAAAAAGTCATGGCTCTATAATTCAGGAACCTGAGTGGAAATATACCTGGTAAGCTTTATGAGCTTGATGCTACGGAAGAATTCCCAATGAGGAGGAGGTCCTATAAATGTGTTAGAACTCCTAATTAAATTGTATGTTGGGGTAATCAACATGTACACATTAAATATTCTCATCTTTCCAGTAATGCATTCTTGTCACCTTTATGTCTTCCTTCTGTGTCTCATGATCCCCACTTGCTTTTCCCCAGAGGATGGTTAAGTGTTCTGATAAATCAGAATCTGGCTGTTCAGTATTTCAGGACATCATAAGAACATCTGCTACTCCTCCATGCAGCAGATAAAATACAAACAGTGTTATACAAATCTTTATTTGTAAGAGTTTTTACATCAGCATGAAGCTAGTTGAGTTTAATTTTTTCAAATCTGATGGTTACCTAAACCAAGATCATTACTTTAATAGAACCCTAAATAGACTGCTAGAGCTTGGCTCCTCTGAATGCATTTCATTTAAGGGAGCTGAATGTATTTTATAAATATATTAAGTTTTTAAGATGGAATATTATTGTCTTGTTTGTATTTTATTTACTGAAATACTGTAGATAGGTTAACTGTGCTGCCTCTCTGCGTTTCTTCATCTATCAGCTGGAAATTTTTGAATGCTTTGGCTAATTTCAACCACATTCAAAATTGCAGAGGGAGTCTCAAATACAATTAATTACCTCCTGTGAGTTCTGTAAAAATTAGTAACTGGAGAAAGCAAGGAAAAGCAGCTTTCCTAAAGCATGCACAGCTCTACAGTGAACAAACAGTGCAGGCCATCATCAGTTGCTGCATGGGACATCCCAGTAGCTGATGTCACAATATGGGAAACAGAAGATACAAATCTATTGCAAATCCAAGTTGTTAATTTAGCTCCTTGCACAATTAGTTTTTACACAAGAGAGACTCAAATTCCTGTTATTGTTAAAAAGGTATAATTTAAGCATGCATTGAAAATAGGTTTGGCTGTTGTTTAATATTGGGTATTTGATGTTATACTAGTGTTAAGATATTTTTGGTGTAGATAAAAAGACTAGTTTTCTAGATGTTTGTGTATTTCAAAGTGGAGCAAAGCCTAACCCTTTTTTATTTCAATGCACTATTTTTGAGTGACTGCACTTATCCTTCTGCTTTCTCAGTATCCCAGAAAACTTAGCATCATTCACAGGTGGCCTAGTTCTTATTTCTTTTAATAATTTGCCTTTTGAAATTTTTCTCTTTTTTTAAAGCTTTTTGAGATTTTTAATAGTTCTGGGAGTAATTTAGATTTTTCCTACAGCAGTTCTTTTTTACTGGACTTTGAAAAATGGTTCCTTACATGAAGGCTGCCTTCTTTCTGGAATAGCCTTTTCCTATCGTCTAATAACCTGTGTTATTTTTGGTCTTTTTATTCAAATTTGGGGCACTTGTAAACCTGCCTTCTCTTATACAATCACATTATATCAAAGAGAGCCATCCAGTTTGCAGGTAGATTTTTTTCCCAGATTTGTTGTTTTCAAAAGCTGCTTAACTATTTTAACTTAGTACTATAGTATAACTATTTTGGAGTTATATTTCCTTTGTTTTTCTTATTTACAGATTACTGTATATTCAGGATTAATTTAACACATTATCTACACAACTTGTAGATTTGGATAGATGTGCCAATGTCACTATTATTCTGAAATTCACTTTATATTTTGAAGCATTTTTTTCCTCACCAAAAGTAACAAATATATTTTTATTACAATGATTGCTTAGGTATAGAGTACTTGGTCAGCATTTTTTAAAAGCACAGGTTGCCATTTGTGAGGCCACATCATGATCTCTGATTAAAAGTCATAAAAGTCACACAAGTCATAAAATTCTTTAGACATTCAGTAATTACTTTAGGACTCTTTCCTTATTTAAGGATAATATTCTGCTGCCCAGTGGACAGGGAGAAACAAAGGCATCCCAGTCAGCACTGGAACTATTCTGAAAAAGGACTTGGAAACAAAACTGATTGCAGGATGCATCCATGTGGCTGGGAATGTTGAGAACCAAAGAGCGTGGAAAGGGGCTGCCAAAAACCTGGCTGTTGGTGTGAATGCACTGCTTCTTCCAGGGGCCACAGCATCCTCACTGAATGTCTGCTGGACACTGGTACTATCTGAATCACAATAAGTATATATGTGGGTATTATTTTTAAACAAAAGCCCAATGCTTTCCAGATGGTTGATAAAGCCATTAAAGAAAAATAGGTTTAGTTTCAATTTCTGCATTACCCTTCTCTGATCTGTCGAATTTTTTTATTTATATACATCAGTCTATTTAAGAAATAATTTTAAAAATACTTTATTTAATATGGCTTGCTAATACAAATGCTAACCTTGGTATATTTTCATTTCTTCATAGATGAGTCCCGAAATTCAATCACTGTTCATGCGAGCAGATGGGTTATGCAAGAAATGTTCAAAAGAAATATCACAGGTGAATCTGCCTTAAAACTTCTTAACTCTATAAAAAATCAGCAAGTCCTACTGATTTTTATGTGAATGACTGTATGAGTGAATTCTTGAAAATGAATGTATGCCCATTACCATCTTTACTTCCTTAATTCCACAGTTTCTAAGTTCTAAAGGAGGCATAATTCATTATAGTTACTGCTTATGTTTTCAAACTTTCTCTAAGGACCACAGTCTGGTTATTTTAATGGTGTAAAATCACTTTCAATGCCATGCAATAAAAATTAGATTTGCCAGAAGCTTAAATGTGCCCAGGTAGTGTACCTTAATTATAGCAATAAAAAGTTACACAGTGAAAACCTGAGCTAGGCTACAGTCCTGAGCTGACTGTACTCTCTCTCCCTTTTTGTTTTTTTTTTTTCTTTTTTTAATCAAAGCACATACCTTTTTTTTTTCCAGATAGATGCAGTAAATGATTCCAAGGTCATTTTCCTCCTGCTTTCTATGAATTCCAGATAGAATTCCTTTCTTCAAGCTTAGTTTCCAGTCAAGAACTTCAGTAGCTGTCTGGGTTAAATGAGTGCATACAAATTCTCATTTCCTCTTCATTTTCTACATCTCTTCAGCTTGGCTTTGGTCTTCATGTCCTTCCTTGTCCCTCTTCCTGTGCATTTCAGCAGCAGTTTCAGCCACTCAGTTGTACATTGTCCCTGGGCTCAGCTGCAGCCTTTGCTATCTATCCTCATCTCCTTGGGCTGGGACTTGCTTATTTGCTTTGTGTGAGCTTCCTGATCCAGCAGAACAGTAACCCAGGGAGTATCACATCCAGCAGTGGTCACAGATTCACATTTGCTCTACCCTAGGCTTCACAGACTTTTCCAAAACTGAGCTTGACTCCTTTCCTGAGCAGTGCTCCTCCTCAGATGCAGAAGTGACTCATGAAGCCTTCCTCTGTCCTTCCATACTCTCTTTTAAACAGCAGGATCACCAGGGGTTTTTATGAGTTTACTCTGTAAACTGAACAAATGCAGGAAACCAAATTTCCAGTCACATGGGTGTTAGAAGTACATATTACATTATTGGCTTTTTGCAAATATTAAACTGAATGCTATAATAGTGACAAACCTTATTATGCTAACATAATTTATTTTATTTCTATAACAAAACTAGAAAGTAGTAATGTCATACATATATATGTATATGTTAAACTATAATAAAGTATTAAAATAAGGATTATTTGTGTACATACAACCCAAAGAATGAAAAGATAATCAGAAAACCTCTCTGGCATGCCTAAATTGTCTTACCAAATGAAAACAACAGTGAGCAGAGCCCCCAAGAAAGAATTTACGGAACCTCTATTATCAGCAGTAAGAGACACCATAGAGCCAGTGAAAAGATTGATCTCCAGGAAGAGAGGGGGTAAAAGCTAAACAAAAAACCATCCAAACTTAAAAGAATGCATAAAGACCACGAATGTACAACAAGCTGATGCTTTTAAAAAATCATTCTTTGTTAGTAAGGTGTGCTCTTGGCTAAATGTCAAGGCACCTGCCCGTCTTTTCGTCTCTTAATTCGTCTCTCTTTTTAAATTAAACTCCTTTCATTGTATCAAAATGAGTAAAAGTCAATTTTTTTTTTAACAAATGGGGACTTGTCCGGGATGAACACCTCACCTCTGAGACCCTCGAGAGACCCAGAGGGCAGGGGCACACCCGCCGAGTTTCAGTGGCCTCACTCTGGTGTGACCCACACTCCTGGTGTGGGTCAGAGGTAGCGGGTCTGACACCCTGGAGACAAAAAGGAGATGATAAAGCAAAGAAAAAGGGAAAAGGCTCCCTCAACTGCAGTATTTATCTCCATAATTCTTGTGCACGAGGGCCCAAAGAAGAAAATGGTTGTGAATATTCTTTCGGGGGAGTGGTAAGGGGGGTTTGAGATGTGTGAGTGAGGCACGGGCCGGCTACTCCAGACCTGTGAAGTGAGAGCGGAACCTCTGAGTGCTGCGCTTCTGTTATTTCATGAGGAATATGGCCCACAGAGACACAAAATGAATGACAAAAGGAGTGTAAGATACCCCCTGGGGTGACTGGGACTGGGTCCCAGCGTGGGAGTCATGGCTTTCCTGGTACAGTCCACTGGGAAAATGTGATAAAAGTGGGGATCCCCAAAAACTTTGCCAGGTTGAGAATTAAAATCCAAGAAATTTGGGCTAAAGACTGCCAAATTGAGGATAAAATCCAAGAAATTTGGGCTAAAACCAGCCAAATTGAAGATAAAATCCAAAAAATTTAAGTTTGAGGCCGCCAAATTAAAGATAAAATCAAAGAAATTTGGGCTTGCGGCTGCCAAATTTAAGAGTAATCCATGAAACCTAGAACTTTTGAGATTTTATAATACCCATGGGTAGATATTAATAAGTAATTTGAAAGAAAAAGTACCATATTTTGTGTTGTCTTGTAGTGAATGAGAGTGAAAGAGACAAATTTAATAAAAGGAAGTAAGTGGGAATGGGTAAGAATATATGTAATATAGATTGTTGATTTCAAGTTTAACAGTATTTTTTTCAGAAATGTATTATGTTACATGGCAGTACTGAGAAAAAGAGCCATCTGTGCCTTGTAGAGAGAGAAGGTGATGAAGTTATTAATGAAAGGAGAATCTTTCATTGAGGCCAGGAATAAATAAGTAAAACCTGAGAAAATGGAACAAAAAGACCAGTAAATCAGGTTCAAGAAAAAAAAAAGAGAAGTAAAAGAGTACCAACAGAAATACCCCAAGATAGCCCTCTGGGAGTTATGTTAGCTGTCTGAGATATTGATCCTCAATAGAAAGAAAAAGTAAAAGTAAGAGTGAGTGAATGAGAGTGAGACAGACATGAGTGAGTATGAGTAAATGAAATTGTGTGTATTTGTTGGTTCAAAGCTTGACTTTGTTGTCTGGAGGGAGGTGGACTGTACAATATTGTTGAGAAAGAAAGATTTTCTGTGCTTTGGAGGGGATGAGAGTTGGAACAAGGGCGATGCAGCCACGGGGACTGGCGAGGAGGGCTGGGTCACAGTAAAGACACTTAGTGTAGTTCCTTTCCTCCCTGCAGGCTCCTGACTTAGAGCCTCGAAGAAGCAAACCAGGGCCAAGACTTGTAGTCCAAAAACCACAAGAGTTTTGCCCCATATTAATTTACAGAGAGACTGAGCCCTAGAAGTGATTCCATCCTCCCAGCACTTTCCACTTTCCTTTCCCCCCTTCCCAGAATAAGAGCAAGTGTCAATTGTCCTTGTCCCCATCCCTGCCTGGCATCACCATATCCCAATGCTGAAAGTTGTAGTTTGAGACACACACCAAGAGCCCAAAGTACACAAGCAGCTGGGTGACATGAGACTGAGGCTGCCACCTCTTGTCCCTGTCCCCAGCCCACGGGGACTAAGAAAGCACCCCATGCTATAGAAGATTAAACATCAGCCCAGATATGCAAGGACAAAGCCTCTGCAGAGAGCAGCACTGTGTGCATTGCACAGGCATGTGTGTGTTTTCCCAGGAGTTTGCATGTGTCCAGGTTGTATTTAGTGATTGCTGGGCAGCTAGAGCCTCTAGCGGGGGGAGTTGCTCCTGTGTGCTGTAGGCTGGCATGTAGCTTGAGCAGGCCTTGGGGAAGGAAAGATTTTAAAAAGCTTTTTGTCCCACTAGGGCTGCGGTGGCAGCAATAAAAGGCTTTTCCTGGGAGAGGGTGCTCCCAGAACTACTCGCTAGAGAGCTGTAGTCTGCTGCGGCACTTGGAGTAGTGGATTAGCCTCAGGAGTGCAGTGGAGCTCCTAGAGCCCCGGCCGGCAGTGGATCAAGTTAGATCCTGCAAGTCTGATGTGCAAGGAGTTCAGGGTGCAGAAGTGCCCTGGGAATGTGTTCAGCTCTTCCCTCTCAGGTAGAGTTAGAGAAGAAAGCTGTCTGTGCCAAAAATGCAGATTGCCTAGATCTTAATACTCATAAATTGTTCAGACTCACTAAGAGCTCTTCCCAGTTGTACTCGAATTGTGCCGATAGCTTCAGGCGAACTGGCTCAGCCCCAACTGCTGGTCTGTGCTCCCTATGTTCTGCTCCCTACTCCAGGCATACGGAGATTGGGGGAGGGGCTCTCAGTGTTTCCCAAGAGCCTCCTGAAACTGTGAAAAGGGTCAAGAACTTGCTGTAGAATGGATTGTCCTGAGTGCCTGCTTCAAATGGTGAAAAAAAAAATTTGAAGCTAAACAGTTAGAGATTACCTTGAAAGTAAAAAGGCAATAGATATGATCCATCTCATGTCAAAACTAACCTAGCCTTTCTTATAATAGCTCAAAAAAAATGTCTAAGTTTTTTACTAAACCCAGAACATTTTAAGAAATGCTGATAGAAAATCCTAATGTGATGTTTCTGTAGTCACTGTCCCTGTGCTATTAAGAAGCCCTTTTCAAGTACTACAAATGACTGAAACAGCAATCCAAACCAAAGAAAGAAGATAGATCCACACCAGCAGAATCAAAAAAACCTGTGAAAAAACCTGAAGAGTGGACTGTAACATCTGAACTAGGTAATACCAAAGTAACTCTTAAATGAAAACTGGGTCATAACAAACTAAGATAATTCAAATGATCCAAGGAATATACAAAGAATCACACCTGATTAAGAAGTAAGACTAAGCTTATATCAGTATCTCTAAATGCTGCCTGAACAAGTTCGGAGACACGGCTAACACATCCCCTTAAAGAAGGATACCTCCACATCAAACAGAAAGATTAGAGCTGTATTCAACAAAAAGTCCTCATATTCTGGCTATAGGCTGTAGTTTATACAAAGAGGAAGAAGAATTATCACTCTTAATTCACCCTAATACCAAACATACAAATAGAGTTAAAAATATATATAGCAACTTTGTTTTGTAAATGAGAATTAATAGCGCCTGTTGAATAGGAAATACCAAAAAAACAGTGAAAAACCATAGAAAGATTTTGCCTAGAAATTAGTAAAATGAGAGTGACAATGAAATAGAGGGAAAGCCTAGATTGACCTCTATATCTGCCACCAAGAAAATCATATCCACCTGCTATAGGCAGCAACCCCATAAGCCTGGGAGATGGGAGTGCAAGCCATGCCAGACCTCTCTTCCTTGTTTTGTCACTCATTCCTTGTCTTTTCCCTTTACAAATATAAGTAAAGTTGTGCACAAATACTACTGGAAATTATACATAAAAAGACACCTTTTAATCACTCATACCCATATCAACAGTCTCTGTCGTAATCCATCCAAATTAAATAATTGTATGCATAATAGAAAAAAATACTGGATTTCAGAAAAAAATGACTGGTAATGAGTTTGAGAGTCATTGTCCAAAAGGAGATAAATGGATTTGTTTTACATGTGTTATTAAGAGTAAAGTCCAAAATTTAGTAAAAAAAACCCTGATAAACAAAAAGACAAAGCCAGCTCAACAATCCAACTCTGTGTTGGTTTCACTTCAAGATCTATACACAAAACTCGAACAACAATTAGGAAAAAAAAAAGAAACAGATATCTCAAAGTCAGAAAGTCAAAAACTTAATATCACCAAATGTTAAGTCTGTGGAAAAGCTTTGATGTTAAAAGAATGGCCATGGAAAGGCAGTAGCTTAGGCCCAATTAAACTGCTTAAGTAAACCCAGACTACAACAAAAGGGGAAAACAGACTGGGAGGGTGAGTTTTAAGTTCAATAGTGATAGGGAAAGAATGTCTCTGGCGCACTAAAAAAAACTTAATAGAGTAAGAAATACCCCATGTAAAAAATACAAAGTTAGTAATGAAACTTCTACAGAGTAGGTCCAAAAGAACCAGTTCTGTACTAGACTCGGAGGAAAACAAAAGAAGGAAAGCATATATATAATAAAAACATTAGACTTTTTCAGTGCAATGATACAAGGGAGAATTTAACACCCTAGAAATCTCCAAATTTTAAGAGAACATTAATCAGCAGAAAGATAACTATTGGAAATCACCAGATGGCTTATTTTGGATATGCAGAAAAAGAACATATCCGGGACTCCTCTCCAGGTGGAAAGAGAGATGTTCTGTAAAAATTATACAACCAGAATTTTTTCTTTTACCAAGACCAAATAGAAATCAATGCTAAAAACTAACTGCTGAGATAATCTATTAAAAATGAAAACGCTTCCTCTTCATGTTTTCTACAGCTGGTTTAATATTTCTTCCTTATCTAATCCTCTGTTTTATTTGTCTAATCACTAGTGTAATCCAAGGCAGGCAAATAATCACAATGCCTGTAGACCCAAAATTGACTACATCTAGAATGGCACAAAAGATTATAGTATTAAAAAAAAACAAACAAGGTAATATGAAAAACCCCTTTGAAGAAGCAAAATTGATTTCTAAAAAAAATAAAATTTAAAAAATACAAGCAAATAATGAAAGTTATAAGAAATACTGCTCAAGCCAAATGATTTCTGAAGAGAAAGAGGGATTGTTATAAGTACATATTACATTATTGGCTTCTCGCAAATATTAAACTGAATGCTATCGGTATAATAGTGACAAACCTTATTATGCTAA
>VWYI01034228.1:8594-21282 GCA_013399455.1 Anthoscopus minutus
AGAGGAGAGGAGAGGAGAGGAGAGGAGAGGAGAGGAGAGGAGAGGAGAGGAGCTCCAAGCAGGATCTGCACAGCACCTTTGCCTGTACCTGAGCTCTGGGAGGGGATCATAACCAGACTTCCTTCCCAAACCTTGTGCTGCTACCAATCCTATTAATAACCAGCACTCTCCTATTAAGCAGTCTCCCCAATTATTAAGCCATTAGCCATTCCATTGCAGAAAAAATCATTGCAATGTCTGTTCAGAATATCTACACTTGACAGGCTGTTTTGGGGAAGGAGCATTGTTTAATTTTGATTTTTTGGCTTCCTGAACCTCACAAAGAATTAATGACTTGAGTTGCTCTATCTGACTCTGGCAAAAGCTGCTCCCAAATTAACCTCACCCCCTGTTCTCTGCCTTGAGAACTTCTTAGGGTGTGTTCAAGCTTCCTTCCTCTCCGTTTCTGTCAGGAGGAGCAGGATTATGTAAGAAAATGGCAGCAATTACGATATTAACATAATGGGAACAATTAGTGCAGCAAAATCCACGAGTTAATTGAAGTGCACTCATGTCTTTTGAAGAAGGGCTTTGTCATATCTTGATTTACCTGCTGGTTGTTACAATGCTCTGCTCTCTCTGAGTGGGGTGAGAGCCAAGTGAGAGCGTTGAGGCATGCAGGAATTGCAGGGGAAAATAGGGAAAAATATGGAAAAAGCAGTCTTGTAGCTCTGACACCTGACAGGGCTCAGCTCTGGAGCTCATTGATGATTTTCCCTTCAATCCTTTCAGGAAGAAGGATGAGGTGTCCCAAATAAGACATCACTAAATGTGGATTTTGTCCTGGGAGGAAACTCTTAGAAAAGCAAAAATTTACCTGTTGGAGCTTGGGGGGGGGAGTGGAATTTCCTGGATCAAATATAAACCCAAAACACAACAGCTCAGCTGAGAGAAAAACAGATCAGGCTCCCCACTCTCTGTTTATTCTTTGTACCTGCAGACCAGGCAATTTGTGTCTTGTTTATGCTGTTTTCCAGCCAGGAAGGGCTGTAAATATTTCCTCACGAGCCAGGGTGTTGTTCAGTGCAACCTGAGTTTGGCACAGGAGGCTGGGAGTGGGAAATGAGCTCCTGTCCAACTTTATTAAAGCTTGTCTTTAATTTCATTTGAGCAAATAACTGCATTGGATTTGAAACCTTCCCTTGGGTGTAAAAAACCTTAGAGAATGTTTCTTTTTTTTTTCTTTCTTTCTTTTTTCGATTTCTCTCTTTTTTTTTTAATTTAATCTGCTTTTGCCCTTTCTCAGCTCTTTCCCAGAAAAGAAGATCCATTTGCTATGACTGATTGTAACATTCTCTTTTTCAGTTTCTTGGCTCTTTGCTCTGCAGTTCTCACTTTGTGCCATGAATGCCCAGTTCCAGATGGGGATTTCAGGAGCCCCATCTGCCCTGCAAAGAACTGGAGGCACCTCTTTGTCCTCAGAAACTGTCCCTGCTTCCCTCAGGCACCTGAGAGAGGGCAGGAATCCCTCCCTGCTCCCTTTTCCTACTGTTTATATCCCAGGATACGTCAGAGCTCGGCAAAGAGCTGATTTATGATGCACACTTTGAAATTCCCTGTGAAAGTCAGGGGCGGAAGGGAGAACACAGCCAGAACCTAAAGATGTTAAACTAAAAATAGCCCAAGTGTCCATGGTTTGGACTTTCTGCAGTTAAAGGATGTTGAAAGGTGCTGAGCCCCGACACATTCAGTCCTTCCTGACTCCCCTCCGTGGCACAGGAGCAGAGGTTCCCTTACAGAGCCTCAGAGAGCAGCTTCAAGAGGAGTCCCACTCCCATTTTTATACCTGGAGTAAGAACTCAGACCCTCTGTGCAAGATGGGACCATTTGTGGAGCACAAACCCGGCTTGGGTAGTTAGCAGCTATGTTTAATTATTCTGCAGCACAAGAATTCCCATCAGAGCCTCACTGCTTGAAAAATCTGTGGAAAGCTGGTTTCTGTCTTTTTCTTCCCCATTCCCACAGGGAATTTGTTCCTTCTTGGTTCTGGTTTCACTGCTGGGTCCTTCTATGGGGCTTGGGGATATTGTGCATCAGAAGCAGAACGTGGGTGTTTGGATTGGATGTTAGGAAAAGGCTTTCCATGGGAAGGGTTGTCAAGCACTGGAACAGTGCAGGGCAGTGCTGGAGCCCCCATCCCTGGAAAATGTCCCAAAAATGTGTGGGTGTGGCACTTGGGGGCCTGGTTGGGTGCTGCCCATGGTGCTGGTTGGGCTTGGGGACCCTTGGTTCCGACCTGTGATTCCATGATTCTGTGACATCAGTAAAACGCTGAGATTTGGTGATTACTGGGTGCATGCTGGGCAATCACAGCTTCCTTACTTTTAATTCTGTTTTCTTTACTTTCCTCGCTTTTAATTCCAAAAGAATCCGTGGGAGAACACAAAGATTTCTCTCCGTAGATCTTTATTAACCCAGCAAAAAGTGAGGTTTTTAACTTTTCCAAGAGTTAAAAATGAATAAATTCCTCCGCAATGCCTCACTCCAGAGCTGAGCTGCCTGGGCTTTGTCTCACTGGCTGAGGCACTTTGGGGTTTTTTCGCTGAAGAGACATAATTATTCCCAAGGGATTTAATTTGCAGCGTGATTAGTGGCAGGTAAGTGGAATTCACACCCATCTCACCCCTAATAATGTGCAAATACAGCTGCACTGAGGGGCTCCCAGCAGCTGCTCCTCCTGGGTCACCTTTCTCACTGGACACCGAGCTCTACTCTGCAGCTGTGCTTTCAGAAAAGTGAGTGATGAACAAATAATTATGGCACAAACGGCCCAGTCCAGCCCAAACCCGCCCCTGATCACCCAGTGTTTACTCAATGTGGGTTTCCAGTAGGAGGCTCCCTCATAAAAATCCATAAAAAAGGGGTGGGAGAGGAGAATTGTGCTGTGGAAATGAGCTGAGCCTCTCTCTCCACCTGCAGCAAAGCAGAGAAAGGACAAGGACGGGTTTGGGTGTTTGTCACACTTTTGCCTAACTTGGCGTGTAGGGCAGCCCATGAGTTTAATTAGCAAATTATAGTTAGTCCATTATCCAACTTATAAAGGTAGAATTGTTTTCCACTTAATGCAGCACACAAACAGCGTCAGGAAACCCAGCCATGTGGCAAGAACAAACTTCTGTTTGCTCTCCCTGCTGGAAATTGGCTTTTTGTCGTTTTATTTTAATATTTGGAAGTGACTTTTGCAGCCTTCCCTCCCTCCACTGCAGCAGCCTGGGAACAGCATATGGTTTTCTAAAGGGCTGGAAGGAGAAATGCCATTTGTGTGTGTGATTCCAGGCACAGTTTCTCTTTGCCTGAAACCCCTGGGGATGTGTAAAATGCAAAACTGCTAAGAAAGAAAACTGCTACAAGTTCCTTTGATTAATGGATGGCTGAAGGAAAGTGTTTTGCAGAAAATTTCCAAATTGAGGAGTGTTTGTTTCAGAATATCATCAACAAGTCAAAAGTGGAGCACGAGTTGAAATGTTCCAGTAGTTGGGCCCTTCTGGACAGAAAATGAAATAAAAATCCATTTCTTCAATCACAAATGGGCAGAATAACGAGTTTGTTTTATTTTTAGGATGTTTGGCTCCTGACTTTTGAAAGGTGCAGTGTCATGTAGAAATTGTAGCTGATATGGGAGCTGTGATTTGACACCTGCTGACTCCAAATATTTAATTAAAACTCAGGGCAGGGAAGTAATAATTTACCAGCATTATAAAAGGCTTTGGCTCACAGTGAGAGGCATTGGGGGATCAAAGATCACAACCTTGCTGAATAAAAAGGGGCTCGGTTTAATGATCACTGATTCAACATCATTTAAATGTACAGCTGAAAAAAAAAACTCCATAATGGAATGTAACGGAACATAAATTCTCCAAGGAGAAAATAAAGCCTCTGTGTGTGTCCATATTTTATATCCCAAAGGTTTGACAAGGACGTGGATGCAGCTCCCTGGGGAATTGGGATGTTGATAAAGAGCCCAGGAGCAATTAGGGTTTGGCTGGTGCCACCAAATTGTTGGTGTGGCCCCACATGTGTGGGAACCCAGCATGGAGGGAATATTTCTCTGCCTGTCCTGAGCACTCCTGACCCTCAGGAAAGCTCCTTTCAACCTCTGGCCATGGAGAAAGCTTCCAGAGCTTTCTGAGGGGCTGGAAACAACCCCAGTGTGAATTAGAGAGCAGTGGGGTTGGTGCTGATTGCTCGGTGAAAATGTAATTTTTAGGTTTTATAGACTCTGGGTGTGAGTGAGGGTTCAAGAGGGAGGATTGTGGGCGCTGCCTCAGTTTCCCTTCTTCTCCTTCCCTCACTCCATTTTCTGCAGTGCTGAGAGCACAATCTCATGGGGCAGAGTTTGTGCAGTGCCACGTTGGGTGAATGGATTGATAACCAGTTCTTGGTAGCACAGCAATAACAATACACCTTTAGAACACGTAGCGTTCAATAATTGGATTGTTTGGTTTGTGTCTAAGGGCACATTTTGTCTCCTTGAGGGCAGAACGGCCTCGTGTTTGTGAGAGAGCAGAGCCTGCACCATCCATGGCTCAGAACTCAGGATAAGATACAACAAACAATCCCTGAAGAGTGAAAAGAAATTCCTCTGCTCCATCCATAAACCAAAGAAGAGCTCAGGGGCTTGGCCAGGTTAGGCCACCCCAGTGCTGGGTAGAACCCGACACCCATGGATGTGCTGATCCATCTGGGACTCTCTGGGAGCTCCAGGGAGGGGATCTGAGCTCCTCAGCCTCCCCTTGCATCTCCTCCAGAGCTTCCCTGCCAAAGCAGAGCCTGAGCAGGGTTTTTTTGTTCTATTTTGGTGTTAGAGATGTATAGGCTGACAATATTCTCCTGTTCAGCTCTCCTGACTCGCAGTTTAATGAAGCAGTTGTTTGGAAGGGATGGAATTGGGGAGGGATGGCAGGACAAGGAGTCTTTGGCAGTAATTCCATAGTGACTTTGCAAAGTTGTTTATCCCTAGTGGAAACACCCCAAAGCTTCCACCTCTGCTGTTGGAAATAAACTCAATTAGGCCTTTATTTATTCTGTCTCCACTCAAAACTTGTCCTGCTGTTTTGGTGTGGCAGAGATGGTCCCAGAATGTCACACCAGGGAAATAATTCCTGGGGCATTAAGCAGAGCATCCCCAAAACTGGATCTTCATCCAGAAAAACGAATCACCTCCTGAGAGCCTCTGTTATCCAAGAAATTGAAACAGGGGAAGGACGAAGGAGAGGAAGCAGCATTTTCAGGGACTGTGTGAGGTATAAATTCAGTCCCACTCTGTCATGACCAAATCCCTGCCTTCTAAAACCTAGTCCTGAGCCAAATTCTGAGTTTCAAGGCACCAGAATTCTGCTTGATGAATTAATAGTGAGTGCTAGCATGAGGTGAACCTGCCCCACGGAGTTCGTGGTACAGAACATTTTTATTTCCCGTTATTAATTCCAGACTTGCTGCCGTTCCCAGTTTCGGCTGCAGGATCACGACTCAGGCAACACATTGCTCGTTGTCGCTGCTGCAATTAGTGGTGACAACAAATAATTATGAGCAATTGGTAATCAGAGATCTGCGTGATAAATCACACTGAGCCGTTCTGAATCAGAGAAAATGCTTAAACAGGGAATATTTATATGGACAATTTATGAATAGATGGTGGAATTAGACATTTTAGGCTGGAATTTGTGAGGCTAAGTTGGTGTTGAGTTCCCACTAAATATGAGATCAACACTTTCCCTCTCACTACCCTTTTACTTTCAGACTCCACTGCCCAAGTCTGTGCTATTGCAGCTTGGTCTGTCCCTGCTTTTAGTGCCAATCCCATAAATAAACCCTTGGCTACAAGAAATTGCACTTCCAAAGGCTGGAATTCTCAGAACCCATCAATCAGGCATTTCAGCAGACACAGGGAGACTTTGGTGCACTCACACCAGAATCTGCCACGTGAATTATGAAGCTGAGCTTCCTTGGAGCCCTTGGATATCTCCAGCAAAAGTCCACATGCACAGAACCAGAGCATTGTTTTTAATATCGCACATCCGTCGTGTTTAGGAGCTGCTGAACTGCTTTAATGCCAATTAAAGGTTGTTTTTCCTGCAGTTCCTGTAGTCCCTTGATCTGCTGCCACGGGCAGGAGTTTTCTATTGATTCCTCCTCCTCAGGATGAGGGATTTGCAGGCTGAACTGTAAACAACTGAGAGAGTGTTGTGACAATTTCCTTCTCTCTAAATCACCTCGCGCTCCTTCCTGCTCGCTGGGGCAGCACGAGGAGCTTTTCCTTGCTGGAATTCTTCCTCTCCCTCTCAAACGGTGCAGGATCAGGCCTGGGAGGAAGAAGCTCTTCAAGTTAAGCACGTGCTTAAGTGCTTTTCTGGATCAGTGCCCTGCTCCATCGATGTTCTCAGTGCCATTTGCAGGAGCTGTAATTGCCTGCCCACGTCTGCAGCAGCTGCTCAGCACTAAATCTCCGTGTCCTCTCCTCCTCCTCCTCCTCCAGAGCTGCTCCCTGAGGCTCTGAAGGTCACTGGAGAGCAACAGGCCTGGCTGGATGAGGAATCCAAGCCTTGGAAGCGCTGCTGTGGCTGCTGGTGGCAAAGCTGAGGAGTTTATGGGTCAGTGGTGCCATCGCTTTTGGGATGAATTGTCACGACCTTGGGCAGGCAGCACAGGAATGAAGCTGAGTCTCTTTAGCTTGACTTCTTAGGATCCTCGGATTTTTTAGGCTGAAAAATACCCTTGAGATCACTGAGTCCAACCATCAAACTGCCAAATCCAGCCCTAAACCTGTCCCTCAGTGACACATCCACACATCTTGATGAGTTGTGATTTTTTTTCCCCTCCTTATGTTTTACCTTCAGCTCATTTCAGCCTGGTTATCAATAAGCAGAACTTTCCAGCTCATTTTGTTCTGGTTTCCATCACGCAGACTTTCAGCCTCTTGCCTGGGGCTGGAGCAGGTGCTGATTCACTCCCTGACGAGTTTGGGGTCGTGATCAAAGCTGTGAGGACACACCAGGGGTGCTCAGAGACCAGCAAAGCAGGGCATGAAGCATCCCTGGATTAGTCACACCCCCAGCACTGGGTTCTCCTGGAGCAGCAGGAAAACAACTCCCGAGCTCTTCATGTTTCCTGGAGTAGAAAATGCAGCAGAAACTGAAAGAAAGAATTTTGGGGTTGGGGTTGGATTTGGGCTGAATGAGCCCACGTGGGCAACCCATAACACCCAACTGCTGCTGTGTCAGCCAAGGTTCTCCTTGCTGTGCCTGAGTCCAGGTTTCCCATTCAAAGGAACCTATTCCAAACTTTCCTTGCAATTTCTTGGAATTTATAGCCAAGCTGGTGCAGGGTGTGCAGCTGTGCCCCGGGTAATCCATCCCCCTGCTGTCATTTTTGTCACTTTTTTTGTTTGCTTTCCATGGAAAGGAGGCAGCTCTTCATGTTAAAAGGGGGAATTAATACCTGTGGGAGGCAGCTGCCTTGGGAATGAATATTTATCACAGGTTTATACATAAAGCTTGAAAATGGAGAATCTTTTATTTATGAAGCATTCCTGATGCCACTTAGTGTAGGAAAAAGGCGAAGAGAAGATGCTCATGGAATCATGGAATCCTTCTACCCTTCCTGAGGAGCCGCCTCCTCGAGTTCTTTGCCTCCACCCTCGGGCACGTAATGCCTGTACCCGCAGAGCTTCGGCCCTAAGCCACCCCTCTGCTCATTCTGCCCCAGGGAGTGTCCCCCTGGAGACCCCGGCACAGCCAGGGACAGCTGCTCAGTGCTTGCAGTGTTTTACTGACCTGCAGCCTGCCAGGGAACCTCCAGCCCCCAGCCAGGAAACACTTCCAGCAATGAATTCTTCCCTCAGAGCTCCTGCTAGAACAGATGACATTTGTCCTAAGGTGGGATGTGACAAATTCCGAAGTGTTTCGAATCGTCCCTCTTCCACAGGGAGGGTTTCCTCTAGACAATTCAGTTTTCCAAAGGCTCAGTGAGGTAGAAGCTGATTCCTTGCCCGGTGTGGATTTCATGCTTTGGCCTCAAAGTTGTTCTTCTGAGACAGAGCACCAGAATAAAACCACAGGTCTGGACAGGTTTTCTTTGTATCTTTACATTCCAGCCTTTTATTTCTGTCTCTTTTCACTCCCAGTAATTTAGTGCATGGTTCTGCAGGCTGAGAATATTCAATTCCGTTTGTTTCTGGGGGAGAAGGAGGCAGGAAAACGAGGAGCTTTGATAATGTCATTTCTCCCACTGTCTCCGGAAAGGGAGAAGAGGTGAATTCCTATAAAACTGAAGGCAAATACTTGGGGTTTGTTCTGCTCTGGAGGTTGATTTCTATGCAGGCAGCTGGTAACATTTGTGTAGAAACGGCATGAAATTTTCAAAGGTTTGAGGAGGAAAGTGCTAAAAGGCAAAAATTTATCCAGTTATGCTGCAGATTTGAGGAGTACAACAAGATTTATGTGCGGTTTAGAGCTTTGCCAGTCTTTTGAACATTTAGAATGACACCAGGTATAAACAACATTCTTCCACGATTGCCCTGCATCAAATTTTTAGTTGGGCAGTTGAAAATTAATTTTAAAAAACCCAGTTATTTCTCCCATCTGATGAGCAGAAGCCATGCCAGGAAATGTGTTTCCCTCCATCCCTGCTGGCAGAGGAGCCGTGTGCTCTTTGTGTCCCTTGGCTGCTCCCAGACCTGGGATCTCATCTCTGGGATGGGATTTCCTGCCCACGAGGCACAAGTCCACATTTTCCTGATGCAGTGCACCCCAAAAATGCAGTTTGTGCTCCTTGCACAATGTTCCCTGTCCCAGTCAGAAAAAGTCACGGATGCTGCGGCCGCTTTGTCACCAAAACCAGGGGAAAACCAAAAACTTTCCAACGACATTTTTTTAGCGTTAGAGAATCAAGGCATTAAACTTTGTTCTGGCCAGAATGTGCAACAGAAATAATTTCATGCACACATTGCCTGGGTTGTGCAGAGAAAATCATTCCAGCACACGTGATGTTTGTGAGGTCTTTCCCACACCTTACAGTCAAAACCCTTAGGAGTTCATTGGCTGAATGTTCCTTGGTCCCAAGTTACTCCGTTCTTAGTATTTGGTTCCTATTGCTTATTGATCCCAACTTAATTGATGTTAATTAGGCTCTCATTCTTTGTTCTCTTATCTGTCTTTCCCCAGGTGTCTCAGACCATGCCAGAGGTGATTTTTGTGCGTTGATGTTCCTTAATGGTTGTTCTCTTTTGAGTGTCTTCTGTGTTACTCCTTGGTCCCTTGAGATGTTCAGTTCATCAGGCCCCTGAAAAGAAACTTCTGTCCTTTTCTCCCTGGGCAAAGGGTGAACAAACCCCGCCTGACTAAAGTTACACAAAAACATTTTAAGCTTTGCATCATTTCCAACAACTTGACCACCACATTTTTTTTTGTGTCCAGCTGAGAAGCAAGGTGGCAGCAGCAGCTTAAAATGTTCCTCCCTCGGCGCAAAAAGGTCGGAATTTTTCCTCTCTCCTGAGCCTTCAGAAGCTCACAACCAACCACAAAAAGTTCAGGGGTGTCAGAGGGAAGATCTATGCTCTGATCAGGAGGGATGTCTCCTCAGAGCTCTATTAGTTGCCAAGAAACGACTTTTGCAAAAGTGGAGATCTCAAACAGCTCCTAAAAGAATTGGCTGGAGGACATGGAGTGGCCTGGCTGTGCCTGGAGAGGTTTCCTGGAAGAGGGGCTGAGGTGCCACGGCGAGGAGTGAGCTGGAAACATGCGGCCACTGCCAGCAAATGGGCATTTTATTCGGATTTAACTCCTCCTTGTGCAGGAGGGGTAGCACAGATTCCTGCCTGCCTGAAAACCTCTGAGCCCCTGCTCTTCCAGCCTGGCCCTGGGCTCTGAAATCAGAAATGAGAGGAATGAGGGATTTGGGTTTGTCTTTATAGGCTGTGGGTCTGCTGGTAGATAAAAACAGCACTCAGAAATAAAAGAAACCATGGGAAGGATTCCACTGATGGATGAATGGAAAAAAAGATATTTGCCTTTACAAACAAAGTGTAGGTTTGCTGATAAATGACATTGGGTGTTGGAAGATGAGAGAAGCAATGGGGAAAAGCCACAGATTCCATAAGAATTAAAAATGAGAAGGGAGGGTTCTACATCAGAGGGGAATCTCAGGTGTCAGCGTTCCGGGCACTCTGCACCTCTCAAGGAGCTCAGCCCGTGGGGAAAGAGAGAGGGAAATGCGGGGGGAAATTGGGATCCAAAGGAGGCTGCGTCCTCCCAGAACTGGAGAGAGCCCAGGGGAATGGCCCATGGCCTCTCCCTTTATTGGAACAGAGTAAAAGGGCTCCTGGGTCTCCTTTTGGGACAGGAACCTCTGGGATTGGGGCATTCATTTTCCTGACAGGAATTCGTGCTCCCTTTCCACCAGGGGAACCTCCCTGCTCCCATCTGGTGGATTTGGGCTGTGAACCCCTCAGTGCCTGAGGGAGGCATTTCCAGGTCTGCCCCCTCCTCACACAAACCACTGGTGCCTGCCAGAACCCATCCAGAAACTTCTGCTCCCCTCTGCTTTGCTGCCTTCCCTCAGGTGGTTTCCTGCTCTCCCTGTGGGAGCTGGGGAGATTGGAGACACCTTTCTGAACATCTGTCCTTATTTTGAGAGTAAGAAGGACATCCCACACATGTTCTGAATGGGTTTTTTTCTCTTGTTCCACCCATGGCACCAGAGAGGTTCCTCTGGCCACTCATGCTGACCTGTATGGGAACACCTGATAAAAAGGGTAAAAAACCCCAAATAAAGGCTTTTCCTGCCTCTCTGGGATCAAACCTCGCTGCTGTGATGTGAATCCACTCTGCTATTTCCTGTCCACTGGCAACACTGTGGAGCTTGGAGAGTTAATAGTTTTTCCCTGGAGTCATCCCTCAGCTGCTGCAGCCGCCACGCTGACCCCTTGCCCTCGACTTCGTGGTGGATGAGGCCCCATTTTTTAAAAAGCAAAACCAATTCTACTGTAGTCGCTGTGATTTAGAGCTTTGTTCCATGCTAAAACACAAAAAAACGTGTGAAGATTGAGGCGCTGCGCCAGCTTTTACAACACGGAGGGTTTAGGCTCGTCCTTCCCATCCACCTGTGGTGGTGGTGGTGGTGTTGCTGTTGTTGACTGAAGTTTTCTTCAGGAAAGTTCTGGGCTTGGCTGGGAATGAGCAGAGCTGTCCCAAGGCAAGGGGTGAAACCACAGAGGGTCGGGAGCAGCGCACAACAAAATTCCCAGAGCAGCTGTGGCTGCCCCTGGATCCCTGGCAGTGCCCAAGGCCAGGCTGGAGCAGCCTGGGACAGTGGAGGTGCCCCTGCCCATGGAGGGGTGGCCCTGGGTGGGTTTTCAGGTCCTTTCCAGCAGAAAAATCCAGTATTCCATGATAAATCCTCCCTCCAAGGTCTCCAGTGTCTGGACAAGCCAAATCCACTTCTCTGCTGTGTTCCAGTGTCTCAGAGCATCCATAAATGACCAGAAAGTCCATCAATCCAAAGGTGAACACCAAATCCTACTCCTCCACTCCTGGAAGTTTTTTGCCTGGCAATAAAAATTAGCTCAGGAGAATTGCTAAGTAATTTCAAGTACCATAAAGTAGCTGCTGGGAATAAAAAGTGTCGTAACTGCGAAAGCATCGGCCCAGTTGCTGCAGGAATGAGTTATTATCATTAATTATCACTCTATTTTTTAGTTATTGCCTGTAATTTCAGACTTTAAATACTCCAAAGCATAAACAATGCTAATTTAATTACAGTGGGAGAGTCATAAAAATTTGCATGCAGAGGAAGAAATCATTAATAAAGTTTATTCCAAGAGAAGCTTAAAATAATAATTAGCATTTGTTGGCATTTTTAGCGTGATGGAATTAAGCATCATTTCTTAGCTTGGGCCCCAGCTATTATTTATATTTGTTTATCATCACCCTGAGATGGGGGATTGTGGAGAGAGTTGCACGACCTGGGAGAGCTGAGCAGCACAAAAATCACCCCTGGGGTGTAAATCCCTTCCCCTGGGCTCGCTCCCCTCCAAGCACCGCCCTGCAAAAACCTTCCTTGGGAATGGGAAGATCCAGATGCTGACCCTGCTGCTGCAAATATTTCCCACAGAAAGGAGAAAAGTGCCTGCAGGCACGAGCAGGGGGTGGAAATTGCATTTCCTCTGATTTGTGCCATTGTTTTCTGTAATTTCATCGTGATCTCCTGTCCTCCGTCAGGAGCCACTCCCGTGAGTCGCGTTTGGTCTTTGTGGGTGGGATGGTCACTTAGATCTGCTCTAGGCATTAATAAAGTGGTTAATTAGTGCAGGGTGCACCGCAGCATCCTGCTGGAAACACAGGCTTGGCAAGGAGTTGCTTTCTTCCCATTTCTGTTACAGCTGGAGGCCAGTTTATCTGCAAAAATATCAGTTTAATGTAGATTTTCATCATGTAACATGAATTTATGGGCCGACTGTATATTTATTTTTATTTTTATTCTTATTTTTGTTTATTTTTTATTTATTTTATTTATCTTAATTTTTTATTTTTATTTCTATTCTTATTTTCTATTTTTATTTAAATTTCTTTATTATTTATTGTTATTTATTTTATTTATCTTTATTTTATTTATTTATTTATTTATATTAATTCAAATTTATTGTTTCTTTTCA
>VWYI01034233.1:0-51246 GCA_013399455.1 Anthoscopus minutus
CTGATACCATGAGTATGGGACTGATACCACACTGATACCATGAGTAGGAGGCTGGCTAAGGTCTGAGTACTGAGGGAAACATCTTAACAATGCTCTAGGATAATGCATATCCTCAAATTTGCTTTTCACAGTCATGTTTCTCTATAGTGTAAAATTCTCTGAAGGTATTTCTCAGGGACAGAACCCTTTTGAGAAGGCCTTTGTTATCTCACAGGTTGGCTTTGTGCAGTATGACAGAGTGTACAATGTGATGGTCTGTGTTTTATACCTCCTGCTATTTCAGTCATGCAAATAGCTCCTGGAGAAACATTCACTCCACACAAATGCATATTACATACCTCGTTTGTAAGTAAAGTGGCACTTAATAAATGTGAAACACCTTTGGTTATCAAGATGTTTGAAATTCTTGGTGCACTTACGAACAGGAAAGTCACTTCCATAACAAGAGCCACACAGAGTGCCCAGGGAGATTTTGCAGCTTGAGAAAGACATAATGTGAGCCATGAATATCCGAGGTGGGGAAGGAGTGTTTAAATGGCATGAACAAATGACAGCCTCCATAGAAATGAGACTGTGATTATCGCCCTGCAAGATGTATTAAAGGTATTCATTTATAAAAGTGAGCTGCTAAGGATCCGTTCCTGTATGTTGAGTGGAGAAACTCCTGAGGCTCCTGCCTGGAGCAGAGGCTGCGCTGTGGGCAGGGCTAGGAGGATGCTTTGGTACTCTCACACTTCCTTCCTCACGCCTGTCAGGATCTCTGCTTGATCCATGGTTATCTTCCCCTTTCCTGGGGCTGGGGAAGGGGAGCAGCGTTTGCCAAACCTGTGGGTGAGGTTCTGTGGGGATTTGCTGAGTTGTTTATGTGGAGCTGATCTGTTTCTTTAGTGTGATGGTCCATAGAACCTTCAGGCTTCACCCCAAAATCCTGGTTTCTCTTTAAAATGCCCCCACAATTTCTCTGGCCAAAGTGTCTGACCCTCTCGCGCCATTCTCGTACGCTGTAGATGCCGGCCAGCACAGTAGCATTATACTTTTAGTGCCTTATTTAGCGGAGAGATTAAATGTAATGTTCAGATTATGTAGAACATTAACTTCTAACAATAAGCAAATAACACATTAGAAGCTTTGCTATTAAATCGTTCGGTGCTGGCTCTGCTGTGGAGCTCTCCAGGAGCCGTGACTTATGTTCCGTGAGGGAGGAGGATCGGCGGAGAAGGAGCGAGCCGGGATCTCTCTTCCCTACGGTGGTGCCTGCACCCCGAGCCACGGGCGGTGTTAGGACGAGCTCTATGGAGCTCCATCCGTGCCCCGAAACACCCGAGCCGGGCCGTGCCGGCCATGGCCGCGAGCCCCGGGGGTTCCGAGCAGGTAACGGAGCCGTGCCGGGAGCGGCTCGGCGTGGGTGGCGTCTGGGCTGGGGCGGCCGGAGGCAGCCGTGCTGCCGTCAGGAGCTGCGATGTGCCAGCCTTGTCTTTCAGACGGGGTTTTTATGGGAGCTGATGGTTGCCAGGGCAACGGAGGCTTCGGGGAGTCTCGCGCGCCGCAGCCCCGGCCTGGGAGCGCCGGGAGCAGATGTTGGCTGACGCCAGGCGCTGCCAGCGCTGCTCATGCGGGAGCTGCCGAGGACGCTGTGCCCGGGCTGCTCGGGCGGCTCCGCTCCCGCTCCCCGCTTCCCTCTGCCTTGTAATTTAGTATTCTTGTCTCACCCCACAGGGGTTCCTCAGCCGTCGGCTTAAAGGCTCCATCAAAAGGACAAAGAGCCAACCGAAGCTCGATAGGAACAGCAGCTTCCGGCACATTTTACCTGGCTTCAGGAGTGTGGACCATGAAAGGTAAGGGGACGTTTCACGGAGGGTGTGGGAGGATATAGATTTTTCCAGCTCCTGTGAAGGTCTTGCTTATCTTATTCAGAGCAAGGGTTGCGTCTCTGATAGAAGTAGACTTGGTTAATTGCAAGAGGGGTAGTTTTAATTTGTTGCTGAGGGTACGGTGCAAGCCCTCTCTTTTCAGACTAAATTCCAGGTGCAAAGAAGCCTGACTGCTTTCTTTTCCCTAATAAATCCTAAATTGATGCACCAGCATATAAATAGCACAGAGATGCTGCAGCCAGAGCCGACTGATGCAGGTGAGGGAGGGAGGGAGGGAGGGAGGGATGCTCCCACACTGGACTGCACCGATCACAACTGGGTTACACACAGGAGGAACAATACCGTGGAACAATCACAACCATAATCTCCCCAAATCCCTCTCTCCCCCTCACACACACCCGGCTCCATCCCGCAGTTGTCTGCCGTCATTACACAGAGATGGAGCCTCGGCGTGTGGCCGGAGCTGCTGCTTCTGCCTGAGCCATGGCAGGAGCTCAGTCCAGGAGGGATGTGTTGCAGGGAATGTGCAGATGGATCTGATAAAGCATTTCATGTAGGATGGCCACTGTTGGAGCAAATTGAGAATAAAATATGAGAGAAATGAGATCTTTGAGATTGTTCAGCTGGTTAGAAAGTAGAGCAGCTCTTTGGTGAATTTGTGTTTATTTATGTCTGTGTAGATTTGTGTTAGTGTGAGCATCCGACAAGCACCTCAGTTTGAGGAAAATTCATGTGTAAATTCACATGCAGAACAAGGTCATGGTTGGGGAAGACAGGTTCATTTTCCAGCTACAAACCAGTGGTTTGCTTCCAAAAGGAAGATCTTTCAACCTTACACAAATCATTCTGGGGAGTGACAGAAATATTGAAGTGCCAGGAAAAGTCTGTGTCTGAAAATTCTGCCAGGCTGGACATACCCTGATGTAACCAGTTCAGAGCAGAGGCAGTTTAATACACCAGGATAGTACTTGAGAACCCATTGAGTAAATGCTTCACTTTGAAAAGCAATGACAACTTACTTTGTTTTAGCTGTACTTATTCATTGGAGGGGCCATGAGCTTTTGAAGCTCACAAACAACCATTGCCTGTCTGAATTTTTCCTTACCTGACCTATTGCAGCCTCCTAAGCTTTTTCCTTCTGGATTCTGCAAGTGAAGTGATTGTGCTGGTTAGTGCCGAGTAAGATTTCAGGGATTACTATCTGGGCAGACAGAGTTGATTTGATTCCTGTGCTGCAGTTTTCCCAAACCCCGAAGTAGGGCACTGTGTTCTAGAGGGAAGCAAGTGGAGCCGGGTGGCCGGGAATGTGCCTGTGGTGGTGCTGCTTTGCTCAAAGAACAGGCAGATTAGGCAAGGTTTCCCTTCTACCTGGATGAGTTTTGTTTCGTTCTGTGACTTGGCAGGATAGGATATGAGAATTAACTGTTCTGGCCAGCCCTGCAGCCAGAGTCATTTTCCCAAATTAAGCCTTGTAATTTCCCTGCCCTCCCAGCACACCAGCCCGGGAGCTGGCTGGGCTTCCCAAGACCCAGATGTACTGCAACTCCTCCTTAAAGAGACTTGGGGAATCCTGTAGTGCATTTGCAGAGCTTAAAGGGTGGCTCAGAGGAGAGGTGGCACTTGGCAGCCTCGGATAGCTAAGGATTTGCTTATATGAGTATGAGAAACTGCAAATGAATGATACCTTCATGATACCTGAGATCAGACCTTCTGTTAGGCATCTCTCAAAAATGCACTTCCTCTGTGATACACAGGCATCCCTGAGCTGCAGGACACGGAGACTCAGAGGCTTTTGACAGCAGGCTCTTAGTCCCTTGCTGCCATTGTGGTGTCAGATCTGTCAGGTGAGCAGGAGTCCTCTGCAGGAGAGCTTGGCCTTAGGGACTGTTGCTCTCAGAGAGGTGAAAGCAAAGCAACAGCTGGGCCTCTCAGTCATGCAGCGAGGCTTTGGTTACAGAAGATCATTTTATCTTTCTGAACATTCCCATCCCATTGTATGTGTACAATGTGTATGAAAGAGCTCAGGTCTTTCAGTTCATTCTCATGCATTTGCTGCTGTGCTTGTCTTGCTTGCAATCCAAGAACTGTTTCAGAGAAGCATTTGGTATTGGAATATTCGCCTCTTAAATATTTGATTCTTGACTCCATCTTGTATCGAAGCTGATTGTTCAGGAACCACTCCTCTGCTCGTGGAAGTCACCATTGTAACAATGTTCTGTTCTGGAGCGTGGGCCAATTTTTGTGGGAATGCCATAGCAAAAATGAATAGTGCAGTAAATGCAGTCAAAACACTCCAGGTTGAAATACTGAGCTACAGTAGATCGTAAATTCTTCTGTTACTTGGCTTCTCTGTATCTAAATTGGGACTGCCTCTTAGTTCCTGCCTCTTAGCTCCTTTATTTTTCTCTTCCTTGCATGTCCTGTTTATCCTGCAGGTGAATATATGAAATACATGAACTGTGTGCATGCATGTTCAGACAGATAATGACACGGATGTGGGTTGTGTGTGGGGCAGAGAATGTAAACAAATATATTTCACTGAATTACTGTGGGGTTCATGTGGATGGATTTGGCCAAATTTTGCCACTCTTGCGCATTACTGGTTTTTTTCCTGTTACAGTAACAGTGATATGATTATTGGTAGTAAAAGAAGCAAAATCAGAGCAGTGTAACTCACCTTCTGTATGAGAGGTGCATTAATATGGTACAATCAGGGTATGTAAATATGAGATCTAAAGGAGGATTGTGGAATGAGTGTTCCTTTCAATTTGCTGGCTGGTCATATTGCTTGTTAGAGCTAAAAAGGGTTCCAAAAAGAGGCTTTTTGCTAACAATGTCTCCTGCCTCCTGATTTATTACAGCAGCTCACTAAGTTTTTATCGTGGAGCGCTGAATGCTTGGCTTTGTAGTGGCCTCTAGAATGAGCCACAAATCAAGCATTTGGCAGATGGATTTTTCTTAATTGGACTCACATTTCTCCTACAGAATCTGTGATGGAGAAAATTTCTGGATTGGACAGGGAACACAGGGAGTAGAGCCAGAGGAGGGAGAGAAGGTTGTTTTGCTGCAGTTGTTAATTTTTGGTGGGGATGTATTGCTGATGGTTTTCTTGTAGTGGTAAAGGTGATTTTACACCAGCACTGAGAGGGCAGGACCACAGTATCACTGTGTGGACAAATGCTTTTAGATTGTCTTGATTTGGTGAAAAATGGGTACTCTGGGTAGCTGTGCTCTGATGGAATCCCTGAACTGATCATTGCTGGAGACACCTTTCCTCAGCTCACCTAGAATCCATTTAATGCTGTGAGACTCTGGATTACCAATATTTGTGATTATCTTGCAAAGTTTTTGGCTTTGCTTTTTATAATTCCAGGAGATAGCATTCTATTTAAGCTTTTATTGGCACTACAAAAGCCTGAGCATATGGTTGATTGTTAAATGAGCCTCAGCCTTGGAAGGTGTACAACCCTGCATTAATAACAGCAAACTTGCACTACTGAGACTTCCTCTTTCAACTCCTTTTTGTCTTTAGCCCATCCAAGATTTTTGCTTCTAATCCCTAGAGGTAAGAGGAATTGTACAAGTCATGTACTGCAGCACATTTAATTCCTACTATAGTGCCCATGCTGTCTGTTGTAGGAACTTCCCATGTGCACAAAGCTTGTTTTGGTGCACCAGGAACTGATGAACATCTGTGCTCCTGCAGCCAACTTAGTTTGGGAGTTCTTGGAGATCTAATTTGTTTATTCCAAACAAACCTGATATGCCAAATATTTGTAGGCATGATGAAATTGGTTAAGTTTGATGAGAATCTGGTGAGTGCTGCATGGTGAAGGATGAAGTTGCTCTATTTCCTCTGGAATTGGAAAGAGGAATGACTCATCCTGCAGAAGCAGGACACAGGAAGACCCCAGAACCACAGAGGGCTTTCAGATCTGTGTGATCAAGTGCTGAAGAGCTGCTTCCTCTTCTGGCTCCTGCCTAAATGGTATTATCCAGGGAAGCTGGCTGAGTAGGGAAGCCTACACCAGAGGGGAGCCCCGGGAGGGTGGCACTGACACTGCACTACAGACAGCCTGGCTCTGGCTTTGATTGTCGTGCAGATATTGGGGAAACACTGCAGTTTGTGTAGGGGAGCCATCCTGCCCCATCAGCAGTGAATGAAATGTGGAATAAAACATCTTGCACAGCCAGGAGCATCCAGCAGTCACTCACTCGTGTGACTCTCCATGCCATTCATGCCAGGGGTGCTGCCTGTCCCCACTCCCCCCCCATCAGGGAACAGATTTCGGCAGAAAAATCAAGGTCCAAGGACAGTCTCAGAATTCTGACTGGCCTCATGCAGTACCTGCAATTATACTGAGGCTTCTTTGTCCTGGAATAAGCAAATCAGCCTTTTAATGGGGTTCCTTTGCAAAATATTTCTTGAACCAGAAAGTTAATTACTGATCTCTAATTAGTGGCTGCATTAAGAGGCTGGAATAAAATCAGAGAGAGCTGCTTTGAAGGAGAGATGCAGGAAGAAATTACCATTTCTCTCCATAAACTGTGATATTCCTCATCTTCTTCTCTTGGTATCAGAAAGTTTCAACACTTTAAAAAGGAGAATGTTGTTAATGGAAAGAGAGCATTTTGGAAGGACTTTTCTGGAAGTCCATTGAAAGAATGGTAATTTAATAACTCCAAGAGGCACAGAGATGGATAGAAAGCAATATGGGGCCTTTCAGCTTCTCCCAAGGCAGCAGCGAAGTCCCAACTGTTTGTCCTGTTAATTTTTCAGATACCTGTGAACTTATGTCAGAAGCTGCTTGAGGTAAATGCATTCCCCATTCTCAAAGGCTACAGAAACTCTTCCTTTACCCCACACATCCAAACCAACTTCCTAACTGATCAGGGGGTCATGCCTAAAGCTTTCAGTAAAGACTATATTAGCTCGTGGTAATTCTTCATGTCATAATTAACATCAGGGGAAGGGCTAAGAGGGCTGGAATGACTTTCATGGGACCATAGAATCATGGCAGAATTTTCGCAGCCTTTTTCTCAGTTTTGCACTCACTGGTTCCTGACAGCCCCGTGCCCCACGGGGTGCAGTCGGCGCTGTTGACACGACGCGGAGTCACGGAGCAAAATTAGAAAATCCTTCCTGCTCCGGCATATGCAGCACTGCTGGGATAATTGGCTTCATGCATCTTACAATTAGCTTGCAAAAATATGTTTTGCATCCCTGACCTTTTCTCTATACGCAAGGCCATTGTTTCCCTGTCCTGCTTAATTACAAAATAGAGCGTTGTGTGAGGAGAGAGATGACATCGTTGGATCGTCGGCTCTAATTTGACGAGACATCGTAATGGGGAGTTTTCATACCGAGGGCACTGAATTAGTGTAATGTGAAGCCGCATTTCTGCAAAGCTACTAAATAAGGAGAAGTTAATTTTCTGCTCTATCTTTTTGATGTTTGTAATCAAAGCATTGTATTGCAGCTGCAGATGGTTAGTGTGTGAGGGGTGTTTGGGAAACGCCGACAATCGCGAGGCATTGTCTGCACGGCCGAGGATCAGGTTGATTAATGGATACAGGGATGCTTGCTTTCATTTTGCTGTTCTCCCAGCCTGAATTCACATTATTGACTCGTGTGGCTACTGCCTGGCAGCTGGGATGTGGTGGTGCAGCAGTGCACACCTCAGGGGTAGAAGCAGAGAGCTCTGCTCGTGTCCCTGGAGCACAGACTGAGTCAGGGTGACAGTTCTGCTGCATTGTGGCCCATGGTGTTGTGATACTCTTCAGGCTGAAGACAGATACTGCTACTCCATTGCGTCAACATTTTGTTTCCAAACAGACCATTTATTCTGACTTTGCCCTGGTGAGGTTTTCATGTGCATGAATTTCAGTGCAATTACATTAGCATTACTCTTCATGTCAATAACCTCAAAGGAAAAAAGAGAATGAAAATGCCACCACTGCAGCTTTTCTACCAGAGGATGCTTTCTCTTCCTTCTAGACTTCTCTGCTTTTCTAATTATCATCTGTTTACAATAGATACTGAGATACTTATATCCCAGACTTAAACATCCCCCTGCCATGGGCAGGGACACGTCCCACAGCCCTGAGCAACCCGGTCTGTGGAAGGGGCTGCAATGAGATGAACTTTAAGGTCCCTTGCAACCCAAACCAGTCTGAGATTCTGTGATTCTGGCATGCAGTGAAAACTACTCCTGATGGAACCATGAGAGGAACAGTCCTGCTCTCCCAGCTCCCTGCCTCCTGCCCACGTGTTCCCCTGCCTGTCACACAGTCTCGGGAAGGGCAGCAAATGGATTCAATGGGAAATGATTATTTAAGGGGTGATTTTCTCTTTGGCTGGGGCACTGAACTAGCTCCAGTAGCTGCAGAGAAGCAAGAAGATGGCAGAGCAGGGACTTTCCCTGTTTCTGGCATATGCAGCTGTGTGTAATGGGATGTAACTGTACTCTCAGTTTCTGCCCCTCATGCTGTGTGGGCCTGGGGAAGGGATGTCCAATTGGCATCTGCCTCCAATTTCCATATTCCATGCAATTTCCCATCTCCTAGGAGAGATCCATTGCATGTTGGCTCCTACTTTGCTGTCCTCTATTCTGTCATGTAGTGGCAATTAGTTTTAGCAGTAAATGGTTTTTTCTCTTGGAAGGAAGGAAGGAAGGAGGGAAGGAATGTTTTAAAATAACTTTTCAAGCCAACTTCCGCTCTGTTCTTTATTGAAACCTTACAAAACCTTGATGGGAAAATCTGTGTGAGGGATAAAAACTTGCAAGTGAGCATGGAAGTGAGGTGGGGAAGGGTTCCAAGCCTTTGTTCAGAGCTGGGAGATGCCGATGTTGGACGTGTGTTCCTTGTTATCCCAGCTCTTATGGCAGTGCTCAGGCCCTGAAATCCACTGATTGTAGCTGGAGGCAGCAGCTGGAGCTGGAGAGCACTGCTGGCTCTGACTTGTACAGAGCACTGCCTGTAATGATGTTCAGGACTTGCGAATACCAAATAACTCTGTCAAGTTCATCCATCAGCTGGGAGAGAAGGAACAACCAGATTGAGGAAAAAATAGGCTTCTTCCTTACCGTATTCTTTAATAAAACCTTAAAATGTAGAGCCTCTGAAATGGTTTTTAGTGAGATTTCAAGTACTTAGTTCACCTATGGATATCTTATGATAGTGATATGATGATGCTTATCTGGCTGGCAGTGTTTAAATTCAAATCTTTAGTACAACTACAGAATGTCTCACATAGGTTCTCTTCCACACAATTCAGCTCTGGTGTGATGAAAAAAAGCAAAAACTGATTTTAATTGAATTAAACCAATGCATTTTAGCTGGAATTAAAATGTAATTTGTTTTAAAATACTGAACTGATTTGAATTAAAGCCAGAAATATGAATTTAGCTTTAATCCACGTGTGTTATATAAGTAATTATACGAGCAAGGGCTGTGGCATGCCTTGTGTATGATTGATAATGTGCAGGAGGGCGGCGTTCCCTCATTCCAAGGGATGGAAATGCAATAGGAATTAGAAAGCCAGAGCTGTGCTCCCAGGCTGTGCCCTTTGCTCAGGTTTACAGAATCTCTGGGATTAAGCTGGGGCTGTAGCCTGCCCCCCCAGGCCAGGGGGGATTGCCCCATCCCAGCCCCCGGTGCCGCCTCTCTGCAGGAATCCCTGTGCAGAGCCTCAGCACATCCCAGATGATTTACATAACTCAGCTCTGTGTACCTTGAATTATTAATATTTTGCTGTCCTGGCTGTGTGGGGAGATTTGTTCCATTAGGGATGTGTTTGTTGCTATGTAGTAGTACTTTAGATGATGGGAATCCACAGAGAGAGAGAGAGAGAGAGAGAGAGAAGGAATGTTAAATGTTAAATTCTTTTGGTGAGAGCAAAGTTTTTACCAATGCCTGGCTCTGAGGATTGGAATGAAAGGCTCAGGGCTGCTGTTGCTCATCTTGGAGTTTGGTGTTTATCCTGTGCCTGGGCATAAGGGCACCAAGCATGCCCAAGTGCCATCAGGATGTGAATGGTTTCAGTCATGATGTGGCAGTGTCCATGGTGTCCCTGGATCGTGGCGTCTCCTCCTTTCCCTGGTGCTCCCGGGGAAGGTGGCAGTGCCAGTTGTTTGTGCAGTGGCCCTGTGGGTGAGCCCAGGGTTTGTCCAACGAGGTGGAATTAGTGAGTGACACAGGGCCACGTGCAGGGGTGCCTTGCAGGGTGCTGGCACCCTGAGGATCCTTGATGGGGATATTGCATCCGCAGAGCCCTCCCCAGCTCCCCCAAATTAATTATTCACTGATCATCACTCAGACCTTATGGATTAGGGAGCAGGGTTGGCAGGGGGTGGATGTAAGATGGAGCAATTTGAATTGCAATTAGTATTTAATTTCTTCCCTTGCTCCCTGTTTGCTTAAATTGGAGATTGTGTGTTAGCACCAAGCAAGGATTTATATCCCAGCAGTGGAAGTTCCCTGTACACCAGAAGCCAGCAAATCCACTGCAGTCCTTAAGCTTCCCCAAGGGAACAAACACTCAGTTTGAGAAGCTGAAATATCAGGGGAACATGTTTTCCTTAGAAAATGGTGTGAGGGAACAGCAGTGCCTGGTCTGCTGGATCAGGGACTTCACCAGCCATATCCTCCTCTCGCAACAACAGCATTTAGATGATGTCTCTCTCTATCCTGAGGGTATGGCATGAAGCTCTGCCAGGGAAGATTTTGGCTGGATTTCAGGAAAAGGTTCTTCCCTCAGAGGGTGGTGGGGCACTGAACGGGCTCCCCAGGGAACAGTCACAGCCCCAAGGCTGCCAGAGCTCCAGGAGTGTTTGGACACTGCTCTCACACACAGGGTGGGATTGGTGGGGTGCCTGTGCAGGGCCAGGGGTTGGGCTGGATGACTCTTATGGGTCCCTTCCAGCTCAGGGCATTCTGTGATTCTGTAAGCCCTTATCTCTCATCTCCCCTTGCCACTCCTGGAGTGTTCTCCTTGCCAGGAATCCTCTCTGGGAGAAGGAAAACCCATTAGGGTGAGCAGCCCCAACCTCACCCCCAGCCCAGTCACAGCAGTGTCACTGGAAGTTTAGTCATTACAACAGTTACCAAGAATTGGGAACTCTGCTCCACCAGGGAGGCTGTGTCTAATTTTGAAACCTCGAGGGTTTTTTTGATTATACCAGTAACCACAGTCTGGGTCAGACTTTGCAATAATTATCCTGATGTCTGAGAGGTTGTTAGAACTTCCCTGGAGGAAGGGGCCTGGTTGCATCAGAGGAGAATTTAGAGGTATATGCTGGCAAACCTTCAGCACTAGAGATTTACTTAAGTTAGTTCTTTTAATTGCTTTCCAGCATCCCAATTCTGTTATAAGCTCTCTGAGCCATCTAGGGAAGTGAGTGTAGCTCACATTAATCTCCTGAATCCTTCTTCCTCTAACTAGTTACTCCCAGCTTCATTTGCACGGGCATTTGAGCCCTACAGAGCGGGTAATAATTTTGATTCTGTTTAAACATGTTCTAACAGAAGGTATAAGATAGGAAAAATCATCAGCTGACTGTGCTGGATTCTTTTTTAACTCTCATCTCTTAAGCATTATGATCTTTGTATAACACTGTTGCCTCCAAGTCTGTTGGCAGCTCTGTGATATGTATTCATAGAGCAATTCCAGTCCTTGAGTGAAGCCTGCAAGAAAAGGGCAAAGAATTATTTGTCTTTTTTTTCATTATCGCAGCCCTCTTGTACCTGCTCTGACACACACTTGAGAGAAGTTTGCCTTGATGCCTTTATATCTGAAGCTGTCTCTCTGTACGGGGTGTCTTACCCTCATTAGATAAAGTCACTCATGTTGAGGCTCTCCCTCACTTTATTAATCTCAGTCCCAACCTCTCACACAGCAGCAGAGCCTCCACACACCCTGAGTTACACACTGACAGCAGGGAGGGAGGAGCACAGGGACACCAGCACGTCCAAGGGGTGGCCAAGGAGCCAGGGCCAGCTCCCTGTTATTCCCACATTTGGGAGCTTTGTTCTCTCTTCTGAACAGCAAAAAAAGTTTCATTGTCTTAAAAAATAACAATAATCCTGTTTGAGTGGTGTGAAGGTTTTGGTCTCAATTACATCTCGTATCAAGGAGTTCCACAGACAAATGCCGTCTGATACATCATTTATAGCCCTGACAGGTTTTAATCTATTAAAGTCCATTATCTTTCATCTTCATTATCTATTCCTTGGCCATTTTAGAAAAGACAGTAAATAGAAACATGCAATTCATTCTTGATTTTACCATGCATTATTTGCTATACTGTCCTGTCGTGTCTCCTTGTCTTTTCCAGCTAAAGACACACCTCTTGTTTTCATCACTTTGAGCCATTCTCTACTCAGTGTGTTTGCTCATGTACAGTATTGTGTTTGTGGAAGAAACATCTTTTCTACGCCTGTTTTCCTTGAAATCACTGGCAAGTCTGTTCTGGGCATCTGCAAGCAGCAGGGCCAGGGGCTCCAGGGCTCCCACAGGGCCAGGGACTTTCCTTTGGGACAGAGGCTCCAGGGCTCCCATGCCCTCAGCCCTGGCACATCATGACCTGCTGCCTTTCCTTCAGCGTCCTTTTCCATCCCTGAGACTCCTCATCCCTGCTCATGTCAGAGGAACACATCCTTTTGTTGAAATGAAGGGATCTGGAGTAAGCATTACACAGAGGAATGAGATAAAAAATAACAGAGCCAATAATGATGGGAATCCCCCCACAGAACTGGAGTGCAGCCTCTGGAACAGCAGCTGCAGCAAATGCATCCAGGTTATCTGTGGCTACTTTGTGCTGAGAAGGCTTAGGTGTAATGAGAGTTGCTGCATCCTGGGAACCTCAGCAATGAATAGTGACATTTTCTAATAACAACTTCTAGAAATGGGAAAAAAAACATCCTGTGCGTGAATGTGGCCCTGAAGAACAGCTCAGGGATCTCCTCTCTGCCTCGCAGCTGGACTCAGGTCACCAAGCTGCTTTCAAGCAACCAAAAGTGACTCTTAATTGCTTCAGTCCTGTCTGAAAGCTCATCAATAATTTCCTGGGCTGGCTGTCCTGGCATTGGTGTTCTCAAACTTATGTTAGATTTGATAATTTTTTTCAAATTAACATGCAAAGCATGACTTGACCTAAATTCCACCAGTCCAGTCATAAGTCTGAAGGTTTTTGAAATACCAACTTCCCTTAAACATTTAACAAAGGAATTTTTACAAGGGTATGTAGTGATAGAACAAGGGGGAATGGCTTCCAACTGGCAGAGCACAGGGTTAGATGGGATATTCGGAGGGAATCCTTCCCTGTGAGGGTGGGGAGGTCCTGGCATTGGGTGCCCCTGAATCCCTTAAAGTGCCCAAGGCCGGGCTGGACAGGGCTTGGAGCAGTGTGGGATAGTGGAAGGTGTCCCTGCCGTGGCAGGGGTGCCACTGGAGGATTTTTCAGGTTCTTCCCAAACCAAACCAGTCTGGGATTCTGTGATAATTCCACAGCCCCTGATTTCTCCCAGCCCATTGCCCTACTTGTTTCCAAATGTGCCCATGGCAGCCTCGGTGCTGCAGTCAGTGCCAGGCTGGAGCAGTGTCAGGGCTCCCAGAACAGGCTGTGCTGGATCACCTGCATCTTGGCACTTTTATTTCCTTCCATGTGAGGTGTTGAAACCACAGCTCCTGTCACCGATAAGCTGAGAAAACATCACTCAGCCCTGAGTGGTTTTGTGGACACTTTTCTTCCTCTGACACGTTGTTCTTTCTATAAATGGCAGTGCTTAAGGAGCACAGGATTCAATTTGATTTGTGCTCCTGGTGTTTGGTACATAAAGAACAACACTTGGGTGTCAGTACAGTACATTGGAGGAAGTGACTCCTCCTAACTGGGTTCAGCTCTAAAACTGAGTTAACATAAGGAGATCTTCAAAACCCATTGGATGCCTCTGGAGATGAAATAGTTTGAAACAGTAATTACAGCTGTTCCTGGCACCTCTCTGTTATTTACAATTATGTGTGACTCTGAGAAATCTTCATTTTTTTGTTGAAAAATTGCTTGGGTGACTAGTGACCCAATTGGAAAAAAGTCATCAAATGCAGCAGTTTGTGATGATGACTGAGGACGGGCTGTTTTGTCCAGGGATTTTATCTACCATTTCCATCAGAAAGTGCACTGGGAAATGTTTTCTCTCTGTGTAGCTGTTTGTTGTGCTGCTCCTGAGGTCACAGATCTCCCACTTTGCTGTGTCAGGGCATCCAATTTATAGAAACCTCATCACGAACCAGTTTAAAGGTTCCACATGTCCCTGCTATGGCTGGCTTCATTCTGCATTAACTAGAAGTCCACTGCTGATAATTTTGGCCAGCAGTGCCCCTTTTCCCAGAGCTCATCTTTGCACTACCCTTTTCCATGCTACAAGAGGTCACATTATTCCATGTCAATAAATTTGTGGGAAAAGTCTGGCTTTTTCATTTATGGCCATGAGCTGCTGCTGCTGAGCTGGAACAAGCTGGTAATGTCCTCAGTGCTAAACTGTGAGATTGCATAATTATGGCTTACACAACAGCACACACAGGCAAAAACAAACCAGGGACTGCTATGTGGGATGGACTTGGGAGCCTGTGTTGGACGGCTTTCAGCACTCGTGTTCCATGCAAAAGGAGTTCCTACTCCTTAATTTAGTAACCATATATCTGATTTTCACATTTCTGGGGAAGGTGGGTGGATTTGCTCAGAGTTTGGGGAATTTTTGCTTTCCCACTCTCCCTAGTGGCTCGGAAAGGTGGAGCCCACATTGTGCTTTCCATCGTGCCTGTCTCCGTAAGGGAGTGGTTTTCCACCACAACAATTGGCAATTATGGTTCTTATTTTAAATAACATGAAAACAAAGCAGGCTGCTCCCATCCTGGACTCTGCAGATGGGCAGGGTTCTGAATCCTGCTGGAATAATCACTGATACTAATTATAGAATTCAGGGAGGATGGTGGGGCTGGGCAGGCTGAGCTGGGCTGGACCAGGCTGAGCTGAGCTGGGCTGGGCTGGGCCAGGCTGAGCCTTCCAGCATGAGCTCCAAAGCAGCAGATCTCACTAATTTCTCCTTTGTGGTTTTTGCTCTTTGCTTTGTCTCTGTTTCCCTCCCCTTTGCTGCCCTTGCACTTCCAGCACGGGAATGTGTAGCAGCATCGTAGTAAGTGCTTGAATGGCTGGAAAATCCTTTCATGGCAAAGATGTGATTGTTACTTATTTATTTTATTTTTGGTTAATACGACTGGAATACAAATGGAGCTCTGGTGCCTAAGGGCCTTGCATTCTTCCAGTAATTCCTTATGACATGTGTCAGGTTCTGTTTTATTCAGGTGGGTGGTGTGATATTAAACAAGAAAGCAAGCTTGCATTTCTCTGCAGCTGTATTTATATGCACACTCCTGGCACAGAGCTGCTTATTAGGAGAATGTCATCTCCACACTGCCTGTACCTGAAACAGTCTGCAAATACTGTGTGGGCTTTAAGAGAAATCATCTTAAATCAATCAGATCTCCCAACACCAGAGTGTCCTTCCTGCCTCATCCTTTGTCCAGGCAAAGATGAGGCTGCCAGAGTTGTTCCTTAAGCAATGCTGCAGCCAAAACAGTCATGTCTGAATGGAATATCGATTATCTAATTGCTGTGCTGCTGTTAAATGAGTTGTTCTGGGGGAGCAGGGGAAAGCAAGCTCAGATATGTGTCTGGCTTTGCTTTGGCTCTGCTGAACACACCCAGGGTGTTAATGTGGGAAATTCAGCAAAGGGAGGAAGGTGGAATCCTTTTTTCTGTGGCACAGACATTGAGAGGGCAAATGAGACTCACCAGTGGGACAGGCTTATTCTCTCACAAAGCACAGAACAGCCCTTTGGCTTCAGACACTCGGGCTGCAGCCAGGGAGAGAACAAATTGCAGAGCAGAGGCATCTTATGCAATAGTCCCCAGGAGGGGGCTGCTGCTCTCCATCAGCCCAGCTCTGCCTGAGCTCCTCGGGCTCTCCTGGGCAGAGCAGCACTGGCTGCTCCTCACACACACACAAGCACCAGAGAAGGATTTGTGCTTCCCTGGTGCCTGTTTGCTGCTTATCCATGGCCACATGGACAGTCCCTGCCACAGGCATGAGCTGCTGGGACAAGTCAGCCCTGTGGTCGTGGAATCTCCACAGAACAGGCACTGGAAGGGGCCACCTGCAGAAAAGGACATACCTGGGAGAGAAGTGAACTGGACCTCTCTGGCTTTTTGTTTAAAGCCTCTGCTCAGGCATTTTGGAAAATGAAATGCAGTCCCTGTAGTGAAATCTTTATCACAAATAATCTTCCTGAGACAATAGAAATAGTTATCAGCCACATCTAACCAATAAATAATATTTCTTAATATAGTTTCAGAAAATGCAGCATATGTTTATGTGTTCAAACACATCCTCTTAGAAGAAAAATAGCTTCTTTATTTTTCTGAAGATTAAAATGCCAAATCAACTAATTACTTTTCTTTGAAAACCTCTACCACATAAAACACACACTCTCTCAGTGAACTAAATTGATTTATATTCCACCATTAATTCTTTATAGCCCATAATTTGCAGAACAACAAAGCTGGTTGGAAAATGTGCCCTATTAAGGGACAAACAGCTCTCTGAGTAAGATGGAAATATGTTGGCATGGAAAGAAACGTGGCTGCAGCTGAGGCTGGGGCGGCCCAGGGGCTGTGCTGGGGCACAGCCACAGACTCCAGGCAGCCCTGGGAGAGCCTCCCGAGCTGCTCTGCAAAATCCTGCAAGCTGAGATGGGAATCGGCCTGGCCGAGGTCATGGGGAGAGGAAGGTCCATGTCCACCCAGCTGAGACAGTCTCTGTTCCCCACTGAAGCATTTTTTCCCAAGCTTTTGGATGCTCTCCTGATGTTCCAGCTGTTCAAGCCCATGTATATAATCTAATTAGGTGCCATGACCTTTCCCTTTGGGTGGTGTTTCTATTGGTTTAAGAATATCTGAAACTTCTCCTAATGTCTCCATTGGTCTCGTTTGCATTATCCATGGAAGATTTTATTTTTTTTATTGGGACAATCTAGAAAACTGGAAATAGAATTACATTTGGGTTCTTCCAGTAAATACATCAGTGACTGGAATCAAGATCTTGAATGAAATGTAATGAAATTGGAATTTGTCAATTGCTGTTTTGGGGTAGTAATAAGATGACAGTAGAATAATCCAGGTACTAAACTGCTGTGGCTTGGCAGATGAATGAGATGTTACATTAGGGGGTGTGTGGCAGGAGGGCTTGGATTGAGTGCATGGATTGGAAGTGGAATAGGAGGCTGAGAGGGTCCCATATTTGAATGCTGCTCCTCCCTTCCCCTGGATTTCAGGTGGGATCACAGGCTGCCTGCAAGGCTCAGGGCATTGCATGTTTTTTATGGAAACCCTCTGTTTGTTCCCTGAGATGGGAGTCTGTCAGACACTCAATAAATGCAGGCAGGGAGGTGTTACAGCACAGGAAACAGAAACACAGTCTTAAACAAATTAAAAAGATGGTAATTAACCAAATGAATTTCATCCTGGAGATAATCAGACGAATATATTTAGAGGGAAAATAATCCCAATTCTCAGAAAACAGTAATTAAAATATACTCATTTTTGGGAATGGTTAACAAGCTAAATTGGAGGCAGCAAAGTAGGCTTGGGCCCTGGTGGATGCTCCTCGGGACGGCGTCTGACGAGGCCCTGGTGTGTGATCTAAACACAGCCCCGATAGCATCGGATTCAGGCTTTGGGAAACGGCTCTGGCTGGGTAAGGATGAGTCCCTGAGATGCTGAGGGGAGTGTGGAGCACAGGCAGTGCTGTTATCTGGGTCGCTGACAGATAACAGAGGATGAATTTCATAACCATGTATTTCCGAGGTGTCAACAGGGGGGAGGTGGAAGAATTTAGGGTGGATAATTGACAGGTAAACAGAAGACAAGGTGGGGAGATGCAGGCATCCAGGCATCAGGAGTTCTCCTGCCTGCACCCATGTGTCAGTCAGAGCAGGCTGCCTGGAGGAGCAGGGAAAGCTGCCCAGCCCTGACCCTGCCTGGAGGATGTGCTGGAGGAGCCAAGCACCCAACAGGTCTCTGCTTTATCCCCTTCCTGCCCAGGGGCACTGGAGCCCATCCCAGCGTGGCTCTGAGAGCAGGGAGGTTTATGGGGGAGGGCAGGGCTGGGGGAACAGGGGGAGGATGTTGGGGTGCCTGCTGTGGGCATGTCCTGACCTGGGACAGTTTCTTCTCTGGGGGTCGTGGTGCTTTCCTTTGGGGTCTCTGTGTCAGCTCAGCTGCTGCAGTTCAACACCAGACATGGGTGTTGTGCCCACAAAATAGTGACTTGTTCCAGGACATTGAAAGCTAGAGACTCTGGGGAATTTTTGGCCTTGCTGGATCTCTTGAAGAGGAAGTGGTTGGATAAAGCACAGAATTAGAAAAATAATGCATTCATTTCCCAGAGTAAATGATTTTCAGGTTTCAGTCCATGAAACACAGTGTTAAAACCTCCTTGGGAAATCTGTCTCTTTTGGGTTCTGGATGGGCAGATGAACTTTCTCTCCTCTACCAAATGTGGATAAATACTGTTTTTCTAGGAAACACCCAGCTGATCTGATCATAGTGATTGTGATTTGACATCTGTGTGCACACACAATAATTACATTGATCTAATTTATTACTGAAACTGCCAGTAGGTGAATCGATGGTTGATGAGAAGCAGAGTGTTTGGGTATTAATTTCATTTTCTTATCAAAATGCCTGCAGAGAGGACAGATCATGCTGGGATCTCTGGGAAACAGACCTTTCCAGGATTCTGCAGTTTATACCTGTCCAGTAAATGGACTGAGGGTGAAGAATGCCCTTGAAATGAGCTCCATCCCCACAGGAGCCTGGACATTCCAAAGGCTGGACATTCCCACTCCGTCCCTGTGGGAAGGCAATTCCTGTACCCAGTGTCTCAGGTGGACTCAGCCCCATAAAATAAACTATTAAACAAGCTGCTCCTAGGACTATTAATGAACCTGAGATCCTTAAGTTGCATATTAGGGGGTTTCTGCTATATTAAGCCTCCTGCACATCACAATGCTCTTATCTAGAATTTATCTGCATGCAAGAAAATGGCTAAAAGCTGAATTAGAAAGGAAATGTCAATGGTAACCACTTAAATTAGCATGCCGATTTATAATCACTAATAGTGGCTATCCTTTCAAAGAATTTATATATGTTTTTTGCCCTCACCCAAACTTTAAATATTTCATTTTAAATTTAGATTTTTGGTCTTGCGCCGTCTAAATTTACAGCTTTGCCTAACAGCTCATCTGTTTAGGTGCTTCACTGTAGCCTGAGTTCTTGTCTAAAACAGAATTAGTGATGCAGAGGAACTGACTGTGCAGGTTGAAGATAATACTGGTGGTGGGAAATTAGTGTGAGAGCCTGGAAAAGTGGGCTGGGAATGACCCCATGGATACCAGCAGGCACCAAACCTGTGCTTCCCACTCTGCATCCATCCTCCCGAGCTATCAGTCAGTCAGAAAACTGTGGGTACCAAACAGCTTAAAAGTAGCATTTAATGAATAGGAATTCTGTGCTCTTGAAATAAATAAATAGCCCCATTTCCCATCTGTTTCTGCAGCGCACTGCCCCTCACAACCTCTTGTTAGAGAAGGACTCTTTTAGGCTGGTGTGTTTTCCTTCCCCAGCTAATTACGCTCGGCTGGAGTGGGTGCTCGGGATTCACAAGTGATTGTCATTTAGGAAGTCGGAGTTGGGAGAGATACAGAGTTTCAGGGAACCCTTTGTGACCTTGGAATGTAGCAGACATTTTTCTTGTTTTATTTTTCTTTAAGTTTGACTTCTTCAAAAGAAGACCTTGAGCCCTGCTCAGATTGAGCCAGCTCTATCTTGCAATCATTAAAGATTCAGTAGCACCTTTTAAGTCCATGTTAGGAAATTCAGATTTTTCAATTTAGTCAAGCTGTGTCTCCTTTTCATGTACTACACTGCTCAGTTTTGAAGGTCTTCCAGGATTTCCAGTGGCTTCTTGCAGAGCAAGAGCCAGAATGTGTTGTTTTAATCTAAAACCTTAGGACTGCATGTGTTCCATGGCTGAGCTGTCTTCAAAGGTAAAAACGTCACGTAGGCTAAGGAGGAGTCCCCCAGGTGAGCAAGGTGTTTCTGCCGTGCTGCTGGAGTCCTTTCTGAGCATGGCTTGGTTATTTATCTCTTATTTATTTATTTCTGTGTTTGGGATTGAACCAGAAGCAGAAGTCTTTTCTCTCCAAGGGCTCACAGCTTTTAATATTGAAGGTTGAACCTCCTTGTTGTGCTGAGCTAAACTGCTGAGCTAAACTGAGTGGACTTTGAAATCTGCTTCAAGGTCTGAACTTTGTTAAGTGGCCCTTTCTCTATTTAGTCTTAAGAGGAGGAAAATTCTAAGCCTCTGAGTGGATTCATAGTCACACTTTAATTAATCATATCTTTACAGCATGCTGCCAGCAATTGTCGGGAGGAAGGAGATGCCTCTAATCCAAATTCACAACAACAACAAAATAAATGCACTGGAAATATTCCTGGCCAATAAACTGCCTCATCCTCTAAGAAGTAATACTTCCCAAATGCAAGCAAAACTGATGGGAAGCAGATTTCTTCCACCCTCAGTCCCAGTGGAGTGAGGCCTGTTACTGAAGCAGGCATGCCAGGCAAAACTGTCTGTGTGACACTGCAGAGCTGCAGTTCCCCAGAGCTCAGCCCCTCAGACTTTCCCTTTCGTGCCTGCCACGGCTATTGGCCTCTCAGTGTGCTCCAAAACACTGGAGATGAGTTTTTTCTCCATCTTTCTGAGTGGTTTCATTTAATATTTATTAATGACATCTGGAGAACACGGGGAGTGGTAGATTGTCTTGTGGTGCCTGCAGCAGAACTCTGGGCTCAGGCTGAGGTACTGGGAGGAATGAGTGAGGAACTCCCTGATCCCTCCCAACTGCTGAGCTCCTTCCTGGGAGCAGCCCCTGGTACTCCAGGTGAGGGACAGTCCCCCTGAGTGACCCCAGGCAGCTGCTGGCACCTCCCACCGGGCAGCTCCAGCTCCAGCTCTATCCCGGCTCCCTCAGAGCCCGTGGCAGCTTTGGCACAGCCGCAGGAGGGGCAGGCTTGAGGCATTAATTCTCCATGAACTCAGCAATGCTGCAGCCAGGAGCCTTTGAAACTTTGATTTTGGGGCTGTATCTGAGAGATTAATCACAGTCACAGCAGACTCAAAAGTCTTTATGGGCTGCCACAAGCTGTGAGTCACCAAACTGAACATCCAGGTTGTTTGCAGCCTTCAAACACTTTGGTTCAGAGAGATTCCCTCCTCACTACTGTCCTTGGCTCCAGCCACAGCTCAGGGTCACTTGACCTGTGCAGCTTTTCCAGAACCTCCTCTGATTCACTCCATGCTAATAACACCCCCCACTTTCATAGAATTATTATATAACTTTGCCTACTTTGAGTTTTCGCTACCAGGACTTTAATGCTCTCCTTACTTCCTTTTATTTTTCCCCTTTTTGTGTAACAAAAATGCAGAAAAAAGTCTTGAAATGGTGTCATTGAGTAGGTAGAGACAGAAAAAGCTTCCTGTATTTACAGTTAAAATAGCAAAAACAGTATTTTAAGATTCTTTTCACCCAGTTTTGGAGATGAATATGCAAATCTGTCATAGTGAAATACACATAGAGATGTTTTTAAACTTTTGGTTACTATTATTGTTTCTTTCATCTTTGCTGGGGTGTGGTAATAGCAGTGTCACACTCAAGCCTGCTGTGTGTTTCCTCACACAAAAAATGATTTTCTTCTGTGAATGGAACATAAGTTCTGGTTCACCCAAAGAGAACAACACCCTGAAAGACAAAACCGGTGCCATTCTGGGTGGGAATGTTTGTGCCATGCAGGGAATTGTGAGGCAGTGGGGCTGTCCCGTGGGGCCAGGCTGTGCCAGTCCCAAGCCTCCCAAGCCTGTGGGATATTGCTCCTGTGGGGGCAGGATCTGGCAGTGGAGATGCAATTCCAGAGCCTTTGGTGCCTGGGGTGCAGGTCCCTCGGGGCAGGCCAGAGGGGCAGCTGCTCCAGAGAGTTCCTGGTATCTTTTCAGTGCTCCAGGCAGGAAGATTCTTCCCTCTTGCCGCCCAGAAAATGATGTTTGATCTGATCCAGTTGCCCCTATTTGCCTTCTCCTGTGAAGTTCTAGCTTAATGAGTTCAGAAACATCATTTCAAGGTGCAGTTTGAAAACAGACCCTTGACTGTCAGGTATATGGATACATGAAAGATCCGTGTAACTTTTAGAGTATTTCCTTGCCTTTAAACTAACTTTGACTTGTATAAAAGGAAAGATTTTCTGCATGTTTTATTTTTGGGTTGAGGATGGATTTAATTCTGGGGGTTTAAAATCCTTTAAGGTATTTGCCACTGTTAGTTATGTTTTTTAATCAGTCTCCTTGTCTGAGGACTTCTTCCCATCTGATTTCCAGTGCTGGCAGTGTCAGCTCCCATCAGAAATAACAGAGCCTGGCATGTCTCACATTCCCTAGAACAGCTTCAGCTTAAAGTATTGGAGAGTGCTGCATCCTGGTGCTGGAAGGGACTGCTGAGAGCAGACCAGGTGCTTTTTAAAATGTTCCCACTCTAGGTTTGTGCAGAGCAGATAAACTCACTGTGTGCAGAGGGAGAGTGTGGCCATGGATGCAGGGAATCTGCCCACTGGGCACGAGGGGCAGAGGGGTCACAGTGGGATCTGAGCCCTGCCTGGCTCCTCACACCACAGTTCCCATCCTCCTGCCTTTCCAGGGATCTGCCTGTTTGTGTCCTCAGAGCTGCTGGAGCACATTCCCACCGTAGGTTGGGGTGTCCTTTACTGAGTTGTGTCAAAAAGTTGAGCAGGTAATAACAGAAATTTGACCCTGGTGCATCACACTTGTGTTACTCAGGCAGTGCTGCTGGAGCTGCACCATTTCCCCCTTCATTTTCTTCTGTAGTTTTCTCCCAGTCAGTTGTCTCCACTCCCAGCCAGATGTAATTTTCTTTATACTTTTACCTGAGGCCAGAAAATGGAAACTTCCCATTCTTCCTAGGGTAAGTGAAACTTCAGAGTCCTTCACCATGGAAACCAAATTAGTTCCCAGTGTTTAACTTGCCTGAAAGTCCAGATGCTCTGTTTGCCTGTGATTTTTTGGGGAAGGCTGTAGCCTAATGTGTCTCTCCATTGTGGCCAAGGCAGAAGGAGGGTGACCAAGCAGCCAGAAACCAAAGGGGTAGAGGTGACCAGGGCTGTCACAGTCAGCAGTGTGTAGATATAGATATAGACAGATTTATCATCAAGTTACTGATCCTGCTCTGTGCACAGAACCTCCTCACAGCACACCGAGACAATCATTCCTTGCCTACAGAAGGTCACACCAGGGGACAGCTCCCTGCCAGTGCTTTTGGTCATTAGACCTTGGGGTCTCTAAGGTTATTTTAGCCAAGCCAGTGGTTGGCACCACAAATAACCAGCCCAGTCTCCTGCCAGGGCCGGTTGGCTGCAGCTCAGCATCCTCTGCTTGAGGACACCACGAGAGGGGCTGGTTCCACCCTCTCTGCGTGCCAGCGCTGTGTGCCCCGCCTCGCTGCCTCTGCCTGCTTAACAAAGTGCGCTAATTGTCCGGCCCGAGCCCCGGGCGCCGGGACCCGCCTGCGCCGGGGAGAGCTGCGGCCGCCGCCTGTGGCTGTGTCCCCCCTGCTCCAAGGAGCTGTCACTGGAGTCTGCTTTGAATAATTCAGGCTCTGAGCTGCAGTTTGTAAGATAAAGGAAAATACAACGTGCCTGTGGCTGTCTTCAGTGGCAGTAACTCTTCCTCCCGAGGTTCCATATCCTGCCATTGCCTTCAGGAGCGAGTTAGGCAGGAGCCCCCGAGTGCAAACCTGCACACAAATGCTCCTGCTGGCAGCTCAGTCCTGCTCCTGTGTTTGTCCGGGTTCAGGGTTTTCCCCTGTTGCTTCCCTCCCATGGTCTGTGTCATTCCAGTGGTGAACTCCTGCTGAAACAGCTGCAGGAATGTGACAATGTGGCAGAATGGAGCTCAACTCATTTTAGCTCCTCTCTGGGAAACTTTTTAACTTCTGTGCTTTCACAAACTTGCATTGAGTGCTGTGTAAACCAAACCAGCCTGACAGAATTCAGACAGAGGGAAGGAAGATCTGGTGACTTCTCTTCACAGTGAGAAGGACTGCAGAGCCCATTCCACCCCACCACATCTTTTCCTTTATTTGAATCCACAGATACCTGTCACAATATTTCTCTGAGCAGTATTTCACTTCATTAAGTTGCATTGTTAACTGTGAAGGTCCTGTCAGTTTTTATCTATTGTTTCCTGCCAAGTGTTTGAAACAATCAGAGGTAAATTCTACAGCTCTTTCCTTAAGCAGCCGCATGGCAGTTTACTGAGGGGCATGCAGTGGCACAGGATTAACAGAGAGAGAAGTTACAAGATAAGGAACAGGTTGAGGTTTTGCATCAGCAAAGGGATGGTGCCTCACTGCTTTACACCTGCCCTCCCCAGGGGCACCTCTTGCTTGGGGTTTTGCTGCTTCTTGCTGCCCTTTCCCTTCCTCCACCCTGGCCCTGCCCAAAGGACACATCCCTGCAGAATCCTGGAATCACAGAATGCTTTGGGTTGGAAGGAACCTTAAAGCTCATCCAGTCCCACCCCCTGCCTGGGCAGGGACACTTCCCACTGTCCCAGGGTGCTCCAAGCCTCATCCAGCCTGCCCTGGAACACCTGTGGAGTGTTTTTTTCAGTGTTGTTACCTTGCTGTGCTTTGTAGACCCAAGTACTGTGCAATGTTAGTCTGTTCCTAGGGTAAAGTGATGAAGCAGAAAGAGTCTTCAAGGCTGCTGAGCCATTCCCATCAGGATCAGCAATTTCTGTGGGGAGACAGAGATTCGTTCCTCATCTCAAGGAGAGCTGTGAGGAAGCTGTTAGCCTTGATTCACTCAAGTGCTTCTCTTCGGGAAGACATTAAGCTGTGCCTAAGTGTTTTGCTAAATAGAGGAAACCTTATTGCAGGAAACTTTAAAGGCACATTTTACAGCTTAAATCTACCTCTGAATGAGCCTTGCTGACAGAAATAAAGGGAATAACAGACTGATGCATGCAAAGTTGTCTCAAGATTTTTAAAACATAAGGTCATCATTTACAAACTTGGCTCCTTCAAGTTAGGGATTCAAATGCTTATGTAGGTACATAAATAAGTGGCCTAGTTTTCTGGGATGCTGAATCCATTAAAATCAATGGAAATTTTGCATCTCTGAATAAAATGTCACTTATTTTGCTAGCTAATTTTAGGTACCCAAATACAGAAACTTTGATCTAAAAGATTTTTTTAAAAGCTGCTGAATTTTTGCCATGCTTCTGAAACACCAAGCTCCTGTGTTGGTGTTCCAGTTCCTCCTTGAGGCCTGGCCTTTGGGGAAATGCAAAGGAAATCTGGACTGAGTCCTGCATCAAGAATTCACCTGGAATCACCTCGGTGTAGAAGAAGGAAGATCCTCACCTGTGGAGTGTGCAGTGCACCCCATCCATTCTGTTCAGAGCCTGGGCCTAGGTTCTGGGAGAGCATCCAGAAACACAAGTCCAAGCCTGCTCTAACAATCTCCCTATGGGATCAGGAATTCCTGTAAAGGTATTTTTGGTGCCATCACATTGGTCAGGCCAGATACAATCTCGGTGCATTGTCCCTGCAAAGAAGTTGCCAGGTCGTGGCTTGTTTTCCTGTTGGGTCTGATCAGTGCTGGTAAGGTCAGAGTGGTCGCAGTAAAATGAAGTGAAAGATCTGTCACATGCTTGGGCTTGAGTTTTATAGCACTGGATATAAAACATGAGGGGGGAAGGTGTCCTTTTGTCCTGTGAGGGCACTGATTTTCATTGCCTGCTGCTGCTGTGCACGAGAGCTGCAGAACATTAGGTCTGAAATTCTACATTGAGGACTTTCCTCCTAATGAATTCTGTCTTCTGAAAGTGAGAGCTTCTCTCTTTAGCATTTGTGCCTCGCACTTGATCCACAGCTTTTGTGCTGCTGCCCTGATCGTGTCACAGATATCCCTTCTTCTGTCTTTCCAGCTTCCCAGCTTGAGCAGCATCACGTTCAGGTTGCCTTTCCCCCGCTTCCCTTTCCAGCCTCAGCATATTTTCCACAGTGTGTATCCTGTCCTGAGCTCCTCAGTAGCATTCAGTCTTCTCCCATATCTTCCTTCCCTGACTCTGGGTTTCATATCATCTTTGTGCCTTTTTGTCTGACAATATCTGTGTTTGGAACCTGGAGCCTGTCCCTCCCACTCCCAGCACTCTCCTTTTGCCAAGCCCCTGATCCTGGTCTGGATCCTCCCTGAAGCTGTGGCTGCCCCAGCCTTGGAAGTGCTCAAGGCCAGGCTGGACAGGGCTTGGAGCAACCTGGGATAGTGGGAAGTGTCCCTTCCATCCAAACCATTCTGTGATTCTGTGAAAAACCATTCCTCCCTCTGGACCTGATCTCCACATCCACTGTCCTGGGCAGTTCTGTTCCTTTCACATCACCTGATTCCCACTTAGGTCCTGCAGTTGTGTCTCTCCTGCTCACAGACACCCTGTGTGAAGAGTGAAGGCCATTAACTCCATGTCACAATGTACCCCTTGCTCCTCTGATGTCAGCAGGAAAACTTTTCAGCTAATTCATAATTTACTATCTACTTCCAGATTAAGAAAGAACACACACAAAATATTCAAAGGCCAGAGGGACCATGCAAAAAGAAAAAAGTATTCATTTCAGTACATTTATTTTCCAAGAGAACAAAAAAAACTTCTTTTTTTTTAAACTGGGTCAACACTACATCTGCAGCACTCAGCCATTTTCCATACGACACGATCACCCACTCTGTTTATCTTTAGGCAATATGCTCTTGCAAACTGCCAATTAATTGCATATTTGGTGCCTGCTCTCTCCCAGCATCCTGGATAAACACGGCAAGGCAATCACGGGGAGATGCTCTTGGCTGCCAGGGGAAGGAAATCTGTCATTGTCTCAGCCTTGTTATCTGCAACCAAGGCAGACTTTTAGCAGCGTTCTGCTTGTAAACACCCTCTTTAGACACCTTCTGATTTCCAGAGATGGCTCATCAGCCACTCTGCCGTGCTACCTGCAGCTTCTTAAATCATTGCTCTCCAAAATGTTCGATGCAGATTGTCCTTGCTAAAAGGGCCACTGACACCAGTAAAACGTGGTGAGAGAGTCCTTAAGATGAAGAGATAAAGCTGAATCCAAACAAATGTAAGAGACAGAAAAGGGGAGAAGGGGATGTCAAGACTCTGCTCTGCTCTGCTCTGTGGGTTCTTCCTGGGCATTTTGTTAGGATTGCTGTTTGGGATGTCCAGGGGACAGGTCTGGTGTGATGTGGCCTTTTCAGAAAGGTTCAGTCTTTTGGTGTTGGCTCAGGTCCTTCTCATCCACTCCAAGTTGGAAGTATCTCCTATTTTGTGCAAGAGTTGTGTAAATATATTTCCAGAGAAAATTATAAACCCTAGGAAATCCTCTCCATGACATGCAGCATTTTCTGTCAGGCCATATTTTTCCTTTCTGAATAGCAGGAGGTGTCCCTGACCATGGGGATCATGGAGGGATGGAGATGGGTGATCTTTGAGGTCCCTTCCAGCTCAAACCATTCTGACTCTTAATTTCTGTCCCTATTGAAATGCCAAGAGAAGGCTCTGGAGAGATGATCCTTCCTTGGGTTGGGATGGTCACCAGCAGATCTTCACTCTTTATTTCTGTCACGCTCTAAAACTGAGTGACTTCAAAAGAGGCTGACTTTACAATGGCTGCAGAACTGGGACAGAATCTTCTCCTGGGGCAATCCTCAAGAGGATTTAAACTGCCATCCTGACACTGAGTTGCTGGAAATTAACTGTTGCTTCCAGGCAAGGAATGATGAATGGTCTGAATGAAGAGATAAGCCTGCATGTGGATACATTCTCCCAGGCTCTCATGGACCTTCAGTGTTACGAGCAGCTGGAATAATTCTTAAAACAGGGAATATTTGATGCTGGATCAGTCCCTATTTTGATATGCTCACGTACATGGAGAATAAATGAGAATAATTACTTTGAACCAGTGTAATTAGAAGAAAAACAAGCTCCTTGTGTTTTAGAACAATATAGACATACATATTTGTGAGTCATAGGGGGTTGTAGGAAATTAAACAAAGTATTCCAGGTTTTTTGCTTTTATTTCTGCCATATGCCAGAACATCTCATTGACAGGGTAAAGTAGAATCTGTTGGATTGAGCCTGTTCACCAGGTCACTGTGGATTATTGGACTACAGTGGAGATGAGATCCATGTGTTGCTGTCAGGGACTACAGTTTATTATTGCGCTGGGGGTGGCTAATAATAAAAGTTTAGATTTCAGGCAGATTTGAGGAGAATGTGCTTTAATTCCCATCTGTCAGGTTTGTGGACAAACTCCCGTGCGCCTGGACTTCTTTACAATTTAAAATGTGACTTGTAAATTTAAAATTGTGACCAATAGAAGAAGGCTGTGAGCTAAGCTGACAGCAGTTATAGTTTGAGCTTTCAAGATTAGCTGCCTTCAGGAAGTAATAAAGATCAGAGCTACCGGATCCTGCTGCAGTTGCCTATGGAAAGATGTTGACACTGCACTGGCAGGCTTTGGGAGCAGCGCTGTGTCTCAGTGAGGGTTCGGGAATGTGCACTCTTCTGACATAATCAGCATCCCTCCTCGCATCCCTGCTCCCACCCCTGCTCCCATCCCTGCTGCCGTCCCTCCTCCCATCCCTGCTCCCATCCCTTCTCCTATCCCTGCTCCCATCCCTGCTCCTATCCCTCCTCGCATCCCTGCTCCCACCCCTGCTCCTATCCCTGCTCCTATCCCTGCTCCTATCCCTGCTCCTATCCCTGCTCCTATCCCTGCTCCTATCCCTGCTCCTATCCCTGCTCCTATCCCTGCTCCTATCCCTGCTCCTATCCCTGCTCCTATCCCTGCTCCTATCCCTGCTCCTATCCCTGCTCCTATCCCTGCTCCTATCCCTGCTCCTATCCCTGCTCCTATCCCTGCTCCTATCCCTGCTCCTATCCCTGCTCCTATCCCTGCTCCTATCCCTGCTCCTATCCCTGCTCCTATCCCTGCTCCTATCCCTGCTCCTATCCCTGCTCCTATCCCTGCTCCTATCCCTGCTCCTATCCCTGCTCCTATCCCTGCTCCTATCCCTGCTCCTATCCCTGCTCCTATCCCTGCTCCTATCCCTGCTCCTATCCCTGCTCCTATCCCTGCTCCTATCCCTGCTCCTATCCCTGCTCCTATCCCTGCTCCTATCCCTGCTCCTATCCCTGCTCCTATCCCTGCTCCTATCCCTGCTCCTATCCCTGCTCCTATCCCTGCTCCTATCCCTGCTCCTATCCCTGCTCCTATCCCTGCTCCTATCCCTGCTCCTATCCCTGCTCCTATCCCTGCTCCTATCCCTGCTCCTATCCCTGCTCCTATCCCTGCTCCTATCCCTGCTCCTATCCCTGCTCCTATCCCTGCTCCTATCCCTGCTCCTATCCCTGCTCCTATCCCTGCTCCTATCCCTGCTCCTATCCCTGCTCCTATCCCTGCTCCTATCCCTGCTCCTATCCCTGCTCCTATCCCTGCTCCCATCCCTGCTCCTATCCCTTCTCCATCCCTTCTCCATCCCTGCTCCCATCCCTGTTCCCATCCCTTCTCCATCCCTGCTCCCACCCCTGCTGCCATCCCTGCTCCTATCCCTTCTCCATCCCTTCTCCATCCCTGCTCCCATCCCTGCTCCCATCCCTGCTCCTATCCCTTCTCCATCCCTGCTCCCATCCCTGCTCCCATCCATCCTCCCAGCACTGCCCAGTGTTCAGTAGTGACGCCGGGACAAGTGTCCCCAGCAGGCATGGTGAATATGGAAAGTGATGGGAGATAGTTACTCCATAAATAAAGAGGAAATCTTAAAATTAATTAGAGGTGCAGACAGCAACCACCCGTGCTCAAACTCTCCCTTCTTACCTCTATGTTTGTTGTTCTGCACTAATTATGTATGAGACAGAAAAATGCTGGATGAAGTTTAATTAGGAATGAGCGGCTCTGTCATGTAAACTCCGAGCGCAGTCTGCAAGGCTGGCTCGCCGCCAGGACCGGTGTGAGCTCCTCGGCAGCAGGGAAGGGGCTGGGAGCAGATGCCTCTCCTCCAAAACACGGAGCCTCGAGGAAGGGTTTGAATTACAAAGGAAGGGAAGGGGCTGAGCTTCCCAGCCCCCTCCTCCCCTCACAAAGGGCAATAGTCAGTTTACTTTCATAACCCCACTATCAGCTGCAGAGGAAGTCTCGCAGTCCGGGAGCCTGCGAGCGGTTCCAGAGCAGCTGAATCCAAACCGGGCAGAGCCGGCCGAGGGCGAGGGAGGGAGCCGGGGCATGGACTCGCCCTGCTGCCGGAGCAGCTGATTATCCTGGGGACCTCCGCATTGCTTTTCTGTCCTGATCTTATTCTTCTGTCCTGATCTTATTTCCCTGTCCCGTGGAGGCTTGGGTAAGTGCCTGGTAGTTTTCCACTTACCTTTCTCTTCGGTGGTTCACCAGGATCTGCCAAAGTGCAATGGCACTGCAATGACAAAGTGTTCCCTGCACCTTTGTGAGCTTGCTCTAGAAGTGGATGATCCAGATTGGAAAAGCTGGACCTTTACAATCTTTTGAACTGATACACTGCGTTTTCAAAAGGGACAGGGAGCAGATACGGGAAAACAGGCTTTCCAGCGCGTTGTTTCAGTGGGGACTGCTGAGGCTACGGCAGCTTGCAGTGTGCTGGATTTCCAGAGGTTGGAGTGCTGGAGCAGAGCTCTGCCGAGGTCTGTCAGGCAGTTCGGTGGTGCCGATGTTTGTGCTGTTTCCTGTGGAATTAGCCTGTGGGGGTCGGGGCAGCTGCGCCTGGAGCCAATCTCTGTATTCCATCGCCCGCCAGGGAACAGCCCGGCGCTCCCTCTGGCACTCGCGGGGAGACAGGAGGATGCAAGAATCAAATGGTGACGTGGTTTGCTGGGAAGGGGTTTGCTCTGGGCCCTGATGCTCTTGCAGAAGGGATGCGGTGGATTGGGAGCACGGATACCAGGCAAGCAATGCCCTCACATCCATGGGGAGCAGAGCGTGCAGAGGGGCCTGGCAGAATTCACAGATTATCCAAAGCTGTTGTGAAAGATCTGTGTGATTGTAAAGAAAGTAGTGGCCATGCCTGGGGGTCGGGTGTTTGCATGCAGTCCCAGGGGGTGTGGGTGGCTGGATACGTGGAAGGAGCAGACAGAGAACTTGAAAGGGAGATGGACTAAAACTTAGGTAAATGTGTGAAACCAAATGTCCTTTCCTGCTGCCCCTGCTGTGAGCCTGAGAAGACTAACCCTGAAACGATTTTTAAAGCGGTCTTTGTTAGTCATCCTCTATGCAGTTTGTTTCTTTATCATGTTTCGTTTTGAGTACAAGGAGACAGGCTGGTTCCACTCCCCTCTCCACTCCTCCTCTATTGTTAGTCTCTCCCAGCTTCCCGTATGACTGTCCAACTCTCCTCTTTGCAGAGCCCAGCGGAAAAGGATATGGCTGAAAAGAAAGAAAGTACTTCAAATTAAAATCTGGCGAGTGCTTGTGTCCACATTTGGTTTCAAATACATTTCTTCCCTCCCATCTCCTTTTTCCCAAAAGTTGCAGGGTGGCCAGTATCACTTGCAGTACCTTAAACAGCAGTGGGATCCCTCTTAGCCCTCATAGCCATGCACTGGCCAATAAATGCAGCAAATAATAATCACAGCAAAGCTTATAAACAAAGCATACTTATAATAATATGAGCAGCCTGGTCTAGTGGAAGGTTCCCTGCCCGTGGCAAGGGTTTGGAACAACATGAACTTTAAGATCCCTTCCAACCCAAACTGTTCTGGGATTCTGTGATGCCTACAAGTTGGAACACCAAAATATAATGAAATCAGGGAATTCTTGCATTAAGCCTCATTCAGATTTGTGAGCTTATCACAGCTGATGAGATGTCCCAGCCATGACATTGAGCATCTACCCTAGGCAGGACCAGGGATCATGGCTCAGAGCATGGATATAGGGAAATGAGCATGCAAGGGGGGAGAAAAGGTCATGGCCCCATCTCTATTGGTTCTCATTAAGCTGTAGCTTGATGAGCAAGTGGTAATTAATGGTTGTGTTAATGCTCAGAGGTAAGCTGATAGGACTCTCCTTGCTTCCTCTTGATTCCCAGCCATGACTTTAGTCCTTTTTGAAGCAGGGTTGGGTCTGGGTGATCTTTGGAGAGGCCCAGCCAGCAGTGCATGTGGCCTTGTGGGTTGTTTGCACCTCCTGGCACCATCCTCCTTCCCACTGCACAGCAATTAGCAGGAAGTGTCCCTGGGCAGCGCTGGAGCTCAGGAGAAGAGAGCTGCCGTGGGGCTTGTGAAGATAACAGAGCCTCTGGTGAGGCTGAGCCGCCTCCTGTGGCCTTGTTAGTGCCAATATTGGCACAGGGAGATGTGAGCAGAGCAGGTGGAGTGGCAGAGCTGGGAACAAAGGGGAGCTCCAGTTCCTCAGGAGATGCCTTTGCTCCCTCCAGTGCTCCCTGTTCCTGGAGCTCCACTTCCCTGAGCCCTGTGCCTGGTGCTGGCACAGCTGCTCACCAGACTGTCCTGGAGTGCACTGGGGAAGCTGGGAAGGTAGTGAGTGGGATGAGAAAGCACTCAGTAATTCCCTGAGTTTCCTTCTGCTCAAAGTGGCAGAAATAACACCTTTCTTATGTAAAAGGCTCGCCCAGCTCCACTGGGTATTGTACAGAAACACCCCCTGCTTTGCTTCTCTTTAACTTGCACCATTTCAGAGACCTGCAATTTGATGACAGATTTAATAAGATACAATTGTCACTTGTGTTGAGAGGAGACATTCAAAGAACTTGGAGCTGTATCATCTGGGATACCAACATGTAAAGGCACTGCTCTCTGTTCAGTCACAATTTTAGGTGCTGGAGACCCAGATTTTAAGACTTGTTAAGACCCAGACTTTAATACTTTTAAAGACTTGCCCAGCAGACATTGATGGCTGAAAACCTGTTCCAATAGAGTCTCTCTTCCCCCAGCACTGGTTCCTTCTTCCACCTCTTCACCATACAGGAAATCATCCCCTCCACTGTGGTAACACCAGCACCCAGGAACAGGAGGGGAGAATGGCCCCAGTTCTGTTGGGCCTGACTGGGGGAGCTTCCTGGTGGCACTGGAGATGCTCTGTGTTTTGCTGGGGCTGTGGCACTGAGAGGTGACAGCCTCTGCCCTGCTGCTGTGGGAGGGTCTCACACTTCATTTCCCAGAAAGAGCAGGATGCAAATTGAGTTGCTGCCATAAATTTACAGCAAAGACAATAAAAACAAGAATTAGACTGATAAAATGATTAAAAGGCTTTACAAAAGCCTCTAAGCAGTTTGTCATATCCTGCAAGGTGATTGCCCAGGACACCTGGGCAGCACAAGCCAGCCTTTTCCAGCATGCCCCCTTGGCCAGGACATCAATAAAAATGAGGATTTATGAGCTCTGTCATGGGCAGCAAGCAAAGCATTGGGCAACAAATTAATCGCTGATTGCAGAGCAGTGCTGACTGGGAGCTTTCTGCTCTCTCTTGGCATCATTGCAAGGTTGTTCATTAAAAAAATTCGTTTGATAAAGAGACCCTTGACTCCCAGTGTGTTCCTCTGTTAGCTGCTCACCAAATACGAGGCACTGTGAGCCTAAAAGGTGCTTTTCACTGTTCAAGGGCTCCAGGTTTTAGTCATCAGAATGAGTGACAGCACTCACAGTTCTCTGTGCTTGTCTGTTCCTTCCTATCCAGTAATTTTGGGATTACAGAATTCCAGTTTGGGCTGGGAGGAGCTGGGTGATGCTGCTCTACTGGGAACACTTAGATGCCAGAGCTGTGTGCTCCTGCTAAGCTGCTTCCCTTTCCTACCACAGAGGTTTTGCTCATTGTTCTCTAATTTCAGCAGGCAGGAAAAAACCCACTTTTGAGTTCTGTTGCCTGCCCTATCCCCACAGCCAGTGCCACCATTGTCCCCGGGTTCCTACCCGGACCAGCTTCCTTTGTTCTCTGCCAGGCAGCTCCATGAGGTGATTGTTTCCACACTAATTTTATTTCTCCCTGCCTGAGACCAGACCATCATTTCCCAGTGACTCATATCACCTGTTGATGGTCTTTTCCTGTCCCTCATACAGAGGTAGTGCAGGGTGGGATGGACTTGGTGCTCCTCAGGTTAAGGAATGCTCCTGCCTTCCAGCAGCCCGGGAGAGCTGTGGCTGACAGCCACATGCTCCTCAGGCAATGAGGGATGCAGTCAGGGGCTGGGGAGAGGGAGCTCTGTGGGGACAGCCTGTCGGGGCTGGTTTGCCCTGGTTGTGCCAGACTTGTACAAGCTGATCCCATGCAGCCTGATTTGCCCATGGCTGGTTTGCCCCGGGAGCCACGGGCTGCCTGTGAGCAGATGCTGAGCACACCCGTCACGTTTCGAGGCATTGCCTCGGACAAGCTCCACAGAACGAGCTGCCAGCAGCCCTGATTGAGCTGCAGGCTCAGTTTGGTTCATCAGTCTTGGCTCTCTTTTTTTTTCCCTTTCTGTTTCCTTTTTCATGAGTGCTCTTACATCAGAGCTGGGCTCTATTGCCCATCTTCGGTGCTGGAGGGTGACATCTCCTCTGCTCCTGCTCGTGCTAACAGCAGTTGTCAGGCTCTGGACAGGGAACAGGGCATTCTCCATCTCAGATGGAACAGCAACACAAAATTTCATCACCTAGGTTTCAAGAAAAATAAACTGTGGCTGGACTTAAAACCTAGCAGTGAGGACTAATGGAGAGAGGCTTTTATGAGCATTAAGAATATTTGTAGCTAAGCAACCAACATCAGCAAGAAGAATAAATCAAAAGTTTCAGGGCTCTGCCTGCCTGCCTTCAAGGGTCAGGAACTGTATTTTCCCTCTGTTAACAAGATTGCCTTCCTGCTGGAGGCAGGATCCCATGTTAGATGGAGCCTGTTCTGGGATACTGAGCTGAGAACAGGACTGAAAGGACAGAGAAGAATCTTGCCAAAGGCCACAAAGCCAGCCAGGCCTCCCAGCAGCTTACAGGAAAGGCTCTTGGAACAGTAACATATATAGATAATGTTTTCCAATTACTCCTGTATAAATCCTCCTAGCATCAAAGAGGGAATCTTTATCAGGAAGTGTAGTCACAGAATAAGGAGTAATTCGCTCAAAGTGAAAGACAGAAATACAGTAGAAATTTCTCCCTGTGAGGGTGGGCAGGCCCTGGCACAGAGTGTCCAGAGCAGCTGTGGCTGCCCCTGGATTCCTGGAAGTTTCCCAGGCCAGGTTGGACAGGGCTTGGAACAGCCTGGGACAGTGGAAGGTGTCCCTACCGTGGCAAGGTGTGGAACGAATTGAGCTTTAATGTTCCAACCCACACCATTCTCAGATTGTCTGATTCTAGGCTCTCTACCAGGCAGCAGCTCCAGACCATATTCCATTCCACAGATGGCAGAGCTGAGTGACTGGATGACTGCAGCAGCTTTTGTTTGAAATGGTGAATCTCTGTGCCTTTGTTCACTTTCTATATTTGCACAGTTCCTGTTGCTCGGGGTGCCCATGCCGTTGCTACAATTGCAGCACACATCCAAGGCCTATTAGATAATTAAGCTTTATTTTCTACAAAGATATTATGCAGTGTTCTTCACTGGGTTGCACTAGAAAACCTAGAAGCAAGATATTTTACTTTTAAATATATTTTATTTACAAAAAGAAAATTTCCCAGAAATGCCAACGGGAATGGCAACAAATCAAATCCCAGGAATAATTTCTCAATGGAACTTTTTTTTTTTTTTTAAATCTTATAACCTCAGGGTATTTTCCATCTCTGCTTCTTCTTCCTGCTAAGCCAGGAGCTGGTTGGAAAAGATGCTCCAGTCCCTACCCAGTCCTGGCAGCCTCATGGATCACCCTGTGAGTGCCCTCTGTGCCATGGGAAGATCCCCTAAAAGTGCTTTGGAACCAAACTCTTGGAGCCATGAGCCCCCTCTGCACAGCTGCACCACACCATCAATCCAGGCCTTAACTAGAATTATTCCCTGATCAAGGACTCCAGAGACCTCTTTGCTCACACAGACACTAAAGCTGGTGTTAATTATAAACCTGTGCATTAAGGTCAGATCTCCCAGTATTTCTATGGAACTGTATTCTTAAACCAGGTTTATTGTTCTAATGACAGGAATGAATTGTAATACAGGATAACCCTGTGGTGTTGGAGTTTCAAGCCCTGTCCCAGTACCATTCACAAGGCTATGCCATAATGCTCTCCTCAGCAGAACTGTCCACATATTTTACCACTTTATGTGGCATTTCCTCCACTTTTCTGCCTAGAAATCTTCCTGCAGCACCGAGCAATACAGTGGAGTTTGAAAAGAAATCTTAATTTTTCTATATTGGCAGTTGATCTCAGCTCAGAGCATCCTTTGCAGATGATGACGAGCACAAAACTTCGGAGGCGCTCGGCGTTTCTGTTTTCTCTCCCGACGCAGCTGTGGCCTGGCTGGTGACTGGAGTTACTCAGCTGTGAAAAGCACTCAGGGATCTGAAAGCAGGGGGTGTTTCTGTCCATTACCACCAGTGCTCACAGCAGCCCAGCTGGCTGGGGACTCCATTTAGTGCCAGTCTCACAGCTGGGCTCCGAGAGGTGCCTCAAGCCGCCAGGTACGTGCTGAATGCTCCTGGGGGTTTGGGGGATAACAGGAAGCCAGCACGACAGTAAAGGGTTATTAATGATAGCATTCATTCAGGAAGAGCTTTATTTTTCTTATTAGGGAAACTATCACTTTTGGAAGTGTTACAGACACATTTTGGAAGCAGCACCAACTATTTTAAAAGTTAAAAAATGCCTTGGCAGGTGTGAGGGAGATGTTCTGGAAAGAGAAGATACAGCCTGGCTTAAGAGAAACCTGATGTATTCAGAGAGATCCAGGCTTGTCTGTTTGATCATTTTTCTCTTCCCACCCACCTTGGATCAGCTCCCACTCCTCCACATGTAGGATCTGAACCATTGCAGCCAGTTCCTGAGTCATCCCCAGCTCCCAGTCCATGTAGACCAAGGCACAGCTCCCTGAAGCTGGGAGCTTCTGAGGCAGCAGAGGAGTCACTTTGGCTGGAAGGAAGAGGATGGAGGGTTCAGGCTTCTTCGTTTGCATGTGGCCAGCCAAACGTGGCCAGCCAGGCATGCCTTTCTTCTCACCAAATGTTCCTTTCTTCTCACCATCCTTCAGCTCCTCTTTGATCTGAGCTGAGCTTTTTCCTGGAAGACTTCCAGCATTCTCACTGTAGCTATGAAGCTCCCTTTTTTCCTCCCTGTTCAGGCCACATCCCTCAAATTTAAGAAAGACGCTGCAATGGTGACGTGGGACTGTGGTGTGTAAAGTCATTTCTGGAGAAACATGTTTGACTTCTTCAGATGTTCCCAACCTCTCCTCCGAGAACAAACAGAGAACAGGCAACAGCAGCGCAGGCTCCCACAGTCACCTCAGAGTTTGTCTCAATGCAATGTGCAAAATTAGCCCCATAAAAGGTTCAAGCTGTGGTTTGGTACAGATGTCCAATAAATTGAGAACTTTTGGCGACCCTTGTTTCTAGACTGACGTGTCAGACAGATGCACATGCCAGAAGCATACTGGGAAGCAAAGTCTGTGTTGGGAGGGATGCCAGGAGCCAAGATGCATTTGCAGAGCTTCAGAGCAGCAGCTTGGCCATCTCTGGCCCAGGCAGCAGGATGATGGAGAGAACCCCTGGGCAGCTGGCTGGGTAGTGATGTTGCTTTTAAAAAGGACAACAAAAAAGGTGTTGCACCCTGCTCCTGCTAAAGAGGCTTGGAGGCAGGAGAGAAAAGACTTCTTTCTTTAGAGGTGAACAGTCACTTCTTCCTGCAGCAGCAGAAGCCTGACACTAGATAAGTAGCTGTGGGAAGATTCATAAAAAAACTAATTTATAATTTGCCAGAATATAATCCTATTTGATCAGTGTTATTCAGTTCCTCTTTCTTTTAAAATTCAGTGCACTTAACTGTTCTACGAGGGTTTATGAATGTTTAAAAATTGCTTTGTGGTCCCTAAAGTAATTTGACAAGTCTGACAGCTATTGATTAAAAACCTGAAATTATTCAGACTGTAGGATGACTTGAGGGATTAGATAGAAAGTTTTTTTCAAATGTGAAAGGAAATAAGATGTTGGAAAGTAAATATGTTCTTGAATATTTTTGAAAAATCCATTACAACTGTGAAATTAAATTGAAATGAGATACTTCGTGTGGAGATGAAGGAACTAAATGCTGGCTTTACTATTTAGGCATGGGGTAGAACTCCCCATCCCAGGCTCAACAAATGTTTCCCTGGAAGTTGCTGGTCTCTGGCACAGCTCCCACCTCAGGGCACTGAGGGAGCCCTTGGGGAGCTCCTGCACCTGCACAGCCCTGGCCAGGGCCCAGCAGCTCCTTCCATCCCCTGCTCCTGCTGGGCTCTCTGTATGAACATGATGATCCATAACCAACATATCCAGGTCTGAAGTAGTAACACCCCCAGCCTGCTGCCTTGGGAATAAGAAAAAAAACCAGTCCTGAGTGTGTTGATGGGGGGCATGGGCTGCTGGGAACAGAACCCCAAACACAGGAACTGGTGCTGTTCCACACTGGGGGCAGGGAACACAGGGCAGCTCCTTGGAAGGGAGCAGATTCCTGAGTCTGTGGGCTGGTGCAGTGTGTGGGCAGCTCTGCAGGCTGGTTCTGCCAAGGGGGATCTCCACAAACACCTGATTCTGCTTTTGATGGTAGTGTCGCTGGTGTTTAATCAGGTAATGGATGGCTGTTGGTATTGGTTAAATTCTGGAGTGATTCTATCCATGGAGTGTTTGTTGTGGAGATAATCAAGTGGTTTTTATGATGATACAGTTCCCTAGACTGAGCAGCAGAGTTATGGGTATGGAGGTACTCAGTGAGCAGATGATAGAGGGCTTGCTTGGCCTGTTACCTCAGGGCACCACACAGCCCTTTTTCATCTCCTGTAATTCCCAGTTTCACTGGGATCAAAAGCCTTGGGGAGGGGAGTCTGCAAGGTATGAGAGGAGCTGGAACCGGGTGTCACCAGGCTGGGCACGGTATTTAAACCCTTGTGCTATATATGGCCCTCGGTTATATTTCAGTGACAATATGAAACTTTAAAAAAGATGAGTGGAAGGAAAGGAGACCTTCAAATTTAGTTACTGCCAGGAAATAATACTCAGCATCACATAGTTGTCATTCTGCAGCAGACAGGGATTATCCATAAACCCTGTACCTCCAAAGTGAAGGAGAGTAATAAAGCCGACCCCAGGCGCACTTTGAACTTGGCTACCTCTGATTAATTAAGTTTTTCCTTCCTTGAGCCTGATTTAGTACTTATGCTCAGAATGAAGGATTTAAGTTAAGAAACTGTTGAGAAATTGAAGGACAGCTCTCATCCCCTCTTTCCCATCTCATCCCCTTTCCTATCACATGCACACACATGTGGGCAGCAAAGGGCTTGATGTGGCTGCTGAAAATCAGGCTCTGAGGGCATTCCTGTCCCAGAATTCTTGTCATTCCTTCTGCAGTTGCACCCCTTTCTCTGTGGATTTTTATTCCTGCCAAGCTTGAAATGTCAGCCGGGTACAGCAAACGTCAGCTAATTCTGACTGCAGGTCTCAGGGCAATGGAAGGTGTAATAGTGATCCTGCATTTTTATGGAAAGTAGGAAGGTGTCTGTGCAGCTCTGGAGTATCCTCCCTTCATTCATTTAATGACAGAGCTTCCTGGGACATTTAAAATCCGTCTGTGGCAGGGCTCAGGCTTAGCACAGGCACACACTCCACGTTCAGAGAACTCCCCTGCTTCCCACAGAAGCCTGTCACAGTGGGGTTCATGATAAGAAGTACAAATATGAGGCAGAATGGCCCAGTTTTGTATTTGCTGCTTTGGTACTTGGTGACCACATGGAATTGCTTAGGTTTAGAAGGAGTTTGTAAAGCATAGTTGGGGATAGGTTTGCTCCTACCTACTAAATGGATCTTTCCATGTCCTGGGAAGTCAGTCAGCCCCTGCTTTCCTATGGAATTGCTGTGGCTGGTGCTGTATCCCAGTTCACACTCAGTGATTGAGAGGGGCGATGGTTGTACCTGGGTAGTCAGATCTAAAAAATCTACCCAAAATTATTCTGTGTATCCCTTAATTAGACTTCTTTAACCCACTTATTTTGGAGCAGAAACAATTGTTTAGAGTAATGAGAGAGTCTGTTTTGATTGAAGGATGTACAATAATCTGCCCTGAATCTGCTCTGCTGCATTGTACCAAACTCACTTATTTTCTCTATATTTGTTCATAGTCAAAGCATAAATAATTCAGCATTTTGTCTCTCCCTGTGAATGTGAGAAGCATGCTTGCTGATTCCAGATCAGATGGAGCAGTGATGTTTATTACTCTGATGTTGGGGAATGATTGTTGCATATTTAATACCACCATAAATAAAGCTCCTGTAGCTGTGTTCCACTCGTGGGATCGGCATGAGGCTCTCTCTGAACCCTCTGATCTGCAGCCCTCAGAGCTGTGCTGGGATGGAAGCAGAGCCTTTGCTTGCCCACTGTGACACAGGGCATGAGTGACAACTGCGTTTGCAGCGTGCCCAGCCTGGCTGGCATCCACCAGCCCACAGCACTGCCAGCCCCACCTGCTCCAAAGTCATTTATCTCACCCAGAAATACTCAGAGACTTGCACTGTGTGACAAAGCAAATAGCACAAGTAAAACAAACCTCATTAAAATAAAGTGGCTGGATGATAAGGGGAATGGTTAACATACCTTTAACAGCAGTATTTCTTTTCTTCATTTTATCTCACTAATGCCTTTAAAAACTGCCTGAAAGTATTTTATAGTAATTACTAAAGGAGCTGGAGTTTTTAGCAGTCTTGTAATGGGCAGCGGAACGTCTCTGATTTTAGTGGCTTTCTTTCAAAGTGTAGGGAAGACACCAGGCAGTGAGTGAGGATCTGGGCCATGTCCATTATTCCTATTTATAATTAAAATTCTGTTTGAAGTGTGGCACAGGTATTGCAGCATCCTGCAGTCCTGGGCTGCGTGTTTTGCCATCCATAACAGGACCTTGTTCCAGCACCTTGCTGAACTCCAGCTGGTCACCCAGCACCATTTTCTCCTTTAAAATTCCCTCCATGGAGAGGAATTCTTGTACATTTTATGGAAGACACTTGCCAGAATAAAGGGCACGAGGCACTGCTTGGCAATGGCAAAAAGCAAGGAGAGAGCAAGCTTTGTCCATGAGCCATTTGCAAGCCAAGGCTGTCCTGCTGGGTCACACTCCTGTTCTCTCAGCCTTGGCATGGATCATCTCTTTTTAATGGAGTCCAGTGTTCCCAGTGTTTCCAAACTTGTTTTAGTGTTTGCAGCAAGCTGGGATCATCTCTGAGAAACAGTGGATGTGATTGAGGGAAGGAATGTCACTGTGCTGGAAGCAGAGACCCTGCGCAGCACTCTGGCTCTCAGAGCCAAGGGATGGACTTGGCTCCTCCTTGGAATGCTGAGGGCTCCGAGAGGACCCCTGCCAGTGTCACAAGGTGGATTAGGAGGTGACTCTCCCCACTGTCCCCACATACAATGCTTGGATCTGCACCTCAGAGCCATCCCAGTGCCTGGAGCACTCCCAGCAGGAGCCAAACCCACTGCTGGGCTCCAGGAGCAGCCTCCTCTCCTCCCAGGGTGCAGCAGCACCGAGTCTTCGACATCAAACTTGCCCCTTGCCACCTGCTGATGTGGTCACTGCCCCAACACAGCATCATCAGGGTGACAGAACCATGCAGAGAGGGAAACTCTCCCATCCCGCCCCAGGAGCGGCTCTGCTGGAGCCAGAGGTGCTGGCCACTGTTAAAAAGATGTGGATCAGAACTGCTCCAAACCTTGCCTTTACTGGCACACAGCCATTCTGCTTGTTCAGTATTCTAAAAGCAGAGTTAATAACTATTTTTGTCTCTATTCTCATTTCTCACGTACATATAAAGGCTCAGTTGATGTTTAGCTTGACAAGCCAGGCTGCAGTTTGGATGCCAAAAATCTCCAAACTGTCATGGAGGAAGACAAGGATAAAGGAAAAAACAACTTAGATAAAAGGGCTGTGGACTCAGAAATGCTGCATGTGGCACACTTCCCAATCCTCACAGAGACTTATTAATTCACATTGTGGAAATGTTTATGGTGCACAACTCAAGTGGCTTCCTGGCTCCACTTGGGATCTCACTGCGTTTAGGAAGAAGTTGCTTTCACACTTCTATAGGCAAAGGAATTAAAAAGTTGTTTTGTCTCTTAAAGTGTGTAAAGTGTTTAAGGGACGGAATAACCCTTTGCCACATGTCAAAAGCAGGCCATGACTGTACTCAGGAACTGCACATCAACCTAATGCAGGGAAGTTTTTATTGCCTTCTCCTAAACCACAATGTTTAGACTTGGATATAACATTCATTCCTTTGCCTCATCCTTGCAGCTCCCAGAACTGGANTTAACCCATCCCTCATCCCAGGGAAGATTCCTGCTTCATCCTCACATCAGCCAGCCAGATCCTCATCACTTGTGCTTTTCTCAAGTGTACAAAGAAGTGAAGAAATCATGGAACATTTTTCTCCTTTGGCGATCATTTTAATCTTTCAGAAATCTGCACTGTGCCAGGCCTGTCCCTGTCCCTGTCCCACCTTGGAGTCCAGCAGTCTGAAGTGCTGCCCTCGTGCCCTGTAAATGAGACAGGGCAGGAGGTCTGCAGTGACTCAGTGCCAGCCCCAGGAGCCCGGGTCTGTCCCTGCTGCTGCTGCTGCTGATTCCTGGGCAGAGCCAGCCCTGCAGGGCAGGCACTTCAGCTCCAGAGGGAATCTCACCGCCCTGCTGGGCTCCAGGAGCCCCTTCTCAGTGTGGCTGTGGCTCTGTGTGTGTCTGGGATTCAGAGCTGGCAGCCTTGTCCTGGGCTGGGGGATGAAGTCAGGGAGCTGCAGACACAGCGGGGCAGGGCAGGGACACCGGGGCTGGCAACAGGAGGTGCAGCATTTTGCCTCAAGGTTTGAGCCCAAGTGGGCAGGAAAGGCCAGAGCTGCTGCTTCTGGAGCACTCCAGGAGTGGCACTGGGTGAGGTTCCCCAGGGCCATTCATCCCTGGCAGCCCACGTGGCATCTGGCTGGGGCACAGTGTGGGTACCCCACACCTCTGCCTGGGTTACAGCCCCATGTACCCCTGGGCAACAGCCCAGGCAGGAGACATTGTCTGTGAGGTGGTGACAGGGCTCCTGGCTGGGGATGTGGCACAACTCTTGCTGAAACGAGCTCCCCTTTCACCTAAATTGTTTCAGAGCTTCAGCTGAATCGCTGGTGTTCAGCTGTGCCTGTGTCCTCCCTGATGAGCCCTGCTCTGCCTCCCACCCTGTGACAGGGACACAGGAGATGGCAGGAGGTCCTGTCCTGGAGAGGACAGTACAATCCAGGCCCACACAAACTGTCCTTTTCAAAAAGCTCCAGTTGTTTTATGAAACCATTTTAGGTTTTAATGCTGCTGGTGCAGGATGGTGACATCAGAGGCTCAGGGCTCCTGTTTGTGATGGAGCGGGAAGCAGCTGGGACTGGTCAGACCAGGATGGACTTTGCTTTTTCGCTGTGTTTACAGCACAGTTGCTCATTTGGAAACTCACCTGGTGCTTTCAGTTTTGGTGCACTGGAATGGTAGATAAAAGCAGCCAGGGCCTCTCATGGAGCCAGGCAGGGACAGAGGAGCAGCCTCTGTCCCCAGTGGGAGGTGAGCCACACTCATCCCTGGCTCTGGGATGGGACATTCCTGGGCTCTGCCCAGCCAGGCCAACACCCCCTGCTCCTCTCTCTGGCTTCCTCACTGGCCACAGCGCCTGGAAGTTCTGTGCAGGCCCCACCATGGAGTTGGACCTTGGTTCCAGCCACAGTGTAAATCCAGGGCAGCCTCATCAGCTCAGGAGCAGATTGCAGTTCTGTTTATGAGAACATACGCTGGCCCTGCCTATTCCCAGGGATTTGACCTAAGCTTAGCATCTGTCAGGATAAGAAAAAGTGGTTTAGTGCAGTGGCATAGCAGCAGTTCAGCGGATGGGCAGCAGGGCAGAGGGGATTGTTGGCTCTTTCCACTTGCATGATGATTTTGTATTCCATCAGAGGAAGAAAAAATATTTGTGGAAATTGGTGTTTTTTGAAATTAAATACAAGAACAATATCTAAACCAGATCCAAACATTTTTCATTTTCTCAGAAGAAAGTAAAATAAGAATTTTTAGGCTCTGCTCTTCAGATTTATCCTTGCAGAGTTGAGAACTGGAAAGCAATACCAGTGGTGGTGAGTGGAAAAGGCAGAGCCAGGACTGTTAATAAGGAGTGAGCCCCAGCAGAAAAGAAGGTGTCTGTGCAACTCTGTTTATTTTAACTTGATCTGCTTTACATCAACTCAGGCTCTTAGTGTGTCTGAGCAGTTTTAACTCTTCCTGTGATCAGTACAGGCTAATGGCCTAAAAGGTAGGTTTAGACATTAAGAATGGAGTAAGTTGCAGGTGAGACAGGCACAGGTTACCTCAGGGAGTTAACTGAGGCCAGGCTGGGTTGTGAGGAGCTCTCTGGTGACCCTGAACACCCATCACAAAGGAAAATCCTTCCAGGTTCTGTCTACAAAAATTCCGCACCACTGTGAGTGTAAAATACAGTCACTTTTCAATGATGATGAGCTGGGTTTAATTTGGTTAATAACTGAGGCAAGTTAATCCTGTTCAGGCAAGGATCAAACCAGTTTCAGTGCATCTGTGTCGGTGTTTTACATCTGTCTAACTAGATTGATTTAAAATACCTTGGTTAGAAAAGGAAGTTGCTTCTACTGTACAGCTTCTGAACTGGGGCTCACACCTGCCCCTTCTCCTGCCTCCATTCCCTTCCACAGGGTGAAGCTTTAGGTCAAGCTCCCCTCTGGTTCCCTTGTTTAGAAGATGAAGGTGGAGATATTCATGGGGAGAGTTCACTCAGGAATCTCCACATCCCCTCCAGAACATGGTGAAAAGTGTTTCTGGTCAGGATTATTTATTGGGTCTGGACTGTTCTGCATTTACAGGAATGGCTCTGCAGCTCCTTCTCCTTTTGCTGGCAGCCAGGCTCTGGGTCCCTTTCCCAGGATTTGTGCCAAGCTGTGGGCTGGGTGCTTGGGGCAAGAGCAATAGGATCCCCTGGAGGGTCAGCAGGGCACCCCTCAGGTGGAGCCAAGGGGGCTGCAGGGCTGCAGCTCCCCGAGTGAATTGTCAGCAGCAAAGCTGACACACTGCTCATTGTCTTCTTTTAATTAATGCATTATTCAGCCAGGCTGAGAGACTCTGTTCTTCTGAGGGCTGATTTAGATCTGCAAAGCTTGTTGCCACCGTGGCTGGCTTGGTCCTGCAGGTAGCAGAAGGCACAGTGTGCACAGCCATTGGCATTCCCAGACACATTCCAAGTGCAACAGGCTCCCCGTGGCTGCAAAAAGCACCCGGCCTCCCTTCCCTGGAAAGAGCAATCCTGGCTGCCTGCTGAAATCCAAGCCACCACCCCCATTTCCAGTGGAATGGGCAGTGTTTCCATCTTGGGACATCCAAGCCTGTGGCCACATCCACCCTGTGGAACCCCTGGCTCCTAACAGACCCCTGCAGCTCTCACAGACCCCCTCACGCCCCAGCCCATGTCTGCAGTGGGGAAACTGAGGCACACAAAGACAGAGCAACCACACCAACCCTGTGTAATAAAAGACAAAGCCTGGTTTTTTTCAGTCTGTACCTGCTCCAGGTAATCGTTTCTATTCCATTGAAGCAATTTTCAGAGGTTAATTTTTGAGGGTATTAGCATTGATTCCTGAGCACACGTGCTTCCTCCTCCTGCCAGTGGTCCATATCCAGGGAAAGCTGCATTGTCTGAGCTCGAGGAAAGCTCACTTGCACTAATTTATTGAAGAAATTAATTTTAGATTTAAAATGGGGTTTTCATTTATGAACCCCACTCAATCTGTTCTTCACTCTTGAGTCTTCACCCTGACCTTTCCCTTATCTGAAATCCTCTGGGCTGTACACTGTGTTCATTAGTGAAACTTCCAGGAGGGAGCAGCAGGTGTGGGCTGTGGATAAGGACTGCACGCACACTTGGCTCTGTGCTTATCCAGGTACCCCTGGCAGCTCCTGGCTGTAATTTAATTTAGGGCAGTGCCAGGATTTTGACTTTTTTAAGAGTTTTTCACAGTTTGTAAGTTTTAATAACAATTTTTACATCAGCTCTGGAAGTAGCAGCCTTTGGCATTGCATGGATAATGCAGTAATGATACTTGCACTTAAAAAAATGAGCTGGAGAAGTGATGCAGTGCACCCCAGTACTGCCAAGTTTAATCCCTGCTGGTGGAGTCTGGAATGCTGAGAGTCAGGATGGTCCAACAAGGTCCCTGGGGCTGACCTGGGTTTGGTGCAGAGCTGTGCCTCACGCTGCTCCAGGGGAAACAAAGGGATCATTCCCAGAAAAGGCCGTAGAAAAAGAACCTCTCATTCCATCTGAAAAGAAGGTTCCCATGAGAAGTATGTGCTTTATATCCATCCCTAGAAGACACTAAAACCTATCTGGCTGAAAGGCAGATAGCAATTGGAAGAAATTAGCTTTATATCCTGGTGCCAGCTATGGATAAAAAACCACAAACAAACTTTAAAATGCTTTGAGCTTTTCTTTTTTTTTTTAAGGGAAGTTCAGCAGCAGGAAAAGAATATTTTCCTGACTTTATTCCAATTATAAATTTTGCATTCTTTGGATATTGCTCTTTAAGAACATCATTTTGTTGAACATCATTCAGCCTCCAAAGTCAGCGTTTCCCTATTAAACTGAAGCCATTATACAGGCCAGTATTGTTAGACAGAAGGACAAATCACAGGAAAATGTAGTTTAGATGCTAAAACATCTATTTGTGTTTGTCAGGCTCAAAGTCATTCACCACTGGTACCCCTCTGTAGTTTAGATTTGAAATTCAAAACTTGACTCCTGCAAATGCCTTGGCTCAAATTGTGGTTGAATGTTAAGTGGTGTCTCTGAAGCGAGACTAATCGCACAGAATGATATTGGATGTTTGCAGGAATGGGACCTCACAAAAAGGTTTAGAAAAATCTGCTGCTAATAACAATGTTCTGTTTTAAATAAAACCTGCAGAAAAGATGAGTGGCATCTCAGTAAAGACAGGTTTCCTGTGGATTGGGATTACATTCCTAGAGGAAAGTCTAATGCTTATCTAGGAGAGCAGAAAAGTGAAGCTAATTATAAACAGAAAGAGAAATTGGCCAGTCAGATGCACCGTCTAGGTGCTGTGAAAGCAGGCTGGAGGCAGAGTGAAATATTCTTTCCCTGTAAACACTATTGAAACAGTGCTCCATTTTTCAGGGGTGCCCAAGTCAACTCTGCCCCATCACTGCAGCTCAGCTTTGGGGGTCAATGCAGCAGCTGGAGAAGCAGCAATCCAGTAACAGCCAGTCAGCTGTGCAAAGCCATGTATTGTAGTCAGTCATGCTGGAATATGGGATTGTCCAAACTTTATACAGCAAGTGCATTTCTGACATCAGCGGCAATTTGATTTAACTGTAAATTTGGAGTAGATCTGGATAATCCCTATCCCTTCCACTGCTAACTCCTTGAGGTTATTAGGAAATTGTTTGTTTCCCGGTGATAGACAGCACGGTCATAAAGCACAAAGCACTGGCTTCACAGTCAATAAAAAGTGAGAGATATCTGGGTTTAATAGCTCTGAAAGGTAAACATGGCTGGAGTGTGGAAAGGCTGCTGCCCAGAGGGCTTGAGGCAAAGCTGGGACCAGAGGAGAAAACATGACCCAAGAAAAGGGAACTATAAATAATACAAATAATAACTGGGAATGGAAAACTTCCTGTAATAACCTATGGAAAAATCCTCTTTACCTGCCCCAACTGGGCAGTGCCTTTCCTTTCACAAATGCCATTTGTTGAGCAGTGAGCAGGGTGGGTAGTGCTGGGATCCTGTCAGGACCCAGAGGTGTAAATGTGGAAAGGGGCAGGGTGGAGGTCACACACAGTGCCCAGGGACAATGCCAGCACTGCAGGGGCAGTCACAGCTCTGACTGTGCCACACGCCTCTGTATCACCTGCTGCACAGAGGGAACAGCTGTCTGCAGGGAAACACCTTGTGCACACAAGGAGTGAGCTATGAGTTCACTGGAAGGAAGCTGGATAAACCCTGGCTTGCACAAAATGAGCTGAGACTTGGATGTACAGGTTCTTGGTGGCAGTAAATGCTCCCTGCATAGCAGTTTTTGAACATTGAGCAAGTGGAATGTGGCTCTTTCACTGCCTGGCAGTCCCTGGGCATGGGGACAGAGCAGTCCCCAAGGCCCTGGTCTGCAGAGTTTTAGTGTTCTAGTTTCTTTCTGTACCTCCTGAGCTACATGGGTGCTCAGTCCAGAGACCACAGAGAGGGAGAGGGTGAGGAATGGCCTGTGCATTCCAGATGTTTATCCCAAGTTTGTTTGTGTTAGACACCAGCCCAACCCCAGAGTCATCAGTGGGACAGGGGCACAGTGACACTCCCATGTCACTTTGGGAAAACACAGTTGTCATTTGCTGAGGTGAATGTAGATAATCAATGTATAGCACGAAAGTCCCACAGGTTCCAAGGTCAAATGTTACCTCATCCCCTGATGCCTAGCTCACTTCCCAGTCCTGCACAGACCAACCATCTGGAATTTCAGCTTTGGGACAGGGGGAATTCAACTGAGCAGTTCCCAGCAGACAGAGATCTTTCACTGGGTCCTGCTGGTCTCTGCTGTCATGTGGAAGCTGTAGCAGAGCTGTGCTGGGTCTTTATGTGAGCTGGAGCTGCCACAGCTACCAGCAGAGCCAGTGCATGCCTGTTGGGTTCAGTACTTCCTTCCAGAGTGTCCTAATCAAGTGTCTGAATGTGCAACAGAGGTTATTTCAGTGCTGGGCTGCAGAGAGAACCTGAATTCTCCCTCTCCCACTGCCTTGAGTCTGCTCCACTCTCCACCCACTCCAGGTGCGAAGGCTCGTTCCAAAGTTCAGGTTCTGCATTTTCGTGCCTTGCCAGGACGATAAAAGGGTTGGTAAAAGTGTAACTTGACCTTAGCATTTTGCAGCAGACATGGCAATAAGCTGCTGAAGGAAATACAGAGAGCAAAACACGGATGGCTCTGGGGAAGGGGACCCCACAAGGCAAGAGCTCTGTGTGAGGAGCCACGAGCAGGGCTTGGGGGAGCCGGGCAGGAATGGCTCCGGGCTGCTGAGCAGCATCGCAGGCTGGCGGGCACCAGATTTGTGCTCCACCACACAAAGGACCCCTGTGCTGCTGCTGCTGCAGATTTGAGGAGGAGAAGATTGACTGAAGCTGCCTGTTATTATTTTTGGCTACTCCAGCAATGTATCAAAAACCTGACGCTGGGTTGATGCTGGTGCCCTACTTTATAGAAGCCCTGAAAAGCAGATCAAGGACAGCGAGCTTGTCTCTCTGCATGGCATCTGCCAGCAAAGGGTGAGCAAACTTCAAACCACTGGTGGGGGGAATGGGGGAGGCAAAAACGAGGCAAAATGTGCTAAATCCAGAGCACTGTTTGCAGACTTCAAGGGAAAGGGGCTCTGCATGTTCTCCACTGAGGAGGGAAGGTGGGACAGGCAGAGAGTGAGGTGTTCTGCTGCCAGAGGGGCTGGTGAGCTGGTGCCATTGTCCCCGGGGCACGCTGGGGACCGGTTTGCTGTGAAGGAAGAAGGGACCCTGCTGGCCTTAGGGGACTGCGCTCCTTTTTAGCCAAGCCCAGCAATAATGCTGCTTGACGTTTTCTGGATCCTTTGGCAGTGAGAGGGTCATGGCCACCTCTCTGGCTGAGGAGAAGCACGTAGGGGAGGCTGTGCAAGAGAGTTAGCGTTGGAACTGGGCAGAGAACCTGCAAATTTTGACTCGTTTGTCAGTGCCGTGCACGGTGGCGCTGCTTGGAGGGATCCGGCTTGTGTGCCCCTGGAGGAGGCGAGATTTGTGCCTGTTGCCTCCGGCAGGACCTGTCCATCACCCACTCTGAGACCTGCTTCCTTCTCCAGTGCTCTGGGGGAACCCCGAGTGTTCCTGTCACCTGGGGATGTTTACCACTCTTGGCGTTTGCCCCTCCAAAGCTGACCAGCATTTGCAGCCCAGGTTGCCGGCTTTCTCTGCTCATCCGGAGCTGCTCGCATCAGCTGCAGGATTTATGCTTTGCTGCAGGCATGGACAGTAGCCTTTGAAAAGAGGAAGCAGCCATCAGTAAGAGGCAGGGGACAGTGCCATGTGGTGGTTTTTCATTTACTAGATAGTCCTACTTTGTTCTTGATGAGTAATGGAGGCATTTGAATATGCCAGGATGACAGCAGCAGTCTGGCTCTGGGAACGTGTCGGCGTGGGCTGGCTGAGGATGGTGGCAGTCGGGACAGTGGGACCATGCCGCGCAGCCTTCGCGTCTCCTCTCCGCTGCCTCACAGCTCCTTTGCCGCTCACCTGCTGCTCCGGGCGCCGCGTTCCGTGAGGCCGCCCGGGCCTGAGCCCCGCGCCCCCGGGTCCCGCCGGGGAGCCTTGCTGGGAGCCCCCCGGTGAACTCCGCGCCGATGCGGGCGCGCTCCGTGCGGGGTGCGGACCATGGCTCACGCAGGGGCCGCCGGCTGCTGCTGCAGGCGCTACTCCCTGCTGTGGATCGCGCTGCTGCAAAGGTCAGTGACTCGGCTCTCCGAAATGGGAAAGGAATGCGCTGCGGCCGAGGGCAGGGACAGGCGGGCGGGCGGCGCCGTCTCTCCCTTCCCGGTGTCGGGCCGAGGGACGCGGCGGGGACAGCGATGCCCGGGGCAGCCGCCGCACGACTCGGGCTCCCGGAGAGCTGCGCTTTACCCCGGCTAATCACAACAGAATGAGGGCGACAGGCGGGATGAGGCGAGAGGTGAGGGGTGAGCGGCTCGGGGACCGCGGGGCACGGGGCGCTGCTGGGCGGCGCCGGGAGGCGAGAGGGGACCTCCGGCCGCGGCGGAGAGCGAGATGCACCCGGTGTCCCCCAAACCGAGCCGGCGCTCCGGGGGCGGCGGGCCCGGGGCGCTCTGCCCAGCTACAGCGCAGCCAATGG
>VWYI01034233.1:51457-136964 GCA_013399455.1 Anthoscopus minutus
GGCCGCTGGAGGGAGCGGCTCTGACAGCCGCCCCCGGCCGGCCCGGCACGGGGATGTGCGGTCGCGCTCGGTCCCTCGTTCCGTGCGTTCGCGGTTTGTTTTCATCCTGGGCGGCGTTTCATCACCCGTGGCCGGGCTCGGCAGCCGCGCTGTAGAGATGGGCCTTGAGGCTCCATTTCCGTGGGGTTGGTCCAGGAGGACACATCCTGCCTCGCCTTTGCCGCCTTGTCCAGATTCCGCCTCCAGACTGACGTTACGCAAAATTTAGGTGATAGAAATCAAACCCCTTTTCCCCACCCTGCTCTCCCCGTGGAAGGTAGTGATTCTGGGGTGCAGCTGGGAGCACCCCGGGAGTTCTCCCGCGAGTGCTGGCAGGGAGCATGGGGCTCTGGCTTGGTCCCTGCGTCCCGGTTTTGTTTCTGCTGCCATGGACGTGCCTCCGGTGTTTGCTGAGGCCCTACGGTCCCTGCTGGCTCCAGAGACCGCTTCTGTGGGAATGGCTTGCTCCCAGGGCTGTGCTGTGACTCGGGCCAATTTGGAAAATTGGAGTGGTGGATCTGTCACTGCTGTTTGCATCAGATGTCCCCAGATCTGGCACTATTTAGGCTGGTTTAGGCTGATGTGATAAAAGGGTTTTTTTAATATAAGTGTTGATTTCTGTTGAAAGTGTCATGTTGATGCCATTCTGCTTATGGGAAAGAGACTCCTTGAAAACATTTTTGATTATTGAAATTCAGGTGTAGTTCTGATCACCTTTTTCATCCTGCTCCTGATGCCCTTTCCTTGCTTTTGCAGTTCCTTTCCTCTTGCACATCACAAATGCCATCAGTGTCCTTGCTGGTTGTCCTGTGCTGGGCCTGCAGGTTGCCCCTGACAAACTTTGCAGTGGCACGTTGTTAAATAAATATCCATGCTCAGATGAATGTCACAGGTTAAAATCATCCTTCAGGTTTGCTCTGGCAAAAACAACGTTTGGCATCTGGTATGAGCTGACAGAGTCCTTTTGAATGTAATTAATCCTGCTGCCGGTTGAAACTGAGAACAGTCTGAAAACAAGGGCAGGCATTAATAAGTTTAATTACATGTCCTTTGTGTTGCTCATGGAAGGTGTTGCGTTAGTGAGGGCAACCTGTAACGCCAGGTTCCCATCATGAGTGTGCTGAGCAGAGTTTCTCAGGCAGAGATCAGCAGCTGGAGTTCAGGGAACAGCAGGAGAAAGTTTGGGGCAGCAGAACATGGAGAAGGGTGTGCTGCTGCCTGCTGAGACTTCGTCCCCATGTCCTCTTCTACAGGAAAAAAAAATTATTCATTCTTCTGGAAGCCTGAGAGTTCTCTTGTGTGCTATTGGTGGTGGTTATTCCGGTAACATAGCTTTCATATTTATTTGTTACATTGAAGCAGGATGAGGCACAGGGGAGGAAGGGATGAGAACTCCCAGCAGTGGTGGCGAGGTCAGCGGGAAGCCGGCCCCGGCAGGGAGGTCACGCAGACGCTGCTGAGCCCTGGGGATAGCTGCTGGGGAGAGTGGGAAGCAAATCAGAGCAGTCTGGGCTCTGCAGAGCATATTCCCAGAGTGAACCAGCAGCAGAGAGGCTCAGGAGGGACAGTGGCACAGGGCAGAGCTCCTGGATGGAGCTGGCATGAGGATGGTGGGTGATTTGCTCCCATCTGCAACTGCTAAAATCCTTCTCCCATCTGATGTTGCAAATCAATTTACTGGAGTTGTGCACTTTGTTCTCAGTCATAACAAACCCCTAATCCCTGGTCTGGAGACAGATTTAGATTCTGTCTGTGCTGCATGTGGATCTGCTGGGCTGTTCCACTGTGCTTGGGCAGGGAGGACCCCTGCAGCAGGAGAGAGCAAGGGAGGGGGTCAGGGCTGCCCTAAAGAACCTGCACCCAGCTGGGCAAAGAAAAGAACTGTCAGCCTCCAAAAGCTGCACACAGGGAATCTTTCCTAGCCAGGAGACGTGTCACAGAGTGAAAGATGTAATTTAGGAGATCAAATCCTTCTGACACTGGGGAAGCATGCACATTGCCAGCTCTGCAGCTGGTGCCCATGGGACTTCTTCAACTTAGGGCCTGGACTTCCCTCAGAATTCCCAAATCTGCTCATGCTCTCCAAGGAGAACAGTCGGAGCTGTAAGAAAGGCTCTTCATTTTTCCCCCCCATGTTTCAGTGTTAGATTTTGTGTCTGCTCCATCCCTATGCAGCCACCCACCAAGTTCTCTGTTTGTTTCTGTCTCTCAAAAATAATCAGGAACATTTTAATCATAAAACCACAGGAGCAGCAGCCATGTGGTTTCAGGCAGGTGAGGCTCTGAAATGAGGACTGACAGAGTTGCCCTTTGCAGAGCTGTTTGCTGCCTCCATTGCTCAAAACCCAGCCCTGGAGTTGGGTGAGGATGGATTGCCTCTCCATGCTTGTTTTTGCAAGTCTTCTCTGCCGTCCATGTACTTCTGGTTGGATTTGCTGATACTTAAGTGGCTGTGGAGGGCACAGGCAGAGGGGATACATCCCTTCACATGGTAATGTTTTCTGACTTTTATTATTTAGCACAACAATCCTCTCTGATTGCTTTCGGGCAGCAGAGCTCTTTCTTTAATAACCAGAGACTGGCTGCTGCTCCGCAGGACTTGCCAGGTCAGTGCCGGTAGCAGTAATGTTATTTCTCTTTAGAACTAATGTGGTCTTTTATGAGATTTTTTACTCCCCCCTTCATTTCAACTGAACTTTAGGCAAGTAAAAAGGGATTTTAAAAAGGCCCTTGGCAAAAAGAACTGAATGTGCTGTTTGGAAAGAGGGTTCCTGCTGTGAGATGGCTCTGGGCAGCTGGCCGTTCCCAGCGTATTAAAACAAAGGTGTAGGATTGGAATTAGATCAGCTGACGTAAACCAGGACAGGACCTGGAATACGCAGTGAGTTATTGGAGCAAGAGATTGGATGGCCCCACAGGCAGCATCTTCACAGTGGTGGTAGGGGGATGAATGTGAACAGAGTACCTCTGTCATCCTGGAAGTGTGTGTTCACTGTCAGCAAATGGTGTTCCAGGCATGTTTGGCTGCTCGGGATGGCTGATGGACAGCACAAGTCTGCAGGGACTCAGGTGTCCCTGTCACTGTGGGAGCTGCTCTCAGGCTCAGGAAAGCAGCTTGTGGCCTTTCTCTTACTGCTGGTATGAGGGGAAGTCAGTGGGAGCAGCGACAGGGACTGGCAAATGTTTTCCAGTAAATGGGCATCTGCCACAATGCCATGTCACTGAGGGACACCAGTGCTCTCTGCCCTGGAACAGGGATTAAAATGAAAGGACCGTGTGCCCTTTGAAGGGGGGTGGAATGGAGATCGACAGAGCCCTGGGAGGAGGCTCTGCTTGTCCTGCCCTGCCAGGGCTGCTCTGGCAGAGAGAGCCTCATCCCTGCTGCTGAGATTTCCAACAACTCTAATTAATGACATCTCCCCACTTAGCTTGTGATACACAGACAGATGCTGGGGTTTTAGGGCTGGTTTGAGACCTGCAGCACTCCCCCTGCACAGAGCAGCATCTGGTGAGAAATGTGTCTGCTGCTGACCCGGGCCGGGTCCGAGTGGCCGCTCAGGAGCGAGAGACATCGTGGGAGCAGGTCCTGCTGAGGCAAGGACCTGACAAATAACCTCCCTGAAAAAGTCCCACTCATTTTAGGATGCCCAGAGGCATTCAGCAGAGCGTGGAGGGATATAAACACACATTTGCTGAATCTGGTGAGAGTGTAATATGTCCTGAGAACCACCCCCTTGGTAGTCCTTTGAATTGCACATCTGCACTCTCACCCATGGCCATCCAGCTGCAGTAGTTTTAAATGAAAAATAGACTTGTTTTGTTTTAATTTTTACAAAAATTCTTAGGCCAGCATGAGGCAATGCAACTCAGTGATGTACTGGGTTGTGGGTTTGTTTATCAGTATTTATATTTGTCTACACAAGAATGCAAGTCTCAGCTTGGTTATTTACCTTCTCTATTTTCATCTGTAAAATATAGAAATAAGATTTACCAGAAATGCATTGATTCTGGGCTTAACTGGGCTGGGTGAGAAGTCTGTACTGTCAGTTCTTGAGCTGCTGGATATTAGTTCTGCACTCAGCATCCAGAGGTAACCTGATCTGTCTGCCTGAATTAGAGTTAATTCACAGTATCATTCAGAGGAAAAGGATAGGGACCCTTTTCTCTGAAAATAGTGTAAAATTGCCAAAGTACTGGGAAATGACTGTGCTGGGTTCTTAAAGATCAATTTACTCGCCATAGAGATGTGGGGTGAGTGGGCAGCTGAGAGAATGGCTAATGGCATGGAGCCTTTGCTGGGAACCCGGGGCTTCTGATCCAGCATGGGACTGTGCCAACCCCAGCAGGGCTTCCACCGCCTGAGGGCTGCAGGTTGTCCCCTCAGAAACCCCGTGCTGGTGGCTGTTCTGCAGATGTTTTACTGCTGTCCTCACAGCTGGTCCTGGCTGGTGCCCCACTAGGTGCAGGGAGATGTCCTGGAGCCCTTGGGCAGCGTGTCCCCAGGCTGGGTGTCCCTGGGCAGGAGGTGGCCCTGGCACTGAGAGCTCTCCATGGAGCAGCTCAGGCAGGGAACCAGCCACAGGCAGTTCTGTTATCACCTGGGGCTTTGTGCATGGCCTGAATCTTAATGGCAAATCTAGAGAAGCACCTGTTTATCTGCTGCTGTCTTTTATCTGATAATCTCCCTGGGCTGTTCTCTGGATCCTTCCTGGTGTGTGATTCACTGGAAGCGATGGATATTGCATGCATTGTTGACATTTCTCTCTGTTTTGGTCAGCTTCGTTCTGGAGAACAACAAAACCCAACACATGCATCAGAGCAAGCTGGGATATACTGGGAGCATTGTTGTTTGGCTCATGAGAGACCATGCTGAGAATATCACAAACCCCTTATTGCTGTCTTTCCGTGCCTTTGCAGAAGGCGTCACGCTCCCTTTGTAGACAGGGACACTCGGTCTCTTTGGGAGCCCCCAAAGTGCTTGCCAGAGGTTTTAAAGGTCAGAGTTACCAGGATGGGAGCTCTGGCATAGAACATCTCACATGGTGCAGGCTATAGAGAAGGCAGCTGCTCCCTTTGCACTCAAGTTATTTTTTCCCTTGCCACTTTATGGGTTTGCTGTGCTTTCCCCTGGAGTACTTAACTATCTTTCTTTTTTTTTTCTCCCTTGAGCTCTCTGGTTTTGCTTTAAGAGTTACTGCACCATTGATTGTATTGGCTGTCTCAAAAATGGTGCTCTGCTCACTGTCTGTGGGCTCCCCGCTGCTAAATGCTGCCAGTGGGACTCCAGAGCATTTAGATCAATCGATAGGGCTATCACAGCCTTATTTTCCACACTGTCCCCATCCCAGGGATATGTGTGACAATCAGAGAGAGCACATGAGAGCCTCAGGGTTGTTGGTGACAGATCCAGACATGGGTGTTTCAGTGAGGTTCTGGCACCACCAGAGCTCAGCACCAGGTGCTGCTGAGAAACAACAGGTGCTGAGGCCAGCTGGCCTCCAATGCACCCACACTGCTACACCCCACACCTGGGAAGTCTCATTTAGGAGCACCCCACACCTGGGAAGTCTCATTTAGGAACACCCCACACCGGGGAAGTCTCATTTAGGAACACCCCACACCTGGGAAGTCTCCCATAGCAGGTGTAGTGGCCATTTAGAGTTTCATTCAGTTGTTCAGAGAGTGTGCAAACCTCTAAAGAATTGACTCCTGACTGCATTGGAGTTGGGAAAAACTGTTTTACTGCTCATGCCAACTGCCATGGAACCTTTAGAGCAGGAATTACAAATGGGACAGTGTAGCAGGCCCTGTTCTTTGGGGCCCTTGGTTATCTCATGACAGAACATTCCCAGGAATATTGTGCAGTTATTGCTAACAGGTGTTGCTAACAGATTTCTCTGGGAAGGAGAGCATCCACTGACACCGTTACGTTTTTCTCCAGATCCCATCTAATGCCGAGGCTGAAAGAATCGCGCTCCCACGAGTCCCTGCTCAGTCCCAGTAGTGCTGTTGAAGCTCTGGATCTCAGTATGGAGGAGGAAGTGGTCATCAAGCCTGTCCACAGTAGCATCCTGGGACAAGACTACTGCTTTGAGGTAAGGAGCCATGCCAGGGCTGTTCCTGCCCTGCTGGGGCCACCTGGAGAGCCAGGTGTGGGCTGGCATCTGGGGCCTGGCTGTTACCAACATTGCTCCTCAGAATTGCTACACAGAGAGCATTTCATAGGCAGAAAATTGCTCCCATCCTTCCAAGGAGGCTCATATCCACACAATCAGAGCAATGAGCTCCTTGTAAGCGCTGTCACAGCAGAGCTGCTGGCACAGGTGCTGCACTGCTTAGGGCTGTATATCAGCAGAGCATGAATTTGTTTATGCTCCTAAAGTTTATGTTCATACAGATATTGGGAAGTGCTAATCCCTACTCAGTGTTCCCAAAGACATTACATGTGGTCACAGAGCCAGCCTGCTGCTGTCAGTGGGAGTGTGGAGGACTTTGTCTAGAAAACTGAAGCTTCCCTTGCTTGGGTAAATAGAAAAATCTGTGAGTATTTCAGATTACTTTGACATCTGTTACAGCATGTGGTAAGGTCTGTGCTAGTGGGAGGGAGTAGGACACATACAACCCAGGCTGTAGCTGGATAATTCAGTACAGGATATCTTGGGAATCATTTGTCCTGAATTGTGGATGGCAAAGTATTATTGCTTATGGCAGTGGCTGGGTACAGAACTGGGAAATGGTTTTCTTACAGTAATAAGGTGGTGGATATTTGTGTTTCTGTGAAGAGCAAGTAACACCTATTTGTGCTTGGACAAAGAGAAGCAGATAAATGGTGTAGCCATGCTTGGATTGTGCTGTAGGGGTGATGGGGCTGCAGGTTGTCCTTAGATGGGCAGTGCTGGATGAGAATACATGTCAGTGTTCAAAAGGAGTCAGACTGGAAAGATAAAGACATTTTTCTTTACTGAAATCAGCACATTTTGAAATAAGTGAGTTAAAAGATCTATTTCTTAAAATACAAGGGGGTAACATGAAAATAGTCTTACAAAAAAATAGCCTCAAATATAAACTCTGTAGTTAGCTGAGGTATAAATTTTGCAGTGCTGTTCATTCTTTGTGGAATTGAGCGAGTGCAATGGGTCAGGAGGGGAACAGTTTTGTAGATTATGTGTCCTCTATTACGTTCCACTCAAGAAAGATAAAATGAAGCTAGATGGAAAATAAATGTGACATCCATAATATAAGAGTTGTTTACCAATTCTGTTCAGCCCACAAGAGGAGAGGAAGGGATGTGAACAGAACTTGTAGAAGGTTGAGTGAGAGGGAAATTACACAAACCATGCACTTGGAAGGAGGAAGAAAATTTTGGGGTTAAGTGAGTTGGATAAAGAAAAGTCGCACTGTAAAAAAAGAACGTGTTAATTGCTGTTCTGCAAACCCTGCAGAGGAGAGGAATGCCAGGAAAGAACAGGGACATTGATTTGTCACTGGTGGCTGCTCACCAACAATCTCCAGCGGGAGGGACCGAGGTGAGAGCTAAATGGAACTTTGTGTCAATGCCTTGGTCTCGTGTCTCCTGAGAGCTTCTTCCAAGCTGGGACTGAGGTCAGCACTGGAATGAGTTTGCAGATCTCCTGGGATCCCTGTTGGGGGCCAGGCAGTGACTACAGCCCCCAGCACTCACGTGTCACTGAGGGACACAAAGGAGCTCAGGGAATGGCCTGGAAAAGCAGCCCTGACCAAGAAATGCCAGGTGAGAAAGCCCTGCCAGGGTCCCAGGAGTGAGGAGAGCTGAGGTGTTTTCTGTGTAGTGGATGGGGAAGGTGGTGCCTCATCCCTGTCCCCTGAGGCTGTTGTGGACCTGCTCCCTCGGGAGATGTGTTGGGAACAGGCAGGGCTGCTGGGAACCAAAGCTGCTGCTGGGCAGTGCCAGCCTTGCTCAATCCTTCACCTTCTGCAGCCGTGGGATGGCTGGGCAGGGACAGCCTCGGGAGCTGTTCCATCCCCAGGTCCTAGGGGCCATCAGTGCCCACCTGACACAGCTCCTGCCCGAGCAGCCTCGGGGAGCAGGCCAGGAGGGTCTGACACGGCTGCAGATGGAGGAGAGCATCGGAGAGGAGCTGGCAGCACACCCAGATGGAGACAAAAGCAAGAGGTGCCAAAGCCATCTGCAGTGGAAAACAACCAAGTGGCTCGTTGGGAGGCAGCTGGTGGATGAAGGTGCAGAGAATTGTTCCTCCCTTTCATCTCCACCACCCTGCATTACGACATGCTCAGCCCTGCTCCCCTCAGCTCTGCCAGGGAGCACAGTCGGCACCAGGGCAGGGCTTTTCCACAGACTGCATTTAGCTTTTTCTGCTTGCGTAGTTTTGTGAAACTTGCTTTTTTCTCACTTGCTGAGTACTTGGCAGTCGGTATTTACTTGTTTCCTTCATTGATTTTTCTTTTTTTTTTTTAAATTACTCAGCATCATCTTCTTTCTCCTTGCAAGACTCCTCAGTCAGCAAATCATCTCGTGCTACTGCATGTGCTGTGTGTGCTAAATATACAGTGGGCATCTCAGCCAGTGCCAGAGGCCCAGAGCCCAGGCTCCTAGAGCCTATTCCTGGCCCTGGGTTTTGGGGGGCCCTGGTCCAGGCAGGGCTCTTAGGGCTGAGGGGCTCTCTTAGGTCTTGGCAGACCAAAGCCTTGCACAGTCGTGCATGAGCTGTCCCAGGACACAGCTGAGGGAAAGACAAACTGTGGTTGCTCCAGTACAACTGAGCCTGTTGCCTCATCCTGGCCTTGCCTCAGCAAGGCAGAATGCAGTGGAGCTAAAATTAGCAGCACTAAATTTGATGCAGCTGTGCAAACGTTGGTCATTGCGTGGCCCTTGGGATCCCTGGAGCAGCTGCAGGGCCAGGGGTGTAGCTGAGCCCTGACTGCTCCTTGGAAAATCCTCTGGACACTGAGTGAAGCACCATCAGTGCTCAGTCATCATCCCCTGTAACTTCATGCATGACCCTTCAAGTGACCTGTACCTTAGGACTGTCTTAAAAGGACAAGATTTTATCTGAACAGATCACCTCCCCAAGAACTGGGGAATAGGAAAAGTAGCATTTCAGAAATTAATGAATTTTATTAACTGAGTTTATCTTGTACATTAACAGTATTCCAGCATATCCAAAATCTTGATGAGACCGGAATACTCTCTTTATAAAGATAATTAGTATCTCATAAAGATCATTAATGCCATATGATATTTAAGTTAGAACTCAAAGCTGGGATCTGATTGCAGATCTGGGGAAAATTACATTTTTGGTCACACATGGTAGATGTGATCTTCAGCTCCCATCAGAGCAAGGCACACTTCATATCTGACACATGACTTTCCCCTTCTCTCACTTCAGTATGACAGTCCCAGTTTTTTTCAGTTTTGAAAGATTAATTTATAATTGGTTTAAAATTGAATAATTGATTTGGCCATGATAATGCATGTGTTTACCTAAGTGTGGGAAGAAAATACAGTGACAATCCTGTGTGCCAGCAGATCTCTGTGTGAAGGCTCAGGGATGAAGGTTAACAGGAGCATTGGCAGCAGCAGAGAGGAGATGAGGCGGGGGGGTTTGTCATGGGAGATTTTGAAGAAGCTGGAAATACTCAGGTGTGAAAGGATGCTGGAAAGGTCACAGTGCTGTGCCTGCTACTATGGAGTCTGTTCTTGGAGCTACAGGAGAGCTTGTGCTCAACAGAATGTATTTTACAGGCAGAATGTAAAGGTGTGCAAGGACTGGGAGGGTGTCTGTCTGAAGGAGAAAACCTCTGGAATATCAAGAATTGGAAGATTCTTTGCATTTTTATGTAAAGACAGAACAGGCCTCTTCTCATTCTGCCCTGGTCCGTGTTCAAAGGAAGGGATGTGTTCCACTTATCATTGAGGTTTGCTAATGACAAATCTTAGCAAGTGCCAGCTCTGCTGTAAGAACAGGTTGGGCTTGTGGGAGATACATGAAATTAAAGGAGATTGTGTCTCCCAGAAGCTGATAACCCAGTGCACAGTGTGTAAACACAAACACTGGGAGATGATAAAGCACTCACAAATAACTCTGCAGGTTGAGACTGGCAGAAATGAAGCTCAGTGGGGAGTTATTTAAAGCACCAGCCAGGTCCATTCAGCCTCCCAGCAGAGCTGAGCATGGTGAATATTACTGGACAACAGCAAGTGCAAAGAGCAGAGAGCTGGAGCCACATTCCTGGTGGTCAGGACCAGCACATGTGGAAAACATGGCAGCTTGGGGAATATCTGTGTGTGAGGAGCAGGTGCAGGGAGCGATTGGCTTTGATGCCAAGGAAGTTTGGCATGGGGGCATAGGAAGGAAATTTGGTGTCTCATTCTGGGCTGCCAGACAATGGTGCTTCCATGGGGTCAGCAGGATTGAGTTTCCTTGGGGTAGCAGGAATGTGATAAAGCATAAGGAGCACTTGAACCTCTGGAAATGTCCCTGCTATGAACTCCCCGTGGCCAGAGAAAGTCACACAAATACTGCAGAAAATCCCTTGGGATGAACCTGGAAGCATGAGAGGTGAGAGGAGGGCTCAGCAGCACTTTAGCCATGTCCAGGGAAGCCCCCCTGGTTCTCCCCAGCTGAGGATGGCTGCTGTGAGCTCTGAGTGCCCCAGCTGGGCCATGAGCTTGTAAAAGCTGTACCACAGCCAGAAGTGGGGTGTACACACCTGTCCCCATGATCTTCACAGCAAGGGCTCCAGGAGCAGCAGGATGTGAAGGGGGAAGGTGGGAAAGCAGCCTTTTGGAGCCTGATGTTCTGCTGGAAACAAGGAATGGGTTGTTACTGTCACAGGCTTTGGGCTGAGCCTGGAGGAATGCCAAGTAACCGCTCGGAGTTTCAATTTATCTTTAGTTCATCTAAGGATTTGCACTCTCAGTTGTGGAACTTGGTGGTTTAAAGCATCATATGCATGGGGCCCATTATCTAGTGTTTTCTGGTGTGGAAGAGGAGAAGTAATTGGAATTTGCTTCTGTGATTATTTCTGTGACATACAGGGTTGTCCTGTTTTTCCGCCAGCCTTAGGGGCTGTTGCTTCATGCTTGGGTAAAGCTGTTTACTTAAAAAAAAAATAAAAACCCACTAGCATCTTCCCTAAGCCCCCATCTCCCCCAGCCACACTCTGCAGTGGGCTGGTCAAGACGTAATCCTGTTCCTTTCCCTGTAGGTGACGACTTCATCAGGAAGTAAGTGCTTCTCGTGTCGTTCGGCAGCAGAGCGAGATAAATGGATGGAGAACCTGCGGCGTGCCGTGCACCCCAACAAGGTAGTGCCTGTGAGGAATTGCCTCTGCTCTAGTTCAGTTCCTCGTTATTACATTTTATAGCCCAGTGCATGGGAGCAGCAGGGGACAGATTGTCATTGGAGTGAGTAAGTGGAACTCCAGGTCAGCCTTTTTCCATATTGCTTTCTTCCACAATTATATTTACAGACAAGAGCCAATTATTCCTTCCCCTCTCTTCTCAGCACACGCTGCTTCAGCTCTTGCTAAGAATTGATCAGACCTGAAGAATCTTCAGTGTTGCTGTTACTGATGGTACTTGCCACTTCCATAGGACTTTCACCTCCCAAAAGCTGTGGGACAGATGTCAGGTAGCTGCCAGCAAAGTCACAAGGCTGAACAGTGTGAAGAGTTCACGTGTCAGCTCCTGACAGAGTCTGCTTTAGTGATGGAGGAGCTCAGATGTCCATTTTCAGAGGCAACAGTAGAATGTAGCTTTCCCTTCTGCAGCCAATAAAGGTGCAAAGTCATCTCCTGGGATTTACAGGAACAAATCCTTCTCTTCACTAGAACACAGGGACACCCGATATGCATTTTTATGGCCCACTAAGACTAAGTACATCCTAAAATAAAACATACAGCTGCTTCCTCCCTGCTGTGCTGGAGTTGGCTGCAAAGATTGGTCAGGATTAAAGCAGGATTCCACAGCTGATGAGCTCAACCAAGTCTTCTGCTGGTCAGAGAAGACAGAGATTATAGGATCCTGTGAACTCCTCCTTGCTGTGCACACTAATTCAGTCCAGTCCTGGTGGGTTCTGAAGGGGCCCTCGGTCTCAGAATTTGTTGCTCCCAGCACAGTGCCAAATGTCAGAATAAAAGATTTCCTGTAATATCAGATTATGAGCAGTGGAAGGGAGAAGTGGTCTTGTACCTCTGGCACCATGTTTCTCTAGTGGAGTTCAGTGGCTCCATGCTTTCCAAGGGCTTTTCCTGGTGATCCTTACCTGAGAGGGCTGTGAAAAGTTTGTGTGGTCACACTTAGCATGAGAGAACTCCTGGGAATGCGAGTTGGGGCTGGGCATTGTCACTATGGCTTCAAGGTGCAGTGTTGAGTAGAAATCCATTTGGAAGTGTTTCCATCATCTCAAAACCTGCAGTAACTGATGGCTGACTTTCCACTTTTGTTTGAGTTCATAGACAATAACCTCTCAGTATCTGACTTGATATTTCTGTCAGGAATTCAGTGTTCTTGTGCAGTTCCTGTGTGTACTTCCTGAACCTACAGTACCCCATTGTGGGCTTCCAGCAGAAATGTTCCTGCCCAGACTCCTGGGCTGAGCAGAGTAAGCTGTGGCTGATGTTTTAGTGAGGGGTTTCCAAACAAAACAGGGTTTGCAGAATCCCAGCAGTGGTGCAGCTGCCAGTGCTTTATCTTTGGAGTCGCTCCTGCAGCAAATACCCCTGGATGTTCTTCCAGGATGAGGTCAGCATCACGAGGGAGCTCTGAAAGATCCACAGTTTTCTTGGCTCTGTTATTGTTTAAAAGATACCCAAGGCAGATTTCTGTCTCTGAATTGTCATGATTTTCCCATGGGACGCCCTCTCCCATGATTCCTCTTAGTGTTTAACCTGGGTGCTCTAAAATATGACAAGGTTTTAAAAACAGTTTTTTCCCTGCCATTGGTGGTGGCATTCCCGGAGGGATGAGGTGATCTCTGTTCAGGTCCCCTCATATTGCTGTGTTACAGGAGATATCATGAACTACCCAGTGCTGCTGTAGAGCAGCTCTCCTGAAAAAAGAGGAGGCTGTGGGATACCTGTAACAGCTTCTGCTTTGCACAAACCATTCAGGACAGTGAGGTTCTTTTGGATTCTTCAGAGGCCCTCTTGGCAGGGAATGGAAAATGGTACATTTATGATTTGGAGGGGGTTTATCTTCCTTGTTCCTTATATTAATTGTCACCAACAGACATGGAGAGCACGATGATATTTTGGAAAATTAACATAAGTAGTGTTATTATGCAAATTCTTGAGAGCCAGTATTTCCTTAAAATAAAGTGTAATTAAGCCTCCGCTCATTTAGCACATCCGAAATAATTAATTCATATCTCTAGTTTTGTTGTGCTTGGCTTTGTGGGGTTTTTTTATTGACCTTTTTTTCTTTGCATCTTTTTTTCAGGACAACAGCAGAAGGGTAGAGAATATGTTAAAGTTATGGATTATTGAAGCCAAGGACCTGCCAGCTAAGAAAAAGTACTTGTGTGAATTATGCCTGGATGACGTTCTTTATGCACGAACTACCTGTAAATTGAAAACTGATAATGTCTTTTGGGGGGAGCACTTTGAATTTAATAACCTTCCATCGCTCAAAAACATTACTGTGCACTTATACAAAGAGACTGACAAGAAGAAGAAGAAGGACAAGACCAACTTCATTGGGCAGGTGAACATCCCCGTGAGCTCAGTGACGGGCCGGCAGTTTGTGGAGAAATGGTACCCAGTGGTGAGCCCCAACCCTGGCAAGGGCAAGTCCCCAGGGCCCATGATCCGCATCAAGTCCCGCTACCAGAGCATGAGCATCCTTCCCATGGAGATGTACAAGGAGTTTGCTGAGTACATCACCAACAATTACATGGTGCTGTGCTCGGTGCTGGAGCCCTCGCTGAGCGTGAAGAACAAGGAGGAGATGGCGTCGGCGCTGGTGCACATCCTGCAGAGCACGGGCAAGGCCAAGGTAGGACCCTCTGCTGTCTGTGGTGTCCCCCCAGACACCGTGGGGAGCAGGCTCTGGGCTTGGGCTGGGAAAGCTTGTCAGCTGGGCTTTGGGCCAGCCTTAATATGCTCTGCTCTCCTTTTGGTTGCAAACGAGCTGGTAGCACACACAGCACAAGTTGCTTAATTAGCAGAGAGGTTGCTGGGACCATGAGGCACCAACTGAGCCACTTTCCTTCATTCTCCTTCTGGAGGCTCAGGGGCCAGGCTCTTTCTGTATAAACAGGCACAGTTGTGAAAGTAAGCAAGAAGGCAGTTTTCCAGGATGGAATGTAAGCAGTGCTGGCCTGAGCTGTGCAGCCTGTGTATGCTGGGTGTTCCTGGGGAGCCCAGCAGGTTCCGTGCTCCACTCCCTCTGTGCTGAGCACCCTGCACAGTGGAAGCTGAACAGGAGTGAGCAACCTCTCTAGAATTCCAGACCAAAGTGCCTGCAGGCGTGCATGGCTCTGGATCAGCTCTTGCTCTTCAGGGTCTCTCCTGCTGCTTTTGGAAGGGGGTCCAGGGGTGTGCCCATGACAGTGCTCGTTGGGGGTTGATGCCACTGACTTGCACGTGGTGGAAGTCCAGCCTTTGTGGAGCACTTTGAGCCTCCTTCTGGGTTTGGAGTGCCCTGCTAGGTCTGGGAGTTACTCTGGGTTGTGATGTGTGAGGGAGCAGGCAGGTTTGGCAGAGCTGGAGTGCCCTTCCTTGCTGTGGTCCCCGGCACACAGGGAGGGAGTGACCCCTGCTGCAGAGCATCCTCCAGCCCTGGTGGCCTGGCACAGCCACAGCAGGCAGTGCCCGTGTCAGGGCTACAGGAGTTAAAGCATCTCTGTTTTTCTCTCTTACCATCTCCCTGCACTCTGCAGGAGAGAACTGGGCAAGGGCAAGATGTCCAAAGCTTTTGCAGTGCTGAGACATGAGCACCTCACCTGAGGGGCAGTCACAAGGCTCTGCTTCCTTGGCAGCTGCCGGGGCCCGTGGCTGGGCGCGTGGATTAGGTTTAGTTACCATCTGTCGGACAGAGAAGTGGCTTGGCCTCCTGATCTAGTTCATGGCAGGAAAAGCTTGCTGAGAGGATTGGAAGCCAGGGCTCTGCTGTTGCAGAGGCAGGGAAAATAGCTCTGTTAAAGCCTCCTGATCCCAGGAGTGCAGGGAAGGACTATGTCCTGTGTGGAATCACACTGTGGCTGCACAAGGAGCTATGGTTGGTGTCTGCTCACTCCTTGTTTCAGAGCTGTCAGTGTGTGGTTCCTGGGCACAGCCCTGCCTTGTGCTGGCACCAGGGGCTCTGCTGCCCCTCGCTGTGGCTCTTGCAACTCTCATGCCAGGGATTTGTGGGAGCAACATTGCTATGACAGACCTGCCCACGGCTTACACAGTTCTGGTGCAAAAGGCTTCAAGTGTCATCCCAGTCTTAATCACCATGGATCATGTGTGGGCATGGCTGAGAGTGGTTGTCACTGCTTCTTCCTCTGCCTCTCAGTACTGGAGAGGCTCCAGAGAGAGCAAATGTGTTTCCAGACATGTGTCTGCATCAGTGCTTAAGATCCCAGAGGCTCTACACAGGGGACACAGCAAACAGTAAACAGACTTGATGACTTTTTCCCTAAAATGGAGCTTCTGCTTTCCCTGCCTGTCATTTGCCATCAGCATTAGTGCAGGGTTTGGGGAGCTGTCAGAGCAACAGGAGTTATTGGAGCATGGGAACCAGGTGGTGCATCCTGGGCTGGACAAGCAGGGAGAGAAAAGCAGCAGAAGGGTAGAAAAATAATGAATGAGCGAAGAAAGCACCCCCTCAGCCCTGCTTGGGGGACATGGGTACACCCCAGTGCCCCTCAGGAGAGCTCCCCATGGCTGCCCCACCACCCTGAGCCCCGAGTGCAGGGACAGCAGGGCAGGGACCCCTCCCATCCAGGCCTCTGTCCCATTGTGACTCACTCAGATGCTTGCCCGGGCTAGAGGTGGGTTTCTCATCCTGGTGCATCACCAGGAGCCTTCCCAGTGAGCCCTTCAGAACACCCCCTGCCCTGCAGCCATCGGCAACCACTGATTGATTTCTATGATAATAGGGGTTTTGTGGCTCTTGGCTGCTGTAGCCGAGCTAAAGCAGCAATTACGGTCAGACTATGAAACAAGTGTCCAGTAGATTATCTTGAAGACTCGTTAGCAGCTAATTGCTGTTGTGCTTTATCAGGCTGTGTTTTCCAGCAGCGATTTGCTGTAAATGCAGGGTAATCCCCTAATGAGGCCGGGATCGGTCCGTGTGTCTGCCCGGGGCTCCGGGGGTGCCACGGGAGAGGTGATGGTGCCACGTGCCAGGGTCCCTGTGGAGGCAGGGCCATCCTGACCCACAGACACCTCATACCGAGGCACCAGTGCCACCAGGTGAGGTGACCTGGAGCTGCTAAAACCCAGAGTCCCTCCTGCCAGGGGAGCAGGACACCTGGGGCTGCAGGTGGAAGGGGGACAACGGCTGTAGCTGACTTTTTCCCCTACATCTCTGCTTCTTCCTGGGCTGTGTAGCTGTATCACAGTAGGTTAAAAGGTGGAGCATGAAAGCAGAGTCTCCTCTGGAGTCAAAGTCCGTGCTTCCCTTGATCTCTGTGTGGGAAGGGGAAGAACTTCATCCCTGCAGCGCTGGCTTGGTGAGCAGGGGCACGCCTGGAGAGCCCTGGGCAGCTGCCGAGGCAGTGGGTGGAGGGGAGGGGAAGAGGGCTTTGATAAGGCTCTGAGTGCAGGGAGGAAGGAGCTGGCCCAGCCCGCTGGAAGGTCTGACAGACATCTAGTGCTCCATCAGCCCTTGGCACACACAGGTATTCCCTGCCTATTATGGCAAGAAAGGCTGAAAGAGGGATATTTGGTGGCTGAATCAGAGATGTGACCCCTCAGCTCAGTCCTCTCCACCTGTTTTCACCTTCCTAGTGAGAGCAGTGAAGAAGTGTTTGTTCCCTGTAAGGATGTGGAGATGCCCGAAGGTTTTCACATGTTTTGCAACCCACAGATGAAAGACACAAAGTCATAAAGCAGTTCTGCTGCCTGGGTTGGAGTTAGCAGGAGTGTTCAGTCCTGCCTTACAGGGCTTGCTGTGGCCCCTGTGATGTGGTTGTGGATAGGTGGCTGCATCCTTCCCAAAGGACTTCTGATGCTTCCAGAATATTTCCCATGCTTAGATTTGTTTCAGGGCTGTCTTAGAGCTCCCAGAGCTCAGTTCATGACCATAAATATACAAAAACCTTCTCTTGTCCAGAGTGCTGGTAGATCAAACCCAGCATTAGACAAAGCTCTAACTAACCAGCTGCTCACTGGAAATAAATATTTAATGGTGTTGGGAATGGAGGAGGAATAAACATGTGTCCCTGTTTGTTTGTGCCTCAGCTGAGCAGATGCAGCTGCTTCCCCCATGTGGATCTGCTGGAACCCCACGTTCCAGTGGCAGAGCCAGGGCTGGGTCAGGGCTCTGGGACCTGCAGACACCACACAGGGCTGTGGAAAGGTGACTGCTGGGCTCAGGCAGGCACAGGGATGTGAGAGGTCACTCAGGGTGTTCTGCTGTGTCCCTCAGGTTTGCTTACTTCCCTGAGCAAGGTGATGGACACAGTTTCCTGTGACTTAACCCTCACATTGCCATCTACCACCTTTCCCAAGATGAATTAGAAAAGGCCAAAAGTGCCATGGATGAGTTCCAGGGTTCGAAGGAGGAAACATCACTCTGTTTCCTGGCAGAGAAGTGTCTGGAACAGATCCTCAGGAGCTGTGTGATGGAAGAGTAGAGAACTTGGGGCTGGGGTCCTTGGTTTCACACCATCTGTCCAGGACCCAGCTGCTGCCCCTCTGCTGCTCTCCTTTCCCTACTCACAGCCTCCTGTGCCGCAGTTCCCTCCCCCATGGGTGTGTCCCCATGCTTCTTCACCCGAAACCCACAGCCCTGCCGACCGCTGGTGTTTTCACCTTTGCATAAGGGCCCAGCTGGACTCTGAGCTAGTCTTTGAAATAAGCAATAATCTTATTACCTTTATCAATTCAATCCTCTTAAGGTTAAGTCAATCCTATTAATCAGGCTTGTGATTTGGAGAACCTTATTATTTCAAAGTCAGTCTGCCCATCAGTCAGTTCTGACACCAGGAGCAATCAGCTCCAGCCCAGAGGGTGTGTGCCCACCACGGGGAGTGTGGGGCCCTGGCTCTCCTCAGCTCCCTGGCACCCCACAGGCTCCAGCTCTGGACACATCCTGGAGAGGCTGGGCTGGGAGGACCTTCCTGGGATGGCAAAGTGCAGAATCCTTCCTGGATTTGGACAGGACACATCCTACAAGACTTGTGGTGCGTGTTGGCTCCCTTGGAAGCCTCCCTTGGAAGCTCCTGCTCCCAGCACAGCCCTGTCAGGCACCCAGGCTTCATCCTTTTGCCTCCCAGGCTCAGGGGCTGCAGGACCAGGCACTGCCAGTGCCCCCCCAGGCACAGGCACTTGGAACCCCTCGGCTCTGGGGCTGCCAGCTCCTGCCTGCATTGGGAGGAGCTGCCCTGGAACAGCACAGGCTGGTTTATGTGCAACGTGGAGACAGTGCAGCCTTGTGCACTGAATTTATTTATTTATGAATTGCTCTTCTTTATCAGCATATGTGCAGTGACTGGGGTCGCACAGGTTCAGATCCATCCAGTCTGAAGCAAAAAGCCTTAAAATAAACATGGGAACAAGCCTGAAGAACACTGCCACAGCCCTTAATTTTGACTGTAGACCTCTTCCTTCCCCTCTCGACTCGGATGTAATGAAATAAAGCATCTTATTTTCTTCCATTGCCAGGGGCCCTAACTGAAAACAACCCCCTGCTGATCTCTGCTGCTCAGAAACAGGGAGTTTTATTGGCTTTAGTTATTGCATTTTATTCAGGACCTTGTATGTGGGTGAGTGAGGCCCCCGGAGGGATTCCACAAGTATTTGCATTCCATTTGTGTTTTCTGAGTGCTGGCTGCTGGAGTACTTAAGGCAGAGATAGAAGTGTGATCCAGAGCCGATGTGGCTTTTCCGTGTGGAGGGAAGAAGTGCAGGTGTGGCCGATGGCCCTGGGACAGAAATGGAAGTTGTCCTGGGAAGTGACCCATGGCCGAGGTGCCTTTCCCACACAGCAGTCCCTGCAGAGGAACTTGCCCAAGGACGCTGCCTGGGCGAATTTTGTCCCCCAGCACATCCCAGGGCCGGGTCCTAGAGCCCAGCTGGATGGCTCTGCGGGGACAGGGAGAATCCTGAGCCATGGCAGGCTGCAGCCCTGGCTCTTGCCTCTGTCCCTGCTCAGTTGCAAGGCCAGATTCTGCAGTGTTACTCCAGCTTTCAGTGCTGTGCCATAATGGAGTTCCCTGGGACTTCAGCAGCTTTCCTTTCCACTTCAGAGACGAGGAGTTCTTTTCCCAGCTGTTGAGCTGCAGATGCTCCATAGGGAATAATAACAGCAGCAGAGATTTCCAGGGGATCTTTCCTGGCTTTGTGTTGAGTTCTGCCATGGAATCCTGCCTCGTTTTAAATTCTAGTGAATTCTGTAGCTCAGCCCAAGTCACCCAAATTCACGTTAATTCTGGCTCCCACTTGGCCCTGGGTTTCCAGGACTCAGCAGCCAGTGCTCAGCTGACAGGAGGGGGAAAAGCAAACACTTGGCTAAGAGACGCTGTAAAACTCAGTGTTCCTGAGATAATTAGTATGTTGGGAAAGTGACAGGAAAGAGAATCAAGCAAAGCCAAGGTCAGTGGCTGCTAATTAAGAATCAGCACCTTGTGTCAGCCTGTGCGGTGGCTCGGAATTGAAACGTACCCTGGGAGAGCCCAGGAAGATAAAGGTGATAGAGTTACCCAGATAGCAGCTAACGGGATTTGAGCAGGGTTTAAAGTTTCATTCCAGCTTGGCTGATAAAAAGGGCAAAATGAGAGAAAATAGCAGAGGGAGGCGCGTGCTTTGCTTCCAGGAGGGATTTTTGCCTCTGCAGCTGCCAGAGCGGTGCAGACATAGCAGGATTTGAGGAAGGGCATCTCCTGGCTAAAGAAATAATGGAAGTGACTTTTCTTTTAGTCCACAGCTCCTCCTCTGGCTTTTTTTGGAGGACCTTGGGGGAAGGTCAAGGCAGTGTTGGTCCCAGTCAGAGAGCTGTGGGACGGTGGGAGCAGTGGATCCTTGGGTACTGAGGGATGTCACCTCCCCTCCTTCTGTGCTCTTACACAGGGATGTACCTGCCTGCCCCAGGGTTTGCCTTTGCCTGGGACAGGAGCACAATGATGGAGGGCCTGTGGATTAAATTATTTGGGTCTCTTTCAGGGAAAGCTGTATGTTGAACCTTGATTAAACTTCCGATGCAGAGATGTCCGTGTGAAAAATGAAACAGAGCAAGTTGCCTCTGGTGCAAAGCTCCCATCCAGCCACTGGCAGGGAGTGAGACCTAATGTCCCTTCTCCCCAGTGTGGGTTGGAGCAGGCTGGACCATGGCAGCTCTGCTGTGCTTGGGGACATCAGGGACAGGACCTGGGGCACTGTGTGGCAGGTGCTCCTGCTGGCCCTGCCAGGAACGGGCAGTGACCCTCAGGGGAAATGAAGAATTTCTTACTGGAAGGTTATTACTAAGCAGATTATGTTTCAATGGAAAGGAGTTTAAGAAGGTGCCCTTGGTTGTAGAGATGAATGAATGCATGTGTCATCATTTCTCTGTCTCCTCCATGGGAGGCAGTCAGAGGGTTAACTGGGTGATTTGCACAGGGCCAGCAGCCTCTTTCCATTGTCACTCAGGTGAGTGGTAACACCTCAGCACCTGGTGCAGTGAGGAGGAGCCTGGCAGAGCTGCTCTGTCCATAGCAATGCAGAGAACATGTATCAGCATTAGCAGGTGCCTGGCATTCCTCCTGGATCAGGCCTGGCTGCTCAGATCAGCAGCATGCTCAGGAGCTCCTGACCCCCTGCTAAGTGAAAGCTGTGGCTGAAGCAGACCTGGAGCTCACTCTAAAATGCTGTTTTTCCTCTGGAATTTGCAGTTGAGCCGAGGCTGATGCAGGGGCAGCTGTCGGGGCTGTTCCTGCTCACCCCTTCCATTGCTTTGCAGCACAGGGGATTATCACCTCCCATGGATTTGGTTATGTGCACATCAGACCAAGAATGTGCCCAAAATTGGCACTGTCAGTGCTGTTTATCTCCATGTGTAGGGAGGAAATGGGAAATTTGAGTATCTCAGTGCATATCAGAGGCTTGTGCCTCAGCCATTAACTGGGCACAGCTCTTGACATTGGAGCATGGCCCTGGTTTGCAGCCAGTGCAGTTGAACACCAAACACAGCCATGATTAACAGGGGAGAAAAGGTTTTGCCCACAAAATGTGAAGCTGACACAAGAGCAGCCAAAAATTGGCACCGATGGAGAGGCAGATGTGGGTCTGGAATGAGTCACTGCTGGGGTACAAGAGTTGGGGCTCTCCAGAGCTTTATTTCTCCTCATCTCTGAGGAAATTTGGGCAGGTGGTGAGGCAGTGTGTTCACACAGGATCACCTGCAGCACCTTCAGTCCCTTGGGTGTCTCAGGAAGGTGGGACCTCTCGGGGCTGGGGAGCTGCAGCTCTGCGGGACCAGTGTCAGTGTGTGGTGACCCACCGTGGGCTTTGCTTTCCAGGATTTCTTGACTGACCTGATGATGTCTGAAGTTGATCGCTGTGGTGAGAATGAGCATCTCATTTTCAGGGAGAACACACTGGCCACCAAAGCAATCGAAGAATACCTGAAGCTGGTGGGGCAGAAATACTTACAAGATGCCTTAGGTACGTACAGAGGGTTGGCAGGTCTCGCCCAGAGGCGTCTCCGAGCTGCACGGTGGGGACGTCACCTGAGCCCTGCTGGCCATCAGAGGCCCCAGCACTTCCCTGCTGGAGGGTTTCCCTGGCAGCAGCTCTGAGCCTGGACACAGCCATGGCCGCAGTGGGCAGCTCCCTGCTGCCAGGGGAAGGTGACTGCAGAGCTGGCACCTCCATCTGCTTCCAGAGGAGACAGCAAATGGATGTTTGAAGGATTCTGCTGCCTGCTATGTCTCTGTCCCAGCGCTGCTGTCAGGGGCTGATGCAGCTCCCCCTGCACCCCCAGCAGGGCTGGCTCCTGCAGCGCTCCCAAGTCAGATGTGATCTCCCCAGTCTCAGTGATGCGCTGCTCTCGGATCAGCCAGCACTGGGAACCCTCCTGGTGGGTTTCTTTTTTTTCCCCAAGTGCTGACTCTGTTTATGGTTCCAAAAATACTTCTCTTGATGCAAATGAAAATAATTAGAAGCTTCTGCTTCTGGGCAGGTCAGGAAGGAATTGCTGCATGCAGGGAACACAGCACGAGGATGGGGAGAGGCTGCCTTGGAAGCTCTGTGAACTTCCATTGGATCCACACCCCAGGGCAGGATGCGCAGAGTTTCTATTGAGGTGTTAATTTTTTAGTATGTTGGGTTCCTACTAGTGGATTTGTATAATTTTAGCAAGGAGCAAAGAAGCATAAATACTTTATTAAGAGAATAATAATTATAATAATAATAATAATGGAAACCTTGAGGAAAGAGAAATAATTGAGCAAATTCAGGCAGAGAGCCCACAAGAATAGCAGAAGGAATATTATTTATTTCTGCCTTGTAATGCTTTCTGGTTGAAGGCAAGTCTGTAAGTAGATTACTCATAAAAATTCTCAAAAGCCAGGAGATTAATGATATCAGAGAATTTTGAAATATTCCCTTTTGGGGTTTCAATGCTCCCTCTCGTGCAGGAGGAGCCTGGGGTTCCTGCTCACTGTGGGGCTCTGGTTCTGAGTGACCTTTTCCCAGGGAGATGAATCACCTGCATGTCACAAAGTACCCCAGGGCAGCGTGGCACTGTCCTTGGAACTGTGGAGCAGGTGATGAGGCCAGGTAAGAACAGCAGGCATCACCTGCAGGCGAGCAGAGTGGCTCCAGAGCTCCCTGGCAGAGCTGAAAATACACTGGAGAGGCTCTCCAGTAGGTAATTAAAATTTGTTTTGGCAATAGGGAAGGAATGCAGATTGGAATGGGGAAAAAAACGGATGGGAAAATCCAAGACAGTCAGGAATTAGAAGCAAACCAACAGGAATTAGAAGAAAACAAAAGGAAACCTTTCTCCCAGAAAGTCACCCAAGCTAAATGCTGCCTTCTCATCCCTGTTACCCTGTCCCTGATCTTCCCAGTCACTGCTGGGATGAAGCACTGACCCCCAACCCTGAGTGCAGAGGCAGTGTCCAGGTGCCCTGGGGTGAAAGGTGGCACAAGAGCAGAAGCTGGTGGACCAGCTCAGTGTGAGCCTCTGCAAGGGTGAGGAGGAGCAGCCAGGCAGCAAAGAGGAGCACAGGAAAACTCAGGGAAATATTTTAATTTCATTTTATGTGATGTTCAGCTCAAAATAAACCAAGCAAATTGTTTCTTTCCTTTAATTACCTATTTCTCCTGTGAATCACAGTGGTTTGTCAGCACCAGGGCACAGGCTACAGTAGCAGGCTGTGCTACCAATAATTACAGGGCCTGCCAGCATCCTTCCTCCTGGATTAGCCCGAGGGAGCACCTCTGGAGCAGGGCAAGGGCCTCAGGAGGGCGCTGGGCAGTGAGTCCTGATGCAACATCCCAGAGCCACAGGGCCAGCGCTGCCAGCTGGGGAACAGGGAGGCAGTGTGCAGGGTGCTGGGTGTGCTGTGCTGGCTGTGAGCTCCCAAGAACTGCTGGGCTCTCCTGGATCATCTTGGAGAAATGGAAAGCTGCCCCAGGGGCCACCACGAGCTCTTGTATCCCTCTCATCTTCCCCCAGTGGGATGGGGTGCCAGGCAGCTACTTGGGCACTGGGGCTTAGGAATAGAGCTGCTTGAAGGCTGCACTTCTCATGTCTCTAAACCCATCACCAACTCTGTTCTACAGGGGAGTTCATCAAGGCACTGTATGAATCAGATGAAAATTGTGAGGTAGATCCCAGCAAATGTTCGTCTTCGGACCTCCCCGAACATCAGGGCAACCTGAAGATGTGCTGTGAGCTGGCCTTCTGCAAGATCATCAACTCCTACTGGTGGGTACCCCGGGAGTGGCACCTCCTCTCCTGGAATGGGGACCTGTCTGGGGCTCTGGCAGAGCTATGGAGGGGGAGCTGTGGGGCTTTGCCAGTTTGGAATATCTGCTCTGGGGATGTGGCACCTCCCAAATTCTCTGGCACTTGTTTTCAGAGGTGCTGAAGGGTCACAGGGACAGGGCAGTGCAGTCAAGGGACACCAAGTGTGACTGATTCAGAGAGGTACCTGATGCCAGATGTGTATGAAATTCTGTAATAAAGGGCAGAGATGCATGTCCTGGATCCTCCACCCATGGAACAAGTCAGTCTGGATGGGACTGATGGATCTGCACCTCCTGGAGCATCCGGCAAAGCTCGGAAATCCTGCAGCAGGCAGGGGCTGTGGCACCTGCAAGGAGCTGCCCCAGCACAGGCAGCTTTTGTTTGGGCAGATGTTCTCTGGTTGCAGTGCTGGAGCTGGGAGGATGCTGATCTCCCTGCTTGGCTCAGCATCCCACATTCCTCTGGATTAACCCCTCTCTCCCAGCCCTGGGTGGTTGCTGGGTGATGGGAGCCCTTTGCCTCCTTGGCCCAAGGCCTGGTATGCAGCTGGAGGCATTTCCGAGTCGTTTGTTCTCAGGGTAAAGGTTCTTGCAACTGGTTGGGACAGGCCTGAATATCCCAAATGGGCTAATGTGAGGCAGTGGGTCCTGCTGAGGAGGTGGTTGTTGGGCACAGCTGTGCTCATGTGTTCCTGCTGGGACTGGCAGCCAGGAATCCCTGGGTCTGTGACAGCTGCTGCCTGCAGAGGTGACCTGAAATGGGAAAAGATGGACTTGAGACTCTTTACTTGGAGAAACAGCAGTATTTTCTTTTTGCTAACATACCCAGACCCTTTGGTCCTGATGATGAGAGGAGCATTTTTGTCTCACTGCTGGATTTCCAGCCTTTCCACTTAAAATCTAAAAGTAATAAAAACTAATTTTTATTAATGTATTTAGTAGCAACACTGTTGTTGCAAAGCATCAGTGAGGAATAACATTGGAGGGAGGTCTTTGATAATGAGGATTTCTCATTTTCTCTCCTCTCCTAGCTGTTGTGTTGAGGTCAGAAAACTCATTATAAATAATCTCCCAAGATATTGAGTGTATTCTCCTGGAAGCCAGGAAGGAAACTGCTTTTCCTGATCCTGCTCAGGAAGAGAGCAGGGAGCAAGAGGCTCACGCAGGCTGTCATTATGTACCACAGGTACACAAAGGGCAGGTTCTTTACAGGTATCCTATTCCTATCCTTGGCCAATTAGTAACTCTGACTCAGGAATGGCGTTCACCTGCTCTCCCAGGAGGGATTCACCACTTCTAGTCAGCAGTGGATCATAATGGTTTGAACTAATGTCTTCCTAAAAATACCCAAAGCAGCACTCAAAGGTCACTCTAAAAATAGGCTTAAAAAGTGACCCAGGGAAAAAGTCAGGAATGCATGGGAAGTTTGTTCCTCTCATCCTGCCTTTCCTAGGAAGGCTGGAGCAGCTGAGCTGCTCTGAGTGGTTCCCCCTCAGTCCTTTGAGCTCAGCGCTTCTTGGGGATTAATTGGGCTGATGAGTGTTGGGATTGGCCAAGGTATCCCAACAGCCACTGGTCCTGCTTTAAATAGAGCACTGGAGTGTGTGTGCTCATCTGTGGAGAGAGTCAGGGAGAGGAAAGAGGTTCACAATAACTGAAAATTGTTATAATTATGACATAATTTGGACATCTGGAAAGTTTCAGTGTAAGCAGAATTTCAGCATGTGGAAGCTCGTTACTGGGAATTTGGGTAATGAATTATGGGCCCATTTGTCACATAAAGCCAACGATCCAAATTCCATCCGCTGTGGCACAATGAAACTTTCACAGGCTCCTGCCTGTGACAGGAACGTGTGGGTGCTGCATTTCAGGGGTTTGCTCTCCAGTCACTGCACAACCTGTCCTGATCATTCAAGCTTCAAACTGCTTAAAGGATTCTTCTGTTTCTGGGCAAATACCATGAAGTGAAAGGGTTTTGTCCAATTGTGTGTGGATCAAGCCAGAGACAGAGGAGAGTTTACTCAACCAAAGATGTTGGCTAATGTTATTTGTAGAGCTCAGGGTGAAAAAGCTCATGAGGGTGAAGTGTGAAGGCAGCACAGAGCAGAATGGCAGCATTTTCCAGGCACTTCCACGGAGTGTCACTGCTGTGTCAGAAGGTCAGATGGCCTGAAATGGAGCCCAATCCCCCTCTCTTGCTCTTGTACCCCCACTGTCAGGGAGCAGCTCTGAGTGTGACACGAGGACGTGGTTCCTGGCCAGGCCAATAGGATCTGTGTGCCAGGGACACCAGGACCAGTGGCAGCCCAGTGCCAGCCTGCTTCTGTGTGAGAGCCTGCAGCTGAATAAATAACATATGCTGGGAACAGGATAAGGTGGGAGCAGGGAGCTGGGGAGGCCCGAGCAGGAACAGGCAGCAGTGCTCCAGTGATAAGTGACGTCTGCTGGCCCCCAGGGAATTCTGGCATCCGGGAAAGGCAGGCTGAGGTCTGGAGCTACAAGGCTGGAGGAACTCCAGTGGGGCTCTGTGTTTGTACTAGGCACAGTGGGATTTGATCCAGGTGCTTGAGCAGGAGTATTACAGTTTGCACAGCACCCCCCACTCCAAGCTCCAGCTGTGCCAGAGATTCCATTGCTGCTGGTGATTCTTCAGGAGATGCTCTCCCTGCTGGCCAAGCTTCCTCCAGCTCGGAGCACCCCATGGCACAGCTACCAAGTCCTGAGGAACTTCTGTGCACAGTTTGTTTCATATCCCAGTCTTCCCAGTTTTCTGGCATCTTGGTATCCAGCATGAGGTCCAAGAGAAGCTGCTTCTCTCACAACTTTACAGAGCAGCTTTGCTTTTTCCCATTCGAGGCTCCCAACACTCCAGCCCTGACAGACACTGCCTGTCCTTGTGTCATTTCAGCGTCTTCCCAAGAGAGCTTAAAGAAGTTTTTGCCTCGTGGAGACAGGAGTGCAGCAACCGAGGCCGCCCCGACATCAGCGAGCGCCTGATCAGCGCCTCCCTGTTCCTGCGGTTCCTGTGCCCGGCCATCATGTCCCCGTCCCTGTTCAGCCTCCTGCAGGAGTACCCCGACGACCGCACCGCGCGCACTCTGACCCTCATCGCCAAGGTCACCCAGAACCTCGCCAACTTTGCCAAGTAAGCCAGGCCACATGTGGGCAGGGCAGGGCTGGGGAGGGGACAGAAGCTCCGGGTGCGTGGGCAGAGCCACGGCGCCGGCACAGAGTCCCACATTGGCCACTCCTTTCCTCACTGGAAAGGGTCTGTTTGCTTCCTGTTGGCTTTTTCCCCACATCTCTCTGGGACTCGTTCCCTCACTGTCAGGTCAGGGAGATCATTCAAGTTTCCAAAACAGGATGTGTTTTAGGAGCAGGAAAATGGGCTGTTTTGATTACATGTACTAGCAGTGGGGTGGCAGTGGGGACTCTGTCCTATGATGTCCTGTGGGTGTAGAACCAGAACCCAGTAGCAGCAGTGATGTGCTTGGCTCAGGAACTGTTCCATCCCTCCTTTGAGCTCTGGGACCTTCCCTGCTATTAAAATGCAGCTGACTGAAGTGGGAAGGCTTGAGAACAGGGACACCATCAATTTCTAACTAAGCCCATTGGTTTGATGGAAACAAAGAGAGAGATTTCTGAAAATCTTTCCACTGGCTGTAGCTCTGAGCTACTTATCCTGAGCTCTGATAACAAAATGATGAGCTTTCTGAAACATGAATGGACAGTTTTCTATCTAAAGCTCCTTAGATCTGGAAACTGGCTTAGTGCTCACACTCACAGTCAGGAACGCACAGATGCGCCTGCGGACACCGGCAGGAGATGAACAAGTGTGTTACACTAGATGACAGAAATTCTCTGTATTCCTGACCAATCCCTAACTAAAGGGTTTTCATATTTCCAGCACTTTGCAGGAAAGGCTTTTTAACTAAGCTGACATTATAGTCAAGCTGAAGTGATCAAGCTGAGCTGTCCTGTGCATGGCACTGGGCCGAGCCTGTCCCACGGAACCGCTGGCGTGGCACCAACTGCTGCCAGGAAATCCAGCCATGAGGCCCTCCCTGTTGTGCTCTAAATCAGAAAAAAGTCTGAGGGTGGAGAGCTTGGAGGGCAGAAGGAGGTGTCAGGAAGCCTGAGGCGATGATGGGGCTGGCCCAGCTGCAGGGGTGCCTCTCCAGGGTGGTCCCAGGGCAGTTGTGCATTGCTGGAGAGTGCAGGATTCCTGCCCCCATCTGTCACTGGGCTCCAGTCAGCTGAGGGAGATTGCTGTGACAGCAGCTGATTTCCAGTGACAGGTCCTGTTTCTGGAGGCTGTGCCCTGACCCAGCAGTGAGCCACTGGGTTACTAAGAACTCCTTTGTTTCTCCAGCTTTCACCTTTGTTTCTGCTATGCAGATCTCACACTGATGAGAGCTTAACTGGATCAGGCTAGGATTCATTTTGGTGTCCCAGGTGCCTGCTCACAGCCCAGGAATCCCAAAGACTTGGTAGGGTTATGATGCCAGAGGAGGGTTCTTAGCTGTGTTGTACCTGCCCTTTCTGCACTTTTTTTCTCCGGATTTAGCTGAAATCCCTGTTGCTCTCTCAATAGGTTTGGCAGCAAAGAAGAATACATGTCCTTTATGAATCAGTTCCTGGAACATGAATGGACTAACATGCAGAGATTTCTGCTGGAGATTTCCAATCCTGAAACCATCTCAAACACAGCTGGCTTTGAGGGCTACATTGACCTGGGCCGGGAACTGTCCACGTTGCACTCACTACTCTGGGAAGTTATTTCTCAGCTGGAGCAGGTATCCAGGGGATGGCAGGGACAGCTTGAGGGCAGGAAATGATGGAGAAAATGTTGTTTATGTGACTCCCTGAAGAGACTGTCCAGCAAATGGCAAAGCCCACAGTTCTCTAGCAAAAAGCACAAGATGGTGGTGGTAACTCTGCTCTCTTTTCTGCCCAGGGCACTGCCACCAAACTGGGGCCTCTGCCCCGGATCCTGCGGGACGTCAACGCCGCTCTCAGTAACCCAGCCTGTGTGCAGGTGTCGGTCACGGCCGACCACGCCGCCTCCACGCCCAGTGCTGGCAACAGCATCTCTGCAGGGCTGCAGAAAATGGTCATAGAGAATGACTTATCTGGGTAAGAGACCAGCAGGGCCTGCCCACACACCAGGGACATACGGAATATTCACACAGGGACGGGCAGGACAGGCTGCAGTGTGGGGTTGCCTGATCCACTGACCAGGCTCTTGTATTGCAGAACTGGTGCTGGATGTAGTTCAGCTCTGACTCTGGAGAGAGCAGGGGGTGGTAGTGCCAATCCAATTGGGGATGTGGTCTGGGAAATCAGGAACCTGGTGGTCCTGGTCTCAGCTGTTGAGATGTGGCTGCAGAAGCAATGTGTCCATCCTTTAAGGACTTGAAGGTCTGTTAGTGCTGACCTCGAGGTGATGGGTGGTGTTGTTAAGGGTCATGAGAGATGTACAGGATTGGCTTTACCCGTCTTTGTACAAAACAGGGTGTGTGCTGAATCCACTGAGATCCAAACCTGATAGTTCTGGTACTATCCAAGCTGTAGAGGCCTCACACAGAACTTCAGTCTACTCTGTCCAGTTTTTATAAAAGCAGGAGTTTTCACTGCTGAGCAGTGATTCACAGACACAGTCACCTACGTACTTTTGGCCTGATTAAGTAAGGAAGCCTCATTCATGGGGAGGATGAGGGTTCTGCAGACCTCTGATGTTTCTGTTTGTGGAAAATGAAATGAAGCCCACACAAACAGAAAGACTGTGCTAGTAAAATAGTTTGTAAGTGTGAACTGCATCATATTTAACAGTTTAATTAGGAATGAAAGGCAGCAATGGCACTGGACTTGCTCTAATCACAGCTTTCATCTCTAGTGCCTCCCAGCATGAGGTGCAATTATTTAAATCCAATGCTATGGAGGATCTCTGACAATATGTTCCCCCCTTCAAGACTCGCTTACAGTGCACCATCTTTGATCAGCAGAATATTCACATTAAGCTGCTGCAAAGCTCTCTCTTCCTATCCCAAAGAAATCAATATTGCATGAATGTGCATTGCAGCAGGAGTTGGGGGATAACCTTCAGCTGCCAGGCTTTAGCTCTGCTGTGTGAGTGCTCCTGACCTGGAGTGGACCCAGCCCCCATGGTGTTGTGTGCTGTCCAGGTCCTGGCCAGTGTGCCCACAGGGGCTTGCTGCCCGGGTGCTGAGCAGGGGACATGGGGCGGGCAGGGATGTGACCTTTGGGAGCAGGAAGGGTGGCATGCACTGACCCAAAGCACAGCAGCCCCCAGGAGTGTGTCCCTGAGCCTCGTGCCAGTGCAGTGCCCTGCGTGCACACACTGCCCTCACTCACCTGCCCTCACCTGCCCAGGACTCCACAGCACGCTCCCACTGCTCACATTGTCCCTGGCTGGGCCAGCCCTGTCCCTGCTCCCACCGGGGCTGGGTCCTGTCCCTGTCCCTGTCCTGCACAGCTGCGCCACCCTGATTTCTGAGTGATTTCGTTTTCCTGCTCCGGTGCAGCATTCACAACTCTTCTTTTTTGTTTTGTTTTCCTCTCCTCTTCCTTACGCACTGACTTCCCCGCAGTCTGATAGATTTCACACGGTTACCATCTCCAACCCCTGAAAACAAGGACTTGTTTTTTGTCACAAGGTCTGCTGGGGCCCAGCCCTCGCCTGCCCGAAGCTCCAGTTACTCAGAGGCCAATGAGCCCGACGTGCAGATGTCTAATGGCAGCAAGAGTTTGTCCATGGTGGACTTGCAGGACAATCGGCTCTTGGACAGTGGGGCCAACGCGCCCGGCACGGCCGACTCCCTCAATGACAGTCAGTCGTCCCTGGGGCAGTTGCAGGGCGTATGGAGCACACGGACTCAGCAGAACAGCGTGACGGGCATGGCCACCGTGCGCCGGGTGGGCCAGACCCCCACCACGCCGAGCGGCGAGAGCGCGCCCGGCCGGCCGCAGCTGCTGGCGCCGCTGTCCTTCCAGAACCCCGTGTACCAGATGGCGGCCGGGCTGCCGCTGTCCCCCCGCGGCCTGGGCGACTCCGGCTCCGAGTGCCACAGCTCGCTCAGCTCCCACAGCAACAGCGAGGAGCTGACGGCCAACAAGCACGGCTTCGCCGGCCCCGGCGCCGCCGAGGACTTCTCGCGCCGGCCGGGGGAGCTGGCCCGGCGGCAGCTGTCGCTGACCGAGAAGGGCGGCCAGCCCACGATGCCGCGGCAGAACAGCGCGGGGCCGCAGCGCCGCATCGACCAGCCGCCCCCGCCGCCCCCGCCCGTCAGCCGCGGCCGCACGCCGCCCTCCCTGCTGAACACGGTGCAGTACCCGCGACCCTCCAGCGGCAGCATGATGTCCTCATCGCCCGACTGGCCCGGCAGCGGGGCGCGGCTCCGGCAGCAGTCCTCCTCCTCCAAGGGTGACAGCCCCGAGATGAAGCAGCGCACGATGCACAAACAGGTGAGTTTGGGCTGTCCAGGCCCTGGCACTGAGGTGCCAGGTGGGGTTAGCCCGTGGAGATCGCTGCCATGGCAGGGGATGTGGCTCTGAGCTGCCGCATCAGTGCCAACCCCACGGTGGCATCGTGTGTGGGGATGTACCTCGGCTCTGGCAGCTCTGGCCTGAGGCAGAGGCCCTCCAGGGGCAGGAGCACAGAGCAGCGTCCTTCCCGCTGTCCCTCCGTCACGTGGCGGTAGGTGGCAGAGGCTCGGGGGCAATGGCAGCCATGCCGCTGTCCTGCACTACCATCTTTGTCACTGCTTTGCCTCTCCATGCCCAGGCTCTCATCTCATGCCATAGTCAACCCCGTGCCATCTCCCAGGCTTGGAACAGACCCTGATCTCCTGTAAGAGCCTCCCTGCTGCTCCCATCCCAGCAGGCCATGGCTCCTGGACATTCCCGTTTGCTCTGTGAGACCCCCCGTGGGAGCAGGCAGGAAGGAGCCGAGAGCGACGTTCCCGCTGCGCAGAGCTCTGCAGTGATCCCAGTCCCAGACCACGTGCTGGGCTGCACAGGATTCCCTTCCACTGTCTGTGGAAGTAAAATGGAAGGCACTAGGTCACCGGCCTAGGGCTCTCTGATTGTTCTAACATGGATAAACGGTTTTATAGTGCTCATTTACTCGCTCTGCATTTCAAAACCAGCCCTACAGAACATTACCACAGTAAGACCTCTGTGCCAAAAAAAGAGTTGTAAAAGAAAAGCACACAGACTGGACAACCAGCAAGAGCCCACTGCACCCAGACCCTGAGTTAGCTCAGGCCCTTCTCGAGCACTCAGTGCTGCTGTGTCTGCCTCTCCCACACAGGCAGCTGTGGAGCCTGGTCAGTGCTGCCCACAGAAGGTTGTCCCTGCTCGCTGCTCCGTGATTCCGGTATCAATCCGTAAGTGCTGGCATTAGCAGGGCTGTGCAGCAGCCTCTGTGTAACACAGTCAGTACTCCTCAGGGACAGAGGGCACAGAGCTGTGCAAGGAGCAGAGGCCTGGTTCTAGCAGGGTTTCTTCCAGAATGACAGGGATTCTCCAGGTGGCCATCAGAAAGCCTTGGCCACGTTCTCTTCACCACCCACCCTTGTGGTCCTCTCAAAGTTTCTCTTCAGATCTGAAGTCTCAGAATGCCTCTCCCACCCTTACTCTGCACAATTTATTTGCAAGTTGGCAGCACGAGGATTTGTAACAAGCTGTGTTCATCAGCTACATCTGGTGCTTTGGATTCATAATTCTGGAGGTAGAAGACCAGACTGGAAGACTGCATGGGAAAGCCCCTGACTACAGTGAGGAAATTAAACCAGTCCCCACTCCTTCTGACACAGAACGTCCTGTTCTGCTGCCTGACACTGACTGGGTTTCTCTATCCAGAAGCTGGAACAGAGGAGAAAGTCTCTGCCATTTCTGATTTGTTAACTTGAATTCCCAAGTCATTAACTTGAATCACCAAGTCATCCAGATCCCATTTGCTACAGCTTATAACAAGGCAGGATGGAGGGGAAATAGCTGAAGAGTGACTTCCTTGTAATGGGGTTGGAAAATATTTGGGCAATGCCACTGGCAGTCCCTGCCCAGGCCAGGACTGAAAGGCAGCAGACGTGACTGGAGCTCAGTGACCCTAGAACACCGCTGCTGGTAAGTGATACCGAGTGTGTGGACCCCTTCAGCATCCTTAGTGTAGCCCTGGCTGAAAAGAAATACTTCTTCTCCAAGAAGACACCTCCATGGTCATAAGGAGCATTTCAGTTTTCAGATCTTGATTTATGGAATCCACAGAAGCAAAGATGGCTTGTAACAAGATAAAGACTTGAGAGAACTCTGCTCATGGAGCGAATAAACCACATCCAGCCACTCTGCTCACCTGCAGCTCTGTGCATTCACAGGTCATGTCCTTGTGAGGTGGCAGGCTCTGCTCAGACACCGGGGCCATGACTTCGAGCAGGTTCGCAGTGCTTGACCCAAAATAATGTCCAGCTGCAGAACAGGAATTGTTCCTGCTCCAGCCACAGCTGCTCTGGTAGCTCAGCCTGGCTTGGTGCTGCCTGAGCAGCATGGGAGAGGGTCTGCTTGGAAGGAAACTCTCTCTCCAGCTTCATGAGCATTTGTGTTACAGGTTTTTCTTTTGTCATGGTTGTATCATTGTTTCATTGTAGGCCCCTTCTCCTGTGAACCCCAATGCCCTGGACCGCACTGCTGCTTGGCTTTTGAATATGAACATGCAGTTTTTAGAAGATGAAAGCATTGACCCAGATTCCAAGCACAGGGATAAGCTCAGGAATAAGGACGAGCTCAGCCAAGCAGAAAAGGTAAAACCTGATTGGATTGAAACAAGTTTCTGAATAGAGAGGATTTCCTTAAATGTCATTCCCTGAGCACCCTGGGGAGAAGGTGGGCTGTGTGCAGGTCCCTGCCCAGGAGAGAGGGGGCCAGCTTGCTCCCTGTGCTACTCGGCCTCACAGGGAACTTGTGGGGAATGTTTGAGAGGTTTTCACACACTCGGTGACTAGAATCACCTTCTGATGAAAGCAAGTAAGAAAGACAGGAGCCAGGAATTCAGTGTTGATGCTGTGCTGAAACAAACTCTGCAGCCAGTGTCTCTTACTCTCCCCATTCCAACTCACCCAGCTGCTGGGAAGAAAGCTTAAAAACTGGATTAAGCATACCTGTAACAGAGATGGAGTAAGGCACAGGCAGGCTCGTGCCTCACAACAGGGACATGGAGCCAGAAGCAGCTTCCATATCAAAAAGCTGCTCACAGACCTAAAAATTAAGTCCAAATTTTGGTCTCAGAGACAGCACTGGTGCCTGGGGTGACTCTGTGGCACTTCCACAAGTTTATGTCAGTGTTATATGGATCAGGGCCTGGCCAGTCAGGGATCTACCAGGAAGCCATGTGCAGAGTATTCAGTCTCAGCCCCTGGGCCCACAGAGGCCCTGTGCCTCTGAAGCAGGGGGATGCTGCTCCCTTCCTCTTCTTCCTGGGCAAGTCTGGGGTGGGAGAAGCTGGGAAGAGACATAGTAGGCCTGGCTCAGGTGAAAAAGGGTAAGAATGAAGATCCAGCAGTCAGAAGCTGGGAAAACCCCATCTTTGCTACTTCTGCAAGGTTCTTTCCCAGCAGCCTGGCTCTGCCAGGACTGTGGCACTTGAGCACCAACAGCATTTGGGATGTTTCCTCAATGTGCTTCTCTTCTGCCACACCAGTATTGCAGACATCACCCTTTCCTAAGGCCCTGTCTTGTTTCCCAGCACAGACATGTTTCTGATTTTGTTCCAATAGTCTTCCTGTGCTCATTCTGCTCTGCTGTGTCATTTGGGGACTGTCACCTCTTAAACCCAAGGAAAATGCTGAGGGCAGGTGTCACAGGAGCCAGGAGGTGCAGGGCAGGCAGAGCTGGGGTCACAAACTGCAGTGGCACTGCAGCATCCCAGTGCCTGCCCCGAGCCCAGTGGGAGCCCCAGCCCAGGCTGTCTCATTGCCATGCAGCATCTCTCCTTACTCTGCTGTCCCATCAGTCACTGACATTCAAGATCACCATTAGCATAACCTCTCTCCCCGTTACTGTAAGACCTGAATGGTAACTGAGAATGAGACAAGTGTTCTAGAGACAGGAGCGACTCCTTCGGGCTCTGAGGCCTCTCCTGCTCTCCTCTGAGCTCACTTACGCTGCTCCTATTTTAAGGCTAGGGTAGGTATTTAATCTTTCCTGTTCAAGCCACTCCTTGCTGCCTGACTTTGGTGCTTCTGTGCAGCTGCACGGGTGCTTTGTTCCCTCATTGCTTCAGGTTCCATGTGCAAACCGTGTTGTTCCTGTGCTGCAGTCAGAGCTTTGCTAAAGGAAAACTGCCTCGCTCCAGAACCTTGGCCATTCAGGAAGACCATCACCTTCCCAAGTTTTCAGTCCTTGGGAGCTGCAGTTACTTTTGCTGTGAGTGGAGTCCTGGGCAGGCCCCAGCAGCAGCCTGGCTGCCCTCCCCTCTCCCTAGAGCTGGTCTGGGCTCAGGAGGACTCTCAGATCTGGGACATGACCAACCCATCACTGCAGTGCCTACCCAGGTGAGATGGCCACAGGGGAAAGGCCAAGTCAAGGCACAACAGAATGCACTTCTCTCAGTTCATTAATAGTACTTGTACCTTTAACAGCCTTCATGACTCAAATGTAAACCTTTTTCCCATATCTGACTTTTTAAAAGCAGCTTGCTATATTATTAGCTGCATGTTAATTATTCTAAAGTTATTCCAGTTGAGATGCTTTTTTAAAAGATTGTCCAAATATTTTTTTTTTTAATTAAGGCAGTTTTCTTGTGCACACACTCACTGGATTTTCCTTTAGCAAAGCAAGTTTCCTGAATGCTGTGTTGCCGCAGTAGCTGAAACGAGTTTTACTGAGTTTAAAAGCTCTTAATTTTTTTAGTTGCTTTATGTGATTCTGCTGCTGATTTATAGCTTCACCTAAATCAACAGTACAACTGTGGGGTCTTGGCTTCATGCAGCAGCTCTTCTTGTACTGAACCCTGGTTTGAGATCTGAGTTAAATTCTGGGCCCCAAAAGGCAGGAGTACTCTGTGCCCTGCTCAGCCAGCACGGCACCCTTGGCTCCATGAAGGGTGATGAGACAGCAGTGTTCTGCATTTGTCACTGCCCCTCGTGCTTGGTGCCCAGCCTGCCCAAAGCCCCCCCGTTTATTGCTGTAGACAGAGGAGCTCCTGCTGAACCCCAAATCCCCCGGCTGCAGCCTCTCCTGCCTGTGCGAGCCCCGCGCTGCCAGTGTGAGAAGCTGCCCCGCCTTTGCCACTGGCCGCTCTAACCTGCATTTCCCTGTGAAATGCCAGACTCTGCTAACAGCCCTCTCTGACCTGCCAGCGACCTGCCCGCCCCGCGGACCCGGCATCGCTCCTGGCGCCGCCGCGAAGACGGAAGAGGAGGTGTCGGCGAGCGGGGTTGTCTGATACGGGTTTGCAGCTATAGTCTGATACAAGCAGAGGGCGTGAGCGGGTTCGGGGGAAACCCTGGCAAGGGCAAACCCGACGAGGTAACGTGCCACGTGTGTTTTCTCCTCCTGTGTCTGTCCCTGCGTGCTCAGTACCAGCAGGACCTGGTGGTGCTGCAGGACAAGCTCCGCATCTCCAACAAGAAGCTGGAGGAATATGAGACTCGCTTCAAATGCCAGGAGGAGACCACGCAGAAGCTGGTGCTGGAGTACCAGGCCAGGCTGGAGGAGAGCGAGGAGCGGCTCCGGAGGCAGCAGGAGGATAAGGAGATCCAGATGAAGGGCATCATCAGCAGGTACAGGGAGATGGGAGTGCTGGGCATGGCAGTAAGGCAGGGCAGCCTGGCTGGCATTAGAGCTCATCCCTTCTCAGAAGAATCAGGATTCGTTGGAGGTGCGGGCAGGTTTCACATATGGGTTTTCCCTTCAGTGTTATCTGGGACAAGGAAAACCCCAACATTTTCCTGATACACAAGGGCAGAACTTTAGGAGGGGAGAAGGCAAGCTGGCAGGCTTGTTCTGTTCATATAGCTGTGGATCTCATCACCGTCCCTTACTTGTAACTATAAATCCCTTTCTCCCACCCAGTGGCAAGTGGTGTTTGCATTTGTCCAGGACTGTTTCAGTGCAGCTGGTTTTGCCTCTGCCTGAGCCAGGCCCACTTTCAGTCGGCCCTCACCACTGGGTCAGCCTTCACTGTGCTGTGTCACTGCAGCTTTGGGGCACTCTGCTAGAGAGGGAAGAGTAAGAGCCAAGAAAAAAAGCTTGGCTTGTGGGTAAGAGGAGGCAGAGTGTGAGGGTAATACCTGGGCTTAGTGGAGCCCAGCCAATGGAATTTTTTTTGTGTGCCCAGACTGATGTCAGTTGAGGAGGAGTTAAAGAAGGACCACGCTGAAATGCAGGCTGCTGTGGATTCCAAGCAGAAGATTATTGATGCACAGGTGAGTGCCCCATGCCAAAGGCTGCTGCCATTTTCAGGGTGGATTTGCCAACACACAGTGCCCCCCTGCACTAGTGCCAGCACATGGGTGAGCCAGCAGCAAGCTGCAGGCAGGGACAGGGCAGCTGCAGCAGGACACAGTGACTGTCACAGCTCTCTGCAGCCTTGGAGCATGCCACAGAGGGCATGGGGTGACAATGTTGGGAGGGATTATACCCACAACTCAGTCAGTGAAAGGATCTCATCCCCTGGAGCATTGCTTGGTGCTTCATATCCCAGTAATGCCTGGATCATCAGAACAGGACCTGGACACAAGGAATACACAGCCTGCCCACAGCCAAGCCCACATGTTTTTTTGGGTTGTGATTTACAGGATTGGGAAGCTCAGTTACTGAAATCAGTTACAGTGGAAGAGGAACATCACATGATGGATGCAAAACACTATGCTTGAAAAAGAGAATATGAAAATACAGCCCATAATCTTTTAGTCTGTCTAACACAGACCACCATGTCTCAGCAACCAGGCCTCCTTACAGCTTGTGTGTAGAAGTGGTTGCTTCTGCAGCTTAGAAGTGATGGTATATTTAGGCCTTACATTTAACAACCCTATTGATCACTTATGAGTTACCACTCAGGACTAATTAATTCACTGTATATCTAATCAAAAAGGAGACAGCAATAACTGTAAAAAACCCCAGCTTTTCTGGGGAGCAATTTGTTCAAAACTGCTAAATCCTCCATCCCATTCTGTTCTGCACTCCAGCAGAACTGAGCAGACGCAGGGTGTCCCTAAGGTGTCAGGGGTGGTACCTGCAGCCTCCCAGCAGCTCTGGGACCTTCTCCTGTTCCTTGCACCTCATGGGGTATGTGTGAGGTCCTGAGTGTGCCCCTGCACGCTTTCTGCTGTTCTCTTTTGGTCAGCTCAGGCTGTACACGTGTTGGACACATTCATACGCGGACTTTCAGAGTTAAGCACAAGCAGCTGCTGCGTCCCTGAGCTGGTTCTGTTCCTCTGCTCATGGCAGTCACAAGAGGATGGCACTTGTTCAGTGTCACAAAGAACAGGAATGGTAGAATCAGACTGCAACATGGAAGCTCTTGCTCCCATCCTTGCAATGCTGTTATCGGTGAGAGCTGCCATCAAAGACAGCCTGGGAGGCTACAAGTAATTTAAACTATTAATTTACACTAATTAAACACTGACAGGAATAACTATCTTGGGAGAGTTTGGGTTTAGAAATGGAATCCTACCATCTTTTTAACAGCTGAATTAGAACAAACAGTACAGCCTATAACTGAATAATTAGAGCAACTGTGTTACCTCCATTTTCATCAGAATCCTAAAATAAATGTAGCTCACATTGCACAGGCAGGGGATATTTGTAGCCTTGCAGATTTCAAAAAGTGCTGTGTAGCACTTAAAACCCCCACCTGAGAAAGCCAAAGAGAAAGGTCCTGATCCAAAAGGCCTCTGGGTCACTGCTTTGGGCTGACATCCCAGAGGAACATGGCTCGTGCCTTTCCACTGACTGTGCCCTCTGCCCGTTTGCTTGCAGGAGAAACGCATCGCTTCCCTGGATGCTGCCAACGCACGGCTAATGAGTGCCCTTACTCAGCTGAAAGAGAGGTACAGCATGCAGACACGTAATGGGATCTCCCCCACAAACCCAACTAAATTGCAGATTACAGAGAATGGAGAATTCAGAAACAGCAGTAATTGTTAACGCGCGGAGGGCGCTGCCGCAGGAGAGGCCTGGCCGGAGGGACCGTGCACAGCAGGCGTGAGCCGCGGCTTCAGAGAACGGCTGCTCCCCGAGCACCAGCTCCTTACTGCGGACGGCGCCGACTGAGCCTGCTGGGACATGTCCTGCCAGCACATTGAGGGACGGGAATGTCGAGTGTGAGATGAGTGGCATAAGGAAATAACACATATTTGAGAATCGCTGTCACTGTTGGATTTGAATCAGTGTTTAATGTTTAAACAAAAGTAACCTTTTCCTTCTAAACTGCCCAAAGGATATGCCTCACCCCTCCCAGCAAGGAGTTACGTCCTTGTCATTGCAGTAAGCGGAATAAAGGGAGCTGGGCAGAGCCTGCAGCAGGCTGGGGCCCAGTCAGTCCAGTTCAAGTGTGCTGTGGGATGAGGGACGGCAGCAAAGCCTGGCCCGCTCCTCCTGTGACTCCCCCCGGAGCACAGCCCTCCCAAAGTGAACCTTAGCTGAGCCCAGCATCCTTCCTGGTGGCTTCTGTGAGGCCACTGACTTTTACAGCATCCACAGGGCATTAATGCAGCTAATTAGTGTTTAATTAACTCTGCCCATGCAGGGAGCACAGTGCAGAGGGAAGATCAGGGCAGTGTGGTAGCCATAGGGGTGCTGTGTGGGAACCCCGGTGGCAGGGGGGCAGGACTGGTGCTGCTGGGGTCCCTGGGCAGCCCAGGGACTCAGGGCAAGGCCAGTGCTCTGACACAGGAGTGGAGGGAGGAGCTGGCACCTGGTGAATGGCAACTCGATTCCTCTGGACAGCTTCTGCTCTCCCACAGATAAAGGGGAAGAGTTTTGTAAGCAATAGCCCCAGGCACTGTCCCACGCTTCCTGCCACAGAATAAAGTGAATGTTGCCTGAGCTTGGTCCCTGAGCTGTGATTGAGGGACAGGGGCTGGATTTGCTGGTGCCTGTTGTGGTAGAGGGGGAAAGAAGGGCCACATGGAGTGGCAGCTTCCTGCTTGATCAAGGGTTCGTTGTGGGGATGGAATGTTCTGTGCTGAGAGTTTTACTATTTCTGGGGAGAAAAACAGACAAAGAAACAAGAAAAAGCCCTGAAGAACCATGAAGATCGGTAATTGTATTTCTTTTCTTTCACAGTATGCATTAGAAAAAAAAAGATCCCATTTTCTGGAATACTTTAAATTGGGAATGAGCACTGCATGGAAATTAACCGGCTTGAAGAATGTAAAACATGGTCATAAGGGAGTAACCACCACGAACAGCAGCCACCACCGAAAGGCCCCTTGTCAGGAGCACTGTGCAGGCATAAGCCAGGATTAGACTCCCAGCGCCGAACGCGCGGCTCCGGCACAGGCGCTGTGCCCAGCGGAGGGGCCGCCCCTTCACGGGGGTCGTGCCGCTGACCTGCGCCACGGCGCGCTCCTGGCTCCCCGGTTCTTGCAGTTAGCCCTTCACGAGTCCCACTCTCAGAGCAGGTCCCTCGTACCGAGAGCCAGAGCTTTCTGTGAGATACGGATGACAGTGTACAGTGTACAGTTAACACACTGCTCAACGCCTGTCCTAGCTCCTCCTGCCATGTGTAAATGTACAGCCCAAGGGACTAGGACGTTCCCTGAGCTCTGCTCTGCTTAGGTATCGTCTCCAGCCTCACACTTCCCAGGCTGCCTGAGCAGGACACTTTGCCAGTAAGCTCTGCATTGCCGTGCTGCCCCACAGCCGTAAGGCTCCTTAACAGCATTCTTCCTCATGCAATCGTTTGCAAAATTAAAGCTGCTCTTTTTCCTACACGTTTTTCTGGTCCCTGGAAGCCCTGGGCCAAGCCCAGGAGGAGCGAACGTGTTGCACTGAGGTCTCCACACCCCGCCAACACCTGCCGAGGGGTGCAGCACACAGCAGACCCCAAACGGAGCTCCTCAGAGCAATGTCATAACTCAGTACTTATGGCAAGTACAGTCACCTTTGAATTTTGGAGACTAGCACAGATGGCTTTGAAGAACCTCACAAATCTGACAAGGTCACAACTGGAGAAAGACCCAGACAGGTTAGGAATATACTAATACAGGGTACTGTGAACCGTTGGGTATGTAGATTTATACCTGCCACTGTCTCAGAGTCAAATACATTATAAGAACCCTGCAAAAAAGACTATTTAAATGCTTTTGCCCTAAGATGCCTGTTTAGAGCTGATTGTTTTGAATTCTAAGTATTTGTGTTGCGAGAGACTGGAGTTTTTCAAGACAGAAGTGACATAGAGGAATGGAAACGCTAACAGGGCACGGGGCGGGCGCCCCACCAGCGACGTTTCCATTCATACATGGAAGTAATTTTGGGATGCAGTCAGTGCTCTCCATAAGAGCTGGAAAAAGAAACACCCACAAATCAATTGTTTAATGCTGAAACTAAGCACAGTACATCTTAATCTTCTCCTCAACCACAAGCCAAGGCACTGCTCCCCCTCCAACCCTGATCTGTCACAAACTCCTGGTTACCCTCAAACTTGCAAATTACTGAACACATTGTTCTGCTGAAATAGCAGGAATGCTTAAATCCTTCTACCGCCAGTTATTAAAATCTTAAAAGTTCCAGTGCCAACACCTTCTGGAGTTGCTGCTTAGTTTCCCAAGCCAGTACAAAAAGCAATTTCAATTAGGACAAAGTCTCATTACAGTAGAGATTGTCCCCTGTTTTTCCCCGTTTCCTTTCCCTGCAACTGTCAACAACTGGACCTAACTGTGACCCTCTCCTAAGCAGGTTTGGGGGCAGGTGTTCAGGTCCAGGCTCAGTTCTGTTTCTCAGTTTGTGTTTCTGTTATTTATAAGCTGTACATTTCTCTGTGTGCGTGCGTGCGTGTGTGAGTGCGGGAGCCCCGCGCGTTCCCGCCGCGGCCTCGGAGCCGGTACCTGGCATAGCAATACCTGGATCCCGAGAGGTGCTGCAGCACCAGAGCAAAGCCCCACTGTCCCCAAGGTTCTGTCATTGGCTCCATTTCCTTCCTGGTTCTTGCGCTTCCTACAGTAAGAGGCTGTTCTAGTGCAAACTTGTCAAAGTGTAAACAAAGCAAAAACACTCTAATTTTTATCCTAATACAAGTCTTAATATTTTTTTGTAAATGTTCTCAGTGTTTACTGTACCATATCTATCTCACTAACAGTTGTATATAGTAACTTACTTCTGGTGCTGCTTATTCAGTCGGGATTTGGCTGTATCTCACTGCTGTGTTGGAGAGGTGGGCTCCGGCTGCCAAATCTGGATCCAGACACAGGTTCCAATTCCAGCCTCCTCCCTTGGGGATCTGAGGGAAGGGATCCAGATTTGTGGTGGGCCCACCTCAAAGATTCTGTTTTAAGAGTTTTGATTTGGGGTTTTGTTAAACTGTAGTGAATGCTCCTGAAAAAATGAGTGGTTTTGTGTGAAGGGGGATTAAGTAGACTGACTAGTATCCCAAGGTCTCTGTGGACTGGAAGTATCATCATTTTGGACAGGGATTATGGCTTCAGTGCCAAAAGATGGGAGGGACCCCAGTCCTTCTCCATGCCAGCTAATACTAGTGTAGTCACCAGCCCCTTTTGCACCAGTTTAAGCAAATCCTGCCGCCATCCAAAGAGTCTGGTGTCACTTTGCATTGTCATTTGAGTCTGGTTGGTTTCGTTTTCTGCTTTTGCAGCTGTAAAGCACTGATTGCACTGTGAGAACACGTGGAACCCTCTGGTCTGGGAGCCAGTCCCAGAGGTTGCTGCAAGGTTGCAGGACACAAGTTCTGCTGCTATGAATATTCCTGAAGGGCGAAGGGACTTGCTGGACCTCAGTGAGGTGTCACAGGCTCTCCTAGGAAAGCAATCAGCAAGGAATCAGTCATTCCCAAAGTTTAGATAGCTCATAGGCTTTTCCCTGTTCCTATTGCCCATACCCAGATGCAATAGAAAATGTGCTGAGGCCTGTTCTGTGATGGACAAGGAGAGGTTTTTCAGTCACAGGTGGCAGATGCATTGATGTGTTAAACCAGGACAGCCACAGGCTGTGGCCCAGGGGTCTGATCTGAAAGGGGCTCATTTCCCCCAGCAATCCCAGGCAAGGGGAGCAGCGCTGGGCAAGGCCTTTCTGAGAGCAGCCTGTGACCAGTGGGTCCAGCAGCTCTACCATGGTCCCTGCCCTGTCCTTCACACAGCTTTGCCCAGAGAGTGCGAAGCAAAAGTACAAAGGGAACACCTGTGACACTGTCCCTGGGTGGACACTCCATCCCTCCCACCTGCAGTGACTGCTGGGGTCACTTCCTCCCAAAAGTTTGCATTCAAAGCAATCCAGGTCCCCAGGCTGGCCAGGACTGGCACCTGGTGTGGGGCAGAGCCAGGGCCTCACGGCCACCAGGAGCTCCCTTCAGTGGCCACAGGAAGGGAAACTCCCTGCCCATCCCCAGCCAATCTGAGCCTCAGGGCCCTTTCGAGGAGACTGCTCAGGCCGGAGGCTCAGCAGCACCGCCCTGCTCAGATAACCCCGCTCAGATAACTGCTGCCTCCTTCTCCCTTGGGGAAAATCACACCGGGGAGGCGGGAGGACAACAGCAGCATGAGAACATGCAGCTCATGGGCTTTCCAAACCAAATCCAATCCTGAGGGCGTTGCACGACATCCAGAAATAACCATGCTTTGGAAGAGGGTGTCACATTCAAGCATTGACTTTCACAGATCACCTGAGCTGTGACATTGCTGTAAATGCCATGTGGCTCTGCATTAGCTACCAGTACCCCAGAGTGCAGCCTCCATGTTCACATATTCCTTTATCATACATCACTGTGTCTTAAGATATACCTCTCTCTGTATATCTGCTTAGGCTGATACTTGTTCCTGATAAGCAGTCGCTATGTTTTATATCCTCTTATAAAGAAAAACAAATCTTCTTTTGTAAGTATGTTTAAAAAACAAAAAAACAAAGTGGAAGTGTTTGCTGAATCTCCTTCAGCTCCTTTTAAACTATGTAATAATGTACAGAGAAAGTTGTTGGTGTTCAAAGAAATGATGTGGCTGTGCAATTTATGTACATTTGCAATTAGAAATATTAAAGATTTATTTAGATATTTTACATAAGTGCTCCAGCACCTCTACTCAGTCATTTCCAGCATTTAGCGCATCCTGGCACATGCCACATGCACCCACAAAACTGTCTTATCTGCCTCCCCAAGGACATCACTGACATTTGCTCCTGGTAGTATTTTAGCCCTGACCTGACTCCACGACTTTCCCTTCATATGCTCGGGGGGTCTGACAGCCAGGCCTGCTCCTGCCCCCACCAGTCCTTACAAGCCACCCTTCTGCCTGCAGTAAGAGTAGCAGAAAACTTGGAGGAAAGTCATTAAAACCCTGGGCAGCATTAGCACCTCTGCCTCATTAATATCATCATAATTAGCTCCTCCGGGAGAGGTGGAATACAGGCTGGCTGCATGGAAATGAGTGGGGATGTGGAGAGCACCTGTGGCTATTCCTGTGCTCAGCAGCGCTGGGGCCGGGCTGGGCTCTGGGCTCCGCCCAGCCGGGACAACCCTGCCCCTGTTCCGGTCCGGAACCAGCACCTGCCCACGGAGGGAAGGCAAAACCCACCCAGGCCAAAATCCTCTCTCAGGGCTCTGCCGTCCCTCTCAACATTGCTGATTTTGAAGGTTGAGAGAAGTCAAAATGCAGTCCTGGAAACACAGAGCACCTCAGAAAACGCTGCAAGGAGGGATTAGTCAAAACCACCTTGACTTGAATAAAACCTCCTTAGCGGCTGTTCGGCTTCATTAGAGCAGAGCTGAATTCTCAGCCGAAAACACCCAGAACGTCTCTGAGCACTTGACAGCTCTCGGCATCTGCGGCTCCGCAGCCCGGCCGCAGCCGCTCCCAGCGGGCCCTGCAGACGGGCAGGGCTGGGAGAAGTGAGACTCGGAATTGCAGATCAGCAGCCAGAACAGCCCCGGGAATACGGGGCTGGGAGGCTGGGGAGTGCAGATGTGTTTGCTTGAGGTTTTTAATCTGGAGAGTCATTTTAGCACAAGACTCATCAGCAATAATGATGTTCCAGTAATTGCACCCTTACAAGTACAGGGTTTCTTCTGAGTTCGGTAAGGGAGAGTCACTGGCCCGTGAGCTGCTCCTGGTGCCGGGCAGAACCTTCTCCAGCACACCCAGTGAGCACCTCAGGCAAGGCTGAGGTGGCACAGCTGGGGTCCCACTCCCTTGTCCCAGCAAAGCAGAGTCCCACAGCAGCAACTGGCAGCTGGGAGATGTCAGAACTGGCCATCTTCAAAACGGGCAAAGGCAAGAATCCTGTCCACCACAACTGAGGACAACACAGCAACCAGAACAGTGGGCACTGACAACTTAGAAAGTGACAGAAATAAGCCAATACTTGCCAAGTTAGACTTAGGTGCACAGAAGAGCTTGTTTGTTTCAGTGGGAGGGAGGCAGGGAGGTGCAGACATGAAGCTCATACCTAGAGAGGGAAGGGACAGGAACAGCTTGTGTCAGCTTCTCCAATGAGTTTCTAATCTGCTCCTGACAAGCATCTTCCCCTCACAGCTTCCCAAGCCCTTCACAAGCAGTCAGCTGCCATTCCACTGCAGTGGGTGAACGTCAGCATCCTTATTTTTACAACAGGGACGTGCAGTAGGAGCACAACTTTCCCAAGGCCTCCCAAAAGCTGCAAAAGCCCAACAGCTGATTTTCCTTCCCCCACCACCTTCTGCACACAGCCATCCCACGCACGGCAGCCCAGGCTCCTGAGCAAACATCCTCTGGAGAAGTAATTCAAAGCCAGGCAGTAAACAAAGCTCCAAAGCCTTGGCCCCAGAGATGGGAGCACAGCCGCTCCCTGCTAGAGAGTCAATAATAACAGGGGAGCAGAAAGGAAGGAGCTGGAGGAACAAGAGTCATTAGTGGAAACTTGTTGTTTGTGCTAATTAGATCATTATCTGGAAACTGCTATTGATGTTGCTATTTTAGCCCCTGTTGCTGTTCACAACTTTATTTCACCCATTTCTATTGACTGCCCATACTCTTCTACATCCTGCAGCAAGGGCCAGCGGTGCTGCCCACAGCCAGGCCAGCGTGGAGATGGTTTGTGTCCCGTGCCAGGCAGCACCTCCTTCTCCACCATCACCTCAGCACCTGCTGTGTCCTGACACACTCAGGAAAAATGTTTTCCAGCTTGTTACAATGTGCCCTGTGCTATTATTGATCTTAGACAGTGGATCGTGTTACTTGGTTATTAAGGTGAGAGGAAGAGAGAGAAGGACTTGGACATGTGTAGGATTTCTGCCATTTCCCACCTGACAGCCAGCACAGCCCCTCAGCACATAAATAATATTGATGCAGACCCAGTTCATGATCAGATTTCCCCATTGGTGGTATGAGCCATAATTGAATAACCTCAGCCATTTTATTTTTGTGCTACGACATTAAGGACTAAGGCCTAAATAACAGAGCTCCCAAGTTGATTGACTTTGATTTATTACAGTCACTAACTCAAATTTCCTCCAGGAAGCCACGGCCCCTCCTCACCCCCTGCATGAAGAGAGCTGCGTGCTGGGGGACCTGGCCTGATGGGAGGACAAACATGAGGCTCACAAATCAGGGAGCCGGATCTGCCTCCAAAACTCACATTCTCCCTTTCTCCTGTTTGTTCACCAGTGTATGTGAACCTGACCTGTAGAAGGGCTTTTGTATTTCCACTGATCAGGCAAAGGAAGAGGGAAAATTGCATCACATCACCATAACAGGCTTTCAATTTTGTCCTTTACTGCAATTTCATACCACTTTTACACTACACCTGCAGTAAATTCAGCAATGGCACAAGTGAACTTAATTCTGCCATCAGAACTGCAAAAAACAATCTCCCGCAGAGGGCAGGGGACAGGGCGTGAGGACACTTCCCCCTTCCCGGGCCATTCCTGCACGCACCGATGTGCCACACGCTCCCTGGCACTCAGGCTGTGACAACAGGCAGGCAGAGCACTGTGCCCTCCCGCAACTCTTGCTGCGCGCAGCCAGGAGCACTCACTCCCAGTCTCTAACACTTGCTGCATCTGGGACAGCGGTGAGGAACGGGAATACCGGGGAACGCCAGCAGCCGGCCGAGGTGTGAAGCCAGGCCGCCTCCAGCCATCCGCACAGCCCGCCGCTCGCTGAGCTCTGCTTAACACGCTGCCACATCCCCCCGCTGCACTGCGAATAGAAACGCGCTCCAATAAATCACCTCTAAGTTAAAAGCAGCCATTAGCTATTAGCAAACACCGCAGGTCTGTGGGCCAGGGTAATTCAATGTGATATGCTTGGGCATGCAAGGTAATAGGTTCCAGCTGAATACCATGTGATACAATCTCTTCAATGGGAGGTTAAATGAGGCTGAGACAGAGACCAGATGGATTTATCTGAGTAGAGCTGATGATTTTTTGTGTGTGTGCTTAAGGTGAAGTGAAGGTAAGTAAGGCAGAAATAATCTGGGAGAAAAGCACGAACTAGGCTGCGTGCGGCTGGGGAAGGGATAGCGGGAGGCTCAGGACCTCGTCCTGCTGGAACAAACCAAGCGAGCCAGAGGATGCTCTCAAGGCACTACAGATGGAAACAGCCAGAGAAAAATAAATACTTTATCAGTTCCCCCTCATGGAGGAACAACCAGAGGGCAGAGCGAGACAAGTCAAGCATAGCTTGGCAGATGTAGACATCTCACTGCTGATATTTCACCAGGAATTTGGAGTCCAAACAGCACCTCTCATCCACCCAGGACATCTGCAGCGGGCAAAGCAACAGACACAGTGTGCTCTCTCAGGCTGAGGTGTGGCAGCCGTGCCCCTCAGTGTGGCCAAAGGAGGGGCAGCTCCATGAGCAGAGTCAGCACCTAAGGAAATCAAGTGCTCAGCCTGTGCTTTGAGCAGTTTGTTCTTCTCAGGTGGGCATCAAGGAGCTGTGAGACCCCTGTGAGGCACAGCCAGGTGTCTGCCAAGGGAGCAGGACCTCTGAGGGAGCAGAGGAAATCCTTCCCTAGGAGGGTGGGCAGGCCCTGGCACAGGGTGCCCAGAACAGCTGTGGCTGCCCCTGGATTCCTGGCAGTGTCCAAGGCCATGCTGGATGGGGCTTGGAGCAGCCTGGGATAGAGGAAGGTGTCCCTGCCCATGACACGGAGCGTGGTAAGATTCCACCACACGGAGCTATGCCGTGCAGTGCTCCCTGCTCCAGAAGGTTCCAATCAACCTCCACAATGACAGAGACGGAAGGTGAAACACAGCACAGGACGGACCAGCTCCTTCGCACTCATCTCCACGGGCCACTGACAGGGCTCAGTCCGGCGCCATGAGGGGAAATCCTGGCCATTGCTATGGAAACGCCCCGCTTCACCCCGGGTGTGCACGGACAGCCCGCCGGGACCCTGAGCCCGGGCCGCCCCTTCCCCTTCCCTCCCTCACGGCCCAGCCGCCAGGAAGGTTCTGGGAATGCCGGGCTCTGCCCAGGCCCAGGGCCCTCCTGGGCCATTTTCCTGCCCGGGGCTCCCCGGAAAGCCTCTGGGGCTCCGTCGGGAGGATCTGACCGAGTCGTAACCCCACGGTTCTGCTCCGTGAAACCGAAGGGCATCCCAGACACCGGACCCCATCACGGCTGAGCTCCCCGCCTTCCTACGACCCCAGCACAGCCCTTGGAGACCCCCACATAAAAGTACTGCAGGAGCCGCGCCCTGGCCCGCCCCACAACCCCAGCTGAACCCAGCGGAAGGAAGAGTGCACCTACCCCAGGTAGGGCTGGAGCCCAGCCGAGCTCCCAACTCCGCCACGTCCCTGAGGGCACAGCCAGGAGAGCCCTGCCCGCTGCGGCTAAGTGGGTACAGCTGGGCTGGGGTCTCCCAGCTGCTCATTAACTGGGTAATTAGCGAGCACCTGCCCCGCCCTTCCTTTGAAGGAATTAGCCACAGGTGTGCGGCCAGCGGTGGGATCGGTGTGGGCTCTGTCCAATGTTCCAGAACGTTCGGCAGGGCCGGGGAGCGTGGGACAGAGGACAAGCAGTGTCCAGAGCCCAGGGCAGATTCAGGTGCCTGACCTGCAACAGGCTGAAGCAGAGAAAGAACACAAATGCAACAAGGAATCATTGAGCGAGTCTGGGCACATTCAGGCTGCACACAAGCCTGCAGGGAAGAGGGTTGAAATTCTGGACTCGCCTCAAAATTTTGTTTGATGTTGTTTTATTCTGATTTCTACCAAGAGAGGAATACCAGACCCGGTGTGTCTGATAGCAAGAAAGATTTCGCTGGTATACAATATTCATATGTAATAAATAGAATCATGAGTGCAGTGCTGTGGTATTCTCTGAAGAGAATATATACAAAAGTGCTGTTAAAAATCCAACGCCTTTCCTGTATTGTTTCTTTAGCTAGAGAGGTACCTCAGGATTAACAGATTATCAGTGCTTTAGCATTCATATCCTGCATAAAGCGTCTCTGGCCATTTGCATGGGCACAGACTGGTAACTTAAAGGCTCTATGAAATTGGATGCTAAATAATATTCAGGGGAAATTGAATTAGACAGGAGGGAAGAGAAATGTGACTGCCATTAAATCTCTAAAGTACATTCCTGGTTTATTCCCTCCACCCCCTGAGAATAATATGGCATTCAATTTTCCAATTATATAAATACATGAACACTGGATTACTAGAGGCAGATAATTGAATATTTTGACTATTCTACAAGGGACCCTTCATATTTCAAGTGGGAGATGAATAGGGCGTGCAGCATCAGCCTGTGGATGTACAAGCTATAAAAACCTCTATTAGATCCAGAGAGTATAAAGGTCTCCCATAGAGAGAGAGATCTTATCAGTGTTCAATATACAATAGTTAATTTATTCCACTGATATCAGGGTAAGTTATACAATTGCAAAACTGGGATATTTTGGGCCACACATTGTACTACTTCAAAGGTGCAAGGAAAGGCATTGGCAGTCATAGCATTTCAAATCCGACTCCTCTGTAACTCTGTCTTTACAGGACATCAATCATGAGATGAGAGGAACTGTAAGCTATTTTCCAGTAACACACTGCCAATCGCAAGACAAATGTCAGATGTCACAAAAGGAGAAGTAACCATTTTTCAACCTGTGAATGTCTTCAAATGTATTACAATGAAAGTGTGAAAAAAATGACCCTTTCAGCTTCATTTGTTTTGACAGGTGCCAGACCTTGCAGTTCAGCATTTTATCTTCATACTGCAATAGTCTTTACGACATTTGAACAAGGCTGAGGGCAATGACATTAGTTAGTCTACAATTGTCCTCTTATGTACAATACATAAAATTTCAAAGAGTCTGGCTGTTGAACTAAAAACATCATCTACTAGTATGATCATCTACTATACAAATAGTATTTTATTTGTGTTACAGGAAAAGATAAGGAGAAGGGATGCCCACATCTGAGATTAACACATGCTGGGGACTATTTTTTTGTGGGCTCAGCCTGACTCCTGCATTGCATTGCCATGCATTGCCACTTGGGGAAAAACACATGCTGCTTAAAACTGAAATCAGGTAAAAAACTCTACAAACATTCCCTGAAGTGAAAACTCACTCGATAGCGTGTGTGCACTTAGTCCCTGACATGGAGCAGGTGGATTCTGCCTCAGTGACACAGCACATTTTGGGGGCACCAGCCACTGGAACATTTCGACATGGAGCTCAGGGAATGTTCTCCAACCCAAAGCTCATTGCCCATCTCACAGCTTTGCCATTTCTGATAGCATGGAGGACACTAAAACATAAGCCAAGTCATTAAGATTAAAGAGTGGAACAAAGGAGGAAAATCAAGCTCAGCTGTAGCCATTCATTATTGAAATAAATTGGAAACAACAAAGAATTTCACTCAACAGCTCTGAAGTTCCAGCTTATTCCTGTCCTTCCAGCCCGTCTCATGTTCTGCTTAGCCCCCACAAAAAGTGTGTGATCATGGAAGTCATGGTTCGTTTCCTGAAAAATACGAGCCCTCTGTGCAACTCCAGCAGTACAGCCCAGCAGTTTTGACATATCATCCTTAGATCTGATTTGTACAGAGTTACACTGTTATTTAAGGGAAAAACAAAGAATATGTGCAAAGACACGAAAAAGATCTGCTCTAGATGTTACTGAGGGTCCCAAGAGGGTAACATGTGAAAGACAAGAAATAAGCAAACCTAGAATAGGTAGTTTAGGCTGAAGTCAGTGACAGGGTTGGTTCCACTGGAATTTAAATGACCTCTTAGGCCTTTACACTACACAGCTTTCTGCAGAAGCAGTGCTGAATCCCTGAATACAAAACCACCACTTGATTCACCCAATTTAACTTAAGAAAGTAAATCTTTCACTGTGAAGAAGTGTGAGCTTATTGGTTCTGTTGAAGCAAAAGGATAAACAGTTTTAGTTCTTCTTTAAAAAACTAACAGTACTTGTCATGGCAAAGACGTGTATAAAGAAGTAGAAGCCAAAATATTATTTCAATGTTTTAAGACTGACTTTTAAAAGTAAGTACATAGACATTGACCAAATCTGTACTGATTCCAACACGTACAGTTCAAGCCATGGAAAGAAGAGAGTCAAGGGCTAAAGACTGACCCCAAGTGTAATTCCAGATTTCTATTCTCCAGTCTGGTATTTGTGACTGCAGTTCCTTCCTTCATTTCTGTGACACGTCCTGTGCACATAAAAAAATGTAATTCATTTCACACAAGTGTGCCTCAGTCAGTGCAGCCAATCCCATGATGCTGGTTATCATCCCCTGTGGTTTGGTCCTTCTCCTCCACGCACTCAGAATGAATGCACAGTTTGTCACGGGATGTGCACTGTAAATCCCACAGAGAGGTGAACAAACAGCCATTGCCAGGGTCATTATTTGAAAACGGGAGGTTGCAGTAGACTTTTTGAAAAGCATAAATAAAAAATACAGCTGAAATAAATAGTTGTCACTGAAATGAAGGGATTCCAGCACCTGTCTCTCCTCCAGCAGCACACGTACCTGGCTGGGCATTAGCTCCCGGTTCTGTCCCGGTAAATCAGCGCCCTCAGCTGCGGTGATTTCTGTAACCTGAGCACTTGGGGGCCGTGGGGCTGAGCGGGGCCGCTGCAGCCGGGGCCGGGCGCGGTGCCCGTGGCTGGCAGGGCCCCGTGGCGCTGGGCGAGCCCGCAGCCCCAGAGCAGGCGCTTGCCGTGCAGGGCAGCCAGGCGGCACTCGCAGAGCTCCACCAGCGACTTCACCTGCTCGTGCAGCTGCAGCGTCTTGTATTTCTTCTGGGCCAGGCAGAAGAAAGCTTCCACAAAGGCTTGCAGACACATTCCTGCAAGGAAAAGGTGCTCACAGGAGACTTGGAGTGTGGCATTTCTAGCAGCCTGCGTTCCTTAGGGATAATAATATCGTTTCTTGTGGCAGCAAGGCCAAATGGGTGTGTGATGGGTGTGATCACAAACAATTGTGCCAATTCACATCTTTCCATTTAAATTACAACTGTCTGGAATGCTCAGAAAGCAAAGAAATTGTCTGTCCTTCAAAGCCAAAAGCCAAGGTTTTATTTGTGTCACACTCATTGGGTGTTTCAGGCCAGGGTAAGCCCAGGCTGGGTTAAGAGGGGTGTTTTGGTTTGTGTCACCCAGGACAAGGGGTGACATTCTCTAGCACTGAGGCAGCTTCTGACCTCAGCCTAGAATCCAGAAGCAAAGTGATACATAGGGGTTTATCACACTATTAACCTGATGTAGTATTAGCTTTGATTTCTGCTGCCAGAATCAAATGAGACACACAGTAACATACTGAGCATCAAAAAAAACAATCCAGCTGGACAGAAATACAAGTTTATGTCAGCAGCTGAATGGCATCTTTTCAACCCTGTATTTTCAGAGATGAATCTGACCCAGAAGTTCACACTAGTGTGTTATTTCAGTCTGTAGCACTATGAAGGCAACTCCATTACCAGTATCACCTTAGCAAGATGTGAGTTTGTTTATCTGCAGCACTACTTCCCTCCTGTACAGCCTGTACCAGGTAAAAAGCCTTTTGAAGGTGAAGAGGCCATTTTTCCAGTCATACCCAGCAACTCCACAATAGTTGTTAAAACTGACTGAAAAACAAAGAGCTGAGAGTGCAACTCCAAAAAATGTCTCTGCTATAATACAACTGCTCTGTCCCTTTCTACACAGAAGTCCCCTGCATAAGCCCCATGCTGCAGAGGAGACTCTTCAGCTGCTGTTCGATCACATCTCACTAACAGCACATTACCAGAGCCAAGGGGAAGAGGAGCTGAGTAATAACACTAATTACTGTATTTAAAACCTTGAAGTAATACCTACTCAAATTCTTAATTAAGAATCCAGACCCCAACTGGTTGTGCTCTCCCAGTTTGAACATACACTTAAGAAGATTATTTTAGGATGAGGTATTGAAAGGTTTGGGGTTTTTAACTGTGTTGGCTTATTGATGCTGTAGGAAAGGCACCTTTTCAAAATATGACAATTACATTCTCTAGTATAATTTCTCTCAACCAAGGCTGCAGCTGGGGTCATTTACGATCTTGGCTGTAAAACAGCTTGCAAAGGAATTGTTGAGTTATCTGAAAGGAGCAGCTGCCAGCTCAGTAAATTATTTTATCAGTCACAGTGAGCTGCAGGCAGGGAAAGCACCTCTGGTAGCACACAGACACTTTCTCCCCAGAAGTGACACTCATGTGAAGCGTATTATGAAAAAAGTTAGAAGCTATTTTAGAACAACGGAATCTTGCTTGTCTTGGTTACAGCTGGGAGAAGGCCAAACATAAAGCCAACAGAAACGGGTGGATAGTTTGTGTTTTAACACCTAAAAAGCACCTGATTCACTGACACCATACACAAATCTCTTAGTTTTTGAAAGCCTGAAGGTTCAGTTGCATGTCTGTTATTTTTCCTGGTGAAATTCTACCAGCCAACCATGCAAGTGATTTATAACCAGCCTGAAATGCTAAATGCAAATACTCAAATTTTATATAGCTGTGCAACTGAGGTGACCCTCATGTACCTAAAATAATACTACCCTGAAGGGTAACTGTCACAGCACTAAGAGGAGAACTGGTTGTGTATGTGCATGCCTCAGGTATACATGGCTTCTTCCTGTTACTATCAAATGTTTGAGGTGTACCTGAGTAACTGAACATTGAAAAAAATAACCTCAAAAGTCAGATTTCATGTGTTTTGAATACAAACCTGATTCCTTGTGGTCAATGCTCATGCTGTTCCACCTCCTTGTGATATCAATATATAGAATATCTACAGCAGCCATTGAAAAATTGCTGTTACTCAATTGGCAGTTTCTGTTAAAAAGAAACAAAATAAAGAAGAGATTCTCATTACGTCCAAACTCCCAAGTTAGGAAAAATTCTGCAAGGGCAACTTGAAGGAGAAAATCTTACCCACGTCTCATATGTACAGACCCACTATAACATCTCAGTCTAATAAAGCACAGCAGAGAGCAAACAAACCATCATTCACTAAGTGCTCCTATCTGAATGGAGCAGGCCCAAACCCAGAATATTTCAATTAAAAATATGACCTGACTGTTACACAGAGCTTTCTCCCAGGGTATTGCCAGTACTCCGAGGCTGTAAGAGAATGGAATTAATTGGAACACTGCAAAACCCACCACAAAACTGCACAGACTATCTGCACGAGGCAGAGTTTGCACAGAGAAAAACCCTTTTATTTGTCTGACTGATCCTGTTTGGAAAGGGCTGGAGGGAACTTTCAGGCACAGCCTTGTTCTCCATGCCTGAACACCGACAGGATTTACCCTGGTGGTACTGAACACGCCATGGAAAGCAGCTCTGGATGCAGCTCGGGCTGTGAGGATGTGGAGCTGGGACTGTGCAGTGTTGATCATGAATGGGAACAGGCCCTGTGTCCAGGATTTCCAGATGTCTGGCAGCCTGGCTGCCAGAGCTGGCCAAAATTTCTCGCCAGAAAAGAAACCAAAAAAAAAAGTAACCCAAAAACCCCACTCCAAACTTGAATAATTGAAGCAAATATCTCTCTTTAGTAATCTCAACAGAGCTCCCTTAAAATAGAGTAAGGCCTCACCTAGACAGCCCAAAAGTTCCCAGGCAGCAACCAAGCAAGGACTAGAGACAGTCAGTGCTTCCCTTTTAGCTGCTTTTTTAGAAGAAAATTAATTAAAGGAGAACAGATTTTGATGAACCAGAATTTGGGCTTTGCAAGCACTTGCCCACACACAAAATCCCACTCGTGTACCATTTCATTCCTGAAAAGTGACACAACACAGAGAAACGTGACCTTCCTTTTGAAATGAACAGCAATGACAGCTCTTCAAAAAAGGGCCTTATAGCTGCTATAGATGGTCTGGGAGAAAATAAACAAACATATCTGCCAGTATTAAAAAGTTTAATTTAACATGCATTAAGAAACATGCAAATGCTACTTCATTGAGATATGGAAATTTATCTGAATGTTTTTAAAAGAAAATGTTGGCATTTATTCTGTGTTCCTCTGACAAGTGCCAAAATAAGGCTGGATTAAACTACAAAAAAGAGAGAACTGGATGCAATCCTGTACTGGTCTGTGGATAGAGCAGATGCCCTCAGACATTTTCTGTATATCGTAATTTCTATAAACCAAGTTGTTTTATATTCATTCCTGAATGCTAAATGCATCTGCATAGAAACAGGATCTGTGTTTTAAGAGTACATCTGCTGCTGCTGCTCATTTCTTTTGTCATAGTCAATGAAAGACAGAAAATGAGGTATTTGTACCATGATTAGAACAGATATAAGTATGAAGAACAATGAAAAGAACCCTCCGAAATAAAAAGTATATGAAAAAATAAATTGAGTTCCTTGACATTGCAAGGTGCAATTTCACAACACAAATCCTCCCTGCACTGTGCATCAGGAACCAGCGTTTGGGAATCCTTCCTGCAGCCTGGGGCGGCCAGCAGTGCCCCCACAGCTGACAGAATCACATCAAGTGACCCAATTTCAGTTGTCACTTCCTCACAATGATATTTCTACCATTTACTGGGAACGTGACACGTTGACGAAGACGGCAAATTGTATCTGCCAAAGTATCACTAATCTGCTGTCAGATAAAGACCGAGCTTCCTCCCAGACACAAACCCATAGGTCAGGTATTTCAGGAGCTTGGAATCTCTGCAATGCATCCATTTGAGAACAGACCAGGCACAGGCCCCACGATGGAAGTGATGACAAAGCCTGCGAGCTGAGGGTGTTCCAGTACCAGGGCCAGCTTTTACCCAGCTGACCTGATGAAGGTGCGGAATCCCGTTGGCCCCAGCTTGGTGGTGCCTCTGACCCCGAGGAAGCGGATGAACAGCGCAGCCACCCTGTCCACGAGGCGCAGGTGGCTGAAGTGCCTGGCGTACTTGGGGAACACCTGCTTGAGGCACAGCGAGGGCAGAGCAGCCTCGGGGCTTGGGGCAGCGTCTGGCAGCTCCTCGCCCGCTCCCGGCGCCTGCTCCGAGCTCCGGCACCTGCAGCACAGAAACACAGAGGGGTCAGCTCGGGAAGGACCCCAGAGCCCCTCCCATCCAGCCCCTGCCGTGGGGACACCTCCCACAGACCAGCGTGCTCCAGACACCAAGCCACTGCTGTTGGGCTGGCACTGCCACCCTGCAGTGCACAGAGCAGCTGGCCTAAGACTGTTGCTGCAAAACGTTAAAATAATTATATTCTTCTGTATCCACACTTACATTCACTGAAGTTGAATGTCTATAAATGTGATCTCTGTTTTTATAAAAGCCTAAAAAGTTTTTTCAAATAAATAATAAGCTTAGATAGTGCTTTGATAATGTTCCTCTTCACTGCAGACAGCAAAGTAGAAAAATAATGTTATTTTCGTCATTAGTTAAGTAAAGCTTAAAGTTATTAGTTTTGCTCTTTCTCATGTAAGATGGGATGGTGGTGTCACTGCTGTTGAACACCTGCCAAAAGAGCAAGAGTACGTACAGCCAAGAAACAACACGCACACAGGCTTCTATTTTTAATCTTAAAAGGTCTGTTCATGAATTTAAAAATTCAAATCTTCAGCCAGTTGAACCAGACCTTGACCAAATGTGAAACCTTGTACTCAGTAGAGAGGAGGTTGTGCTGTTTGTAACATAACTCTCATTTTAATGATGCCTCGAAGCCACAAACCCTTTCTCATTCTAAATTCAACAGTGTTTTGGATTGTACATTATTCATTCATCATTAATGTTTTTAGTTAAAAAAATATAAAGCTTTACTTTAAAAGGCGCAAGCAGAGTTGAGGATATATCATTTTTTATAGCAAACACTAAAGAGGCTGTTAAAGGAATCAGCTTCAGAGCTCTGAATTCTGGCCCAGCACTCTCTGAGCGAGGCTGGAGCCTTGTCCATCCACTCAACTCCCTGAAACAGCTTGGCAGCAACATCTCCTCCTCTGCAAACCTGCAGCTCCTTCCGCAACCACACCTCTTCCCTGCTGAACAGCAGTCCCTGCAATTTCTGATAAGTACTTTAAAAGAGGTTCTTTCTCAGACCTTCATTTTCCAAACTCCATCCTCCACAGCAATGAGAAATGTCACAGAAGAACACCCAAACCAGAGCCAGGGCTCTGGACACATCATCACTGCTGAGAGCCACAGAAGATTGTGTCTCCCTGGCCGAGGGAGAATGGAAACAAAGTATTAAAATATCTCTGGTTTGGTTTGGGGTCTTAAAATAATTGTATTTTGGTCAAAGAAAAAATATTCTTGGATGCAATAAAGCAGAGGCTTTAAACTACCACCTAGAATTTCCTGCTTCTCCCCCTTTCTATGGAGAAAAGCCTACAGCTGTCTTTGAGGTCATGGATAAAACTCAGAACCAGCATCTCATTTCAAACTTTTACTGAGAGGGCTCTTAAATCCATACTTCTTATTAGAAAAACATTTTAAAATTAAAACCAGAAGTCTTTTGTATGCTACTGCATGTGTCATTCCTTTCCACAAGTCTGTAAAATATTTAAATCAGAACAAGAAAACTTAATTTAGTCTTTATTGCCAAATGTACTTCCATTCAGAAAAAAAAGGGAATATACTTCTTAGTTTGCTTTCCAGGTTAGGATTTTTATAAAAAGTTTAATGATTTGTTTTCATTTTTCAGTCCCTCCACAAGATCTCCTTTCTTTTCCTTTTTTAAAACACGAGAGCCCAATTAATATGATCATACAACCTGAATTACAGTGAGAAGATATATTTTGCAATTTTAATAAAACTCAGGCTTTCCAAAGCAAACCTGCACAAGGGCTTGTCTGTGTCTGCACTATAAATTGATCCACAGACCTGCCTATTCTGCACACTTACCTTCCCTGATTTACAATGACTACATTCAAAGGACAATTCTGCACTGCTACCACAGACACTACCTCAATACAAGTTTATTTTCTGTATTATTCACACACCTTTGTGCCCCCACCCCAGTGTGGTCTCAGCTAATTCAGACAAACTGCCTGGGTAGGTTCATACAGCCAAGTATGGTGCCTAGAAATACAGAATTTTACTGTGATTGCATATTTTCCAAGGAAAGGGTGCACAGCCCATTTTTTGCCTCAGCACTCAGACAAATTGCACTCCTTGCAATGCCCCATTTCATGTTCTCTGGTGTTTGGCTGCCATCTGCCAGTGCCACATTGTAGGGGCTGAACTCCCCAAGGGTCACCAGTCAAAGACCAGTATCAGCAGCTTCCTCAGAACAGAGCAGAAGGGAAGAAAAAGGAGGAAAAAACCAGCAGAGAGAAGGAGATATGAAGTCAAGAGTGCAGGAGGAAGGAGCTACAAAGAGCAGAAATACAGCTCCAAATCCAGCAGCAGTGAAAATACGAGGATTTTCATCTCCATGTCTACCTTTAGCTCAGCAGTGAACTGGAAAATGCAAAAGTACTCATTTTTGTAATCTCACCTGCCACAGAATCACGGAATGGTTTGGGTTGGAAGCCTCCTTAAAGCCCACCCACCATGGGCAGGGACACCTTCCACTGTGCCAGGGTGCTCCCAGCCCAGTCCAGGCTGGCCTGGAACATTTCCAGGGATCCAGGGGCAGCCACAGCTGCTCTGGGCACCTGTGCCAGGGCCTGGCCCTGCAAACCTCATGGACTCAGTGAGGTGCTGCAGTGGGGAAGAACCCTGCCCAGGCTCCCTCCATTAGCTCCTCTCCCACGGGAGTTCCAACAGGCCAGGGCAGGAGAAGAAAGCTGAGCCCCACTCTTAAAAGCTGCTCGTTAGAATTAATTGTTTTGACTGACACAGCTGAGTCAGGCAAATGAATGAAAGGTCAAATATAAGGTAATGCTTCTGTTGCCACAGAAAAAAAGCAAAGCTTCATTTACATGCTAATGTCTGACCTCAATACATTAGTTTCTCTTTTTCTGCAGCTTATGAAAGATCACTCTTTAGAAATGATCAACTGTGGTGCAGCTTTAAAAAAATTTAAATATTAATAAAGCTTATGGAAATGACATCTACTACTTATCTTTTATACATGATTACTAATTTAGTAATGTTTCCTCTATCTATGTTTTATTCCTTTCTTTCTGACCAGCCTTAATCTTCATGCAAATACAAGTTGCTAAGGGACAAACAAATTTGCAACTACTAATTAAAGGCTTCAAAATTTGCAGCATTTTGTACACTTGTATATAAAATTTAGCTGTCAAACTCAGAGTAAAATAGGGTAAGAATCACAATATTAATATTTCTAAGAATGCTTACTTGATGTATTTTACATTTAGGGCATTGCTAGAAGTATAAATTAAGCTATTTCAGTATCAGCTTACAACTACTTACCTAATAAAAGAAAATATGATGTTCTGGATTCTGAAGCTATAATTATTCCCTCAGCTGAGCCTCTATTCTCCAAGCAAGGGCTATGTTAACATAGTTAAAAGCAGAGAATATTTTGCATGACAAATCTATCTATCCACCCATTTATCACCACAGAATATGGACCTCCCAAAGAACAGGTAAGTGTTTGTACCTGGAGCATGTAGGAAGGAAATGTATTTGTGTGCTCATTCACAGAAATAAATCATTTAGGAAACTAAGGCCAAGCCAGAGCAGTGTTTCTGCATTATCAACCATTCATGAATTTGCTTTTATGAACTAATCCCATTACTTTTATTATCACAGAGACTTCCAGCACTCCCAGGATGTCATAGCAAGCAGTTTCATGGTTTGCCTGCATGTTGTGTTTGTAATCAGCTTTTGTTTTCTTCTGGCCACTTGTGTCATTTGAAGAAAATGAATATTCCTCCCCTCTTCACCCTCTGGCAAAGTAAAAAAAACATCAATAGCACAAGAATTTCCACCTTTCACAATAATACTATAGTTGCACAAAAATAGAAGTATTAAAAGAATGCTACCCACAGAGTAAGAGAGTTTTGGCATTATGCTAGAAAAATTATGGCTCTTACATAGAGTTTATTCTTTGAAGAATGCTTTGAGGCAGGCAAAGCAACCCCAGTAAAGAGTCCATGTTTCAAAGAGCAGAATCAATCAGATTAAACATAAGTATTGATAATCACCATGGTGTTGGCACACAATGAACTTCTGATCACACCAAATACATTTTAAAAACACAGCAGCTGTCCTGTCTCTGGGAAGAAGAAATTGCTGAAAGTAGAATTTCCATTTCTCTTGGAGAGAAAAAAGAAAACCCCTGTATCTCAGTTAAAGACATAAGATGGGGAAATCACCTCACTTAGATTTGAAATTTCACCTGCAGCTTCCATGGTGTCCCTGTGGAAGGGTGAAAGACATGGAGGGCACTGCTTGTTTGGAGAGCTGGCAAACACATTTTAGGTGAATCCACGGGTAAAATGTACTCCATAGCTTTGCCATTTGCTTAAGAAAACCAAAATAATTTATCAGACTGCTGGCAAAGTGAAGTCCAAGCCCCTGCAGCCTGCCAGCAGCCATCACAGCAGCTCTCTCCCGCAGCAGCCGCCCGTTCCGGGCTCTCCGTTCCTGTCCCTGGAGTGCTGTTTGTTTGCCACAGCCATCAGTCCCCTTTCTGAGAAGGATGGTTCAGTGCCTCTTCAGATTGATGGATTTATTATAAAAATAAACACTTCTCATTAAAGATTAAATAGCTTTTGGCAGAAAACAGAAGACTGGAAAGTTTGTTGCCTTCACACAGTGTTAATGAGTGTTTCCAAGATGTAGAAACTTGGCATGGATCCTGCTCTGCTCCACACCAGGGACACAAAGCCATGGATGAGAACATTACTAATGTTTTCATTTCATATGCAGAGAAGTCTAGAGCTGTGGTTTGATTTCTATATAGCCCTCCCCTAACTCATAGTTTAAATAATTAAAGGAGAAATGCATCTGAGGTGTCTCAGGTGCTGAAAAAACCCAGCTATTTCCTAATTATTAATTGAGATTCTGTATTCCAACTTTCTCCTCTTAAGAATAATGGCAGTATCATTCTGTACTCACTAAAGATTTATTACTCTTAATGTAACACAAGCAGTGAATGCTTATGTTATTACCTGTCAGCTATGAGTGCAGCAGAAAATATGGCATTACTGTAATGAAATAATGGATAAGCAATGCAAATCCTGCATCCAAAGACTTTGTTCCACTGTAGCAAAAATTATTACAGAACAAAGATCATTAAATACAGTCCCAACTACTTTATTTTCTGTGGAGGTAGCTGTTATTATTCCTAGTAGATTTATTAGTGTTCACTATTTGCTTTCAAGGTACTTATGTGCCTCATTATTTCTCCAGAGTTTCTTTTGTTTCTTTAGAAAAGTGTGCCTGAAAAATAATAATGGAGGATAGTGCAAAGGCAAACCAGCTGTAAAGCCTGGGAATACACTGAAATTAGACCACCAAGTGTTTTACAGTAGCACAGAAAAAAACAAACCCCAGGATATTTCTTCCCATGTGGAAATTATTCTTAGAAAGCAGTTGTGCTTATGCTGAGACAGAAAAGGAGCTTTACCCTGTCATCCAAGGGAGCAGAAAGCAGCAGTGCAATTGCATTTTATCAGCCTTAATCCTCCTATTAAAGCAGGTGAATTCTCATACACAAAGTAACACTCCTGATGATTACAATGCTATTAAATCATGTGACTTCATGCTTTCATTTTCTGGCAACTGGGTGCTAGGCAGTTTTATTGCTTTCTCAGTGTTTCAGAGACTAGAGACCAATTATTACTTAAAAATAAGCCAATCATCTCTCTTGCTGAAAGATGACTTGCAGCAGAAGTTAAATTATAGAGAACATCACTGCCCCCAATACATTAATTTCTGTCACTCTGTCACTGTAAAAATTTACAGCAGATATAATCTCTTTGAAGGGGGATCAAGTCATAGAAAGTACGAGCCTAGTTTTAAATAGAATTTTAATTTTAATGAAAGCTTCAGGGAATGATGTTTATGCTGCTTATCTTTCATACCTGGTGATTAAGTTAATTTATACTTAATGGAAGAGGATATTTCTAATCCCCAGACAGGCTCAACATCTGTCTGTGACTATGTTTTTGGAAGCCTTAAGCTGCTTGTGATTGATGTAATAAAACCAGGATCCTACAGAACTGACACCTGAAGGATATCTGTAAGAGGGAAAATGTTATTTTTCTGCTCAATGCCTCTACTTAAGTCAAACTAAAATCCAAGCACTTAATATTGCTGTCCCTTAAAAACCTGCTTTGCACTCCCTAAACATTATTTGACTATGAACAGGGCAATAAGCAAATAGTTCTCAAATATGTTTATGATCCAATATTCACTCATTAAGTGCAGTGCCTGAGACATGTAACTTTGTGATGGCCTGAAGCTAATGAGAATAATAAACCTCCTGCAAAAAAATCTGTGAAATAAGGTCCATTTTCCCTTTTCTTCTCATTCCATGCCTACTTAAAACTAAATATTAGCAAATATTAGATGTCTGGATTTATCACATAATTGTAACAGGAAAAAAAGGCTTGAAATGTAAATATCTTGCCAGAAAAAGATAACATTTTCAACATTGTCCCAAGAAATCACAGTATTGTGAAAGAAAAAAATTAGGTATCTCCAGCTGTCATTTATATTGGTGTTATTTTAAATTCTAATTCTTACACAGCACCTGCACATAAGGACATTGCACTGGTTTTCAGGGATATAATCTGTGTGTGCACATTCATTTATTCCTTTTCACTGTTATCTGCTACAAGCCTGTGATGTGGCCCAGGAGCCCCACTCCAAGGAGTGATTTGTTTCTTTCCTTAGTGAGGTGATGCACCTCAGCCTGCCCTTGGCTGATCAATTGGTTCTAACATCTTCTAGGCTGCATGAAATCTGATTTTTTGAAATCAATTTGTTCATGGGTTGTGCCATTCCTGAGAGAACACAAAGTACACCACATGACTCAGGAGTCACAGGAAGAACTGGAAGATGGAACTGGAGACCAAGACAAAGCATTCAAGGCTCCCCCCAAATATTTTATGCAAAATTATCACAGTTGGTTGTAGTTTTAGTTACACATAAAAAAGAGATTGTAAAGATGTCAAGGAGAAAGGTAAGAAATAAGACATTTTAATACCATATACACATAGCCCTGCTGTACATACAGACACAAATACACACTATGTAACTACAATTTCTGTTTGTAGCATATACCTGTACACTTATGCTATGAAAACTATCTGGTGGGAAGCAATATAGTGTAAGAGAGATTACAGAAAATTAGAAGTTATTGGAGTTTACATTACAGAGCAACTGGGAAAATTGATTCAAAGGCAGAGTTGCTTCTGTGCAGCACACTTAAAGAAGGTGAAAGGGAAAAACTGTCAAATTAAATACACACATATCTTTCATTTTAGACAAGGCAATTAAGCTAATATTCTGAAAATCAAATTTCATTCAAGCAGCATTTAACTGCAGATTAATAATGGAAATTGTGCATATACAAAAGCCAGGAAAAAACTCTACTCTCAAGACTGCAGTTGAATCACTGCTCCTGCAGTAAGACACCACCCAAAAACTAGATTATGTCAGCAAGCTTCAGGTTACCTAGAGGTGAAGATAAGTTTGCTGATAGCAGAAACTCAGCTTATATGATTAACATATTGAAGTGTCAGGAAAAAACATTGCACTCAAACCTAAATAATAATGCCCTTCCTTGTATGCACACAGTAATTCAGTGAACTCCCCTGGACAGGGAAGGCACTTGCAAATGTTGCCTTCAAGAGTGGGAAAAAAAGTGGTTTTAACTTTGACAACAGCTTTCCTGTACTGAAAACTAAAGAGGAAATTATAGGGGGTAGAACAAGATGATCTTTAAGGTCCCTTCCAGCAGAAAGCTGACTCCACCAAAGACTTAAGTAAACACTTCAGTACTTGATGAATAAGGTCAGGATTGCTATTGTTTTATATCCTATCCAATGTAACTCGAGCACATTTCTGACCATATTTAACCTGAATTTTCACTGGTTTCAGCTGAAGCTTCCCATCAGCCATGCCCAGATACAGCAAACATCTGCATGCAACACAGCTCCCAGGGATGCTCTGAAGTCCTGCTGACTTGATGGTTTAAAAAACAAAGCAAAGCAACACAAAGCAGCTTACTTTGTTGGAATTCAGTCAAAGCAGGAGCAGACACCAGAGGAGCTCCAAGATCCATGTGGCAATTTGGGAAGGAGGCTCAGAGAGCAGAGCTGAGCCATTGGCTGCTGCTCCCCTTGCCCCAGTCAGAGCTGCTGGGACAGAGCTGAGGGACACAAACTGCATCTAAACCTGCCTGAAACCACCTTCTCCTACCATCACTGACAATGAGACTCTTATCAAATCAAGACTCTAATCAAATAACTGAATCCAAAGATGTATTTAGACCTGCTGCCTCCAAGTTTATTTTGATGCCCTGTGGAAAGAGATGAAGCAGCCACCTCTTTATTCCTGATCTCTCTTCTTTTTGGGGAAACCTTGGAGATTACAGCCACTCTTGTGGCTGCACTACAAAAACAAGAGGAATATGGCATATTTTTCCTTTTCTCTGTAATTTATCACAAAGGCTTTCTTTTTATGTAAGAATCATTGTAAGATGGGAAAAATAGAAAAAAAAACCCTCTTAATGATCAACTTAAAATGTAATATGGTATGACTATCTAAGAGATGTAATTGCCACAGCATGTTTTGATACATTCAAATGTTTGGAAAGTTCAGGTTTTATGGAGACACTTGTGACAGGTTACATTCCTCAGTTTATCTCCATTCCTTCCTCTACTGCTCACAAGAGAGAAAAAAGAAAGAAAAGAGATGTCAATAAAAACTAATTATATTAACTGCATCTCAAAGCACTGTGGTTCAAGTCTAATTGGCCAAAGTAGTCTCCATTCCCAATTTGATAGCACAGACCCAGAGCTGGGCTCACCCCAGAGCCAAGGGCACTGCACACACCAATTACTGCTAAAGCACACCATGGGTTTGGGCCAATTAATTCCACAGTGCTGAAAATGAAACCTTTTCAAATCCTGCAACCCATATCAGTTCTTGTCCATTAAAATTTCCAAATGAGCTGGGCCTGTCATCAGCTCACTTGCTTAGTACATTGTAAGCACTTCCAGCTGTCCCTCAATATGGGGTCATTGCAAGAGATTCAGAATAAGACTGAATTCACTCTTTATGTGCAAGTTAAAGTACAGCCTGTCCAGTCAAGATGTGAGTGCTTAGAATACAATGTATGAGCAAACACAGACCTGCTTGCAAAACTGGACTGTGAATAACAGCACTTTTTGCAGTGGTGAAGGCTAAACTAGGAATAATCATAAATTAATCAGTATCTATGAAAGGGATGTGGTTTTAGCTATTTTTAAAGAAATATTTGTACCCATTATTACCAATTTTTAGTCAATTAAAGCATTTCAGATTATATTTCAGATTATAGCCACTTAGAAATGAAAAGATCTATCATCAGATTTAAGTATCTTTTCTGTGTTGGGACTTCTGCCACAGAACATTCAAACTGCTTGCCAATGTCCTGCCCTTAGTATCGTATTTTCTGTTGTTGTAGTACTACAAAAGTGGCTCTTAAAACCAATGTAGAACTATTCTGTCAGTCAAGCACTACCAGATCCTTCCCTTTATGGAGGGACATCTCACACTGTAGTTCATAGAATTTCCGAAAGGGCCTGTCCTAATCAATAGGAGAAAGGTTAAATGCTCTTTAGGATGTAGCAGATAAATAATTGGAAAAGCAAGAACAGAGAGCAAGGATCAAGATACCACTACATCTGCTTCACAAACTGAAGACAGTCACTGAGGCAAGTTCTTCAGCAGGATGAGAAACAGCAGTAGAAATAAATACTCTCAACTACAGAAAAACCAAGTTAACATTTCAGTAATCTGAACTGAAGGAACATTGACAAACCTCACATTTAAAAGTCTCTCTCATATGTCTAACTCATCAAAAGCTGCCTGGGCTAATGTAACAGACATGAATTGATAGTGGAGCTGGCAGATTGCCTGATGAAGGACTAAACCAGAAAGCCCTCTAGGAAAGAGAAAGGGGCTAATTCAATGTGCTTCCAGAGGGCTTTGGCAGAAGGAGCCTGAATATGAACACTGGGTCATTTTGAGTGATGGAGAAAAGAATTGTGTCAGCCTCCAAAATGAACCAGAGGAGAAAGACCAATCTCAAGAAAGCCACACATATGAGTTTATACAGTCTCAGGCAGAAATCAGGCTTGGGTGAAGAGGTAATGCTTGAGAGGCATTTCAATAGCTGCAAATCTGAGCAGACTTGCAGGTTAAGGGATGCAGGAATCAACCGAAAGCTCTGGCAGTCAACTCATAAAGTCAATTAGCAAATGGAAGCCCTAACACTGATACTTCCATAGCTGGGTTTATTACATGCTTATTTTGATAGGCACTAAACTCACTCCATATAATGCAAAAGGCACTGACAACCCTGAGTAATGAATCCCTGAGGAACATAATACAGTTGCTCACAGCGGCGGAAACGAAGATACATTACAGGCAGCCTGAAGAACAGTCATTATTTTCTGATCAGTGATAGCTGCAGCACCAGCATTCCCCCATCCAGCCTCTCCACACATCTGTGCACAGAGTTTCTGACCCTCTTCAACCACCCCTGTCACACAATCATAACCTCACAATGCAGATAGTGAGATAAACACAGTAATAAATGGCAAGAATGACTTTATCATCAACAAAATCTAGGCTAATCATACTCTCGAGACATCTCTGCGGTGTATTTTCATTTTTCCATTAAACATGACTCTAACATCAGGGGAGGTTATGAAACTGAAGAAAAATATCTGGAAAATAAATGGTATACAGCTGAACAGGTGATTTCTTGACTTTCCTTAAGAAAGTACAAAATTGCTCCTCAACATCAAAAAATTAAAAACAGGATTAGGATTTGGAAAATGTCTTTGGAACATATGAAAGAATGACCAAAAATTAATTCATGTTTTCATTAAATACAGATCCCATTCTCCTCCTAGAAACTATTCACTTTTTCCTCTACCATGGAATCATTTCAAGAGCAAAAGTTGTGTAACCAACACAGTGGAAAAAATGAACCATCTTGTTTTGTGCAAGAAAAGAGGAAGATCTTTTGTGTAACAAGTTCTACAAAACCTTGTTTTGACTGAATTTCTTCCTAACACCAAAAGGATAAAATAAAAAAGTCAGTCTGACAGACATTAATATTTCCAGGGCGCTCTCAGAGCAGAGTGACATTAGCCAATGTCTGCATGCTGATCTTGCAAAAATTTGAGAGCCACCACATTGGGATTCTTCCTGCTCAGGAAATTAGTTAATCATATTTGACATTTGCTAGAGCCACAGGACCCAGAGAAGAGAATTGTACCTGACATATTTTAAAAAGGGAAAAAATATTCAGAACATCACAAATAAATTTTAAGGCTGGTTTCAAGTAGAAAAAAGCACTGCAGTGGCATGTACAGAAAATAGTACCCAAGGAAGGATAAACTAGCAATGAAACAGCAAGGGCGTGATAGGTAATAAACCAAAAGCATTCCGTTTGGAGGGCACAAGGAATTGATTGTTTTTGTAACAGTCATAGCTTAAATTACATTTTATTTCCAAAGTGTTTCAATTCTTTCTTCTGTCAATGGCTATTTCAGAGCTGAATAAAAGTCATTATATTACTTAGGGGGCTGCACCTTCATCATCTCTAGCAAGGAAAAAGCAGATTTTATTCCATGAGCAACTCATATTTCTAATGACACGCATGCCATAACACTGTGATTTCTTCATCAAAAGAATAAAATGGTTCTTTTCTGTCTTGAAATATGTAAGAAACTAGGCATGGAAAAGCAAGAGATCACACTAGGACACAGAGTAAACAACAGCAACCAAAATACAAAGGAGTCCTTATTGCTGGATTAATTAGCATTAATAAACTAGGACATAAATATTTTTGACAGGACAGGAAAACGGGTCATTAGCATTTTTGAGATGATATAAATGTTCTTCCTATAACATGCTGAGCAGTCCTGCTCCAAATGATCCTCCCAGCTTGCCTTTATACCTCCAAACATCTGACATCCAGTGGAGAATACACAGCATTTACATGAGACTGAGACTCCTTTTTGCTCCTCCAATCTAATGCAATTTGAGGAAGAATAAATTGCTAATAATTAAACAAACAGTGAAACGAAAACCTTTTTACTACTATCAGATTCCAAATTAGGCACAGAAAAATAGAAGTTTGCAAAGCCTTTTGAAATGGATTTTCTGTTGGAGGCACAACATACACAATGATTTGCATCAGTGATTATCTTAATTAAACTGCTGTTTACATAAGTAACGTTGATTTACTTTACATGTTGTTTGGTGTCATTAGACCATTCATTTAATTGTGCACATTTCCTTTAGCTGAAGCCTTCACCCACCTTCAGCAGGCTGTGAACAGCACCTCTGTTGTAAGGAGTGAATCCAGAGCAAGTTTAGTAATTACTACACAAACTTCAGACAAGTTGCAGTCACACAAATCACTGGGTTATGATGTCAATGGCCTGGATGTTTGCCATCATCTATTCAAGCCTTAAAATCCATGAGAACAGTGCTGCCACACAGGCAAAGCAAAGATCAGTACCTTCCATATTTTATTAAATGTTTTAATTTCTTAATGGTGAGTGAAACTTGAGTTCCACGTTAAGTGACTTAAAACTAGGAAAAGATCAGTTTTGTGGGAGTAAAGCCACCATGTATATTTAAATACATTAATCTGAATATGTATCACTGCAGATTTTCAATCACTAATTGTCAGCAGTGCCAAGATAATTACTAGCAATCCCTGCATGTAAAGACTAGAGTTGTGTTGGAAAAATTAAGAGATATGTATGGAATGATAAACAGACTTAACTTTTTTTCAATGTTATACATTACATGATAGGAAGGAAGAAAAAATATCAAAACACTGTGAAGATGAGAGAAAATTAAACTAAAAAAATTCTGAGCTATTAATCCTTCCTGATAATGAAGTACTTCAGGATGACTTCTAAAACTCACTTTCATTTAGATGCCTCATTTATTTTAATCTGGGAGATAATTAGAAGGAAATCAAATTCTCCACAGCAGAATATTTACCTGAGATGTAGCTCAGACATCTCAGTTATTTCCCCTGCATGTTCAAACTCCATGTTATATATATTGCTAAAACCTTACTGAAATTAATGCCCGTAACTTAATTAGCATCAAAATTTGAGTCTCTGAGGCTTGCTGCTGGTTGACTGTCAAAACAGCAATTCTGAAAAAAATCAGATTTTTTTTTCTATCAACAGGCCAAGTTTTGCTCAAAAAGTTCCACACACTGCCCCCAGTTCAATAAAGAGCACTTGGAAGGGGTAAATGCCAGGGGAAGGACGGGCATTTGTCACAGGAGTTCCTGCACTTCCTCACCAGCAGGTCCCAAGGCTCTGCCCTGTGCAGGCTGACTCATGGTGCAGACACAGAAATATTCATCTCCAAGATGCTCTGTTAACCAGTTTTCCCTGGAAGAAAAGCTGCACTACTGATGAATTCTTGCTGTGAAGAGCCAGTGGTTTATCTCATCACCAACTAATCCTGTTAGGACTTATTTAGCACTCAAAATGTATCAGAGAAGAATCTTCAGTTGAATGAGCCTTCCCCACACACTGGCATCCTCTAGCAATTTATTTGTAATTATCATTTGCCTTTTTTCCATACCTAATATGAAGTTAATGAATGCCTGACATAACTTCAGCAGAAAAAACTGCCATGACTAGTTACATAATTACAGGTTAAAAAATGATCTTTTCAGCTCCATGCACTGAAGTAATCTTTAAGGGTAGAGGTTAAGTACAGGCAACACAGAGTATAAATTGCTTTGCAAAACCTTCTGTACACTGACCACAGCAACCTCTCTGTCTGGCACTGCCTTTGAAGGACGAGTTTGATCTCATAATAATATTGCAGTAATACAGAACTTGTTAGTATTATCAGTCATGTCTTGTGCATGTGCCTCTGTCTACAAAAGGACAGCAAATTTGCACTTGAAATCATTATAGAATGTGAATAACATTTCAGGTTACCACTAAGAGCCAAGAGAAGAGCAAAATGGATACTTTAGCATGGAGGCAGACCTAGGAGCAAGAATTTCTATGAAAAAAATTAAAAAGAAAAAAATATCACCCTTTCATGTCTTCAAGGAACTGCTTAAAATGAAGTGTTTCACCAAAAAAGAAGATATGATTTCTCTCAGCCTCATCCCACCACAGGCATTCCTGTGCAAGCTGCTGCAGGTAGTTCTCATTTCTAGATCATAGAGTTAACTCTGTTCATTATCACAGATTAAGGAAGCAATTTTAAAATACAATATTCGTAGTTTTCAGCTCCAATGGGGCAATTCATTCAGAGTAATTTGTGACTTTCAAGCAAATTAATACACAAATTTATGTCTCATGACTGTTTTGAATAAAAAGAGAGGCCTCAAGTAGAAACACAAATAAATAAATCTGAGTTACTAAACAGTTTGCATCAGATAAGAGTAAGATATTCCAGGGAAATTGATATATCCTGATTTACTATCAGGTTGTGGACCTTCTCAGGAAAAAAAAAAATCTCATTTTTCTATTTATTGCAAGGCACTGATGCAAAATTAAGGAAAATCAACACACTTACTGAGCATCTTTCCTCTTGTTTTTCTGAGGGTCCACCAGCCGCAGAGTGTCCCTGATGACAGCAACTTTCACTTCTTCATCAACGGGGCTTGGGACATTTTCAAATACTCCAGGAGAAAGCTTTACATCACAGAGGGATACAATTATTCACTACAGAACTAAGGGTGATTTGTTCCATATTTGCTCAGAATTCATGCACTTCATCTATAAACACACGATGATGGATTACAAATACTTCTTCAAGGATGCACAAATACCTTCACATTTTCAGTATGATGTTACAACAAATTTCTCTGGTAAACTGAAATATTAAAAAAAAGATTGCTGCTGATGTTTTCATTTTTATTATGTATACAAACATGAAAAAGATTATTAACAATCCCCTAAACACAATTAACGACTGCAGGAGATGATGAATAAATGCATTTATGACAGAGATGATGGAGAGCTTTCACAATTCCAGTAAGTCAAATTTCCTATGTATAAGATTAGCAATGATTTCAAAGCAGAAAATTACAGAGAACCTTGGAGGTTTCATATTAGCAGACAGCTTTCATCTTTCAAACAAGGAAAAAAGCTCAGAAAACCCAACCTAAGCAATTTCATTCCAATATCACATTGAGAACTCTTACCTCTTGCTCATGTTCTATTCTCATGCTGGGGTTTGCATTTACTTCCAGTAACATGGGCTTCAAGTTTTTCATCAGGAGAATGTCAAACCCTAAAATCTGTGCATAACAAGCAATATGTTACTGCAGTTCTACTCAGAGTGTTCTACAGAATGCAGTGTTTGTCCATATGGCTACACTGAGGAGGAAGAAATATTTGAGGGGCAGAAAAGAAATAACTAAGAAACTCAAAACAGAGCTGAAGAATTCCAGAAGCCACTTGTCTCCCATACTAATGGCTCCTGTCACACCACCCCCATTCCTAAACACTACATCTGCCAACATGGAATCTTGGCACCCATGACGAGGAGGTCTTAAAATTGCCAGGATCAAAACTGTGTTAGAAACCAGCAAAGTTTCACTTCTAACATGTAGAAAATGGAATCTGGAGTGAATACTGGCACTAACAAACCTACAGCCATCAAAAATTCTCTGTATCTGCCTAGGGCTGGCAGTAACACAGGTAAGGAGACTGAGCTTTGGACTTGGGTGAGGAGCTCTGAGCTCCCACCAGTGAGCAGCATCATAACTAGAGAAACCTTCTAGAAAAGGCATTAAACACCCATTAATCTAGGCACAGAAGTAACTGCATTCCTGGCAGAAATTCCAACTTACCTGGAAGCAAGTTGGCCCAGGCTTTCCTGCTGGTATGTCAGACTGATAGTAAACTTTCAGTTCTGGTGTCAGTGCAATAATTGTTTTAATCACCAATGAAATTATATCTGACCAGAGCTTTTTGACATCAGCTCCTCTGGAAGACAGTCTGCAGAGAATGCTTGAAAAAGTCCTCTTGCTGCCAGTGTTTACACTGGCAGAATGGATGAAATTCCCACTATGGATATTTAATGAATAGTTGGTTAAGTGCATAAAAACCTGGTGCAAATTTTTGAGAGTGGGTTCTTGATAGGGCTCTGTACAAAATCTAGAAAGTCCATCTTTGGCTATATAAATCTCTAAGGGTTCTAAGGATTTCAGCAGGACATAGAGACGAATATCAAATTTCAGTTTGTCCACAAGCAGTGGCTCACAGATGTATTCCTGGACCACAGCTGGCCGGCTCTGGATGCTCCCTGTCAGCCTGACATCACTTGGGTCTTTGATGAGGTAGATTCCATCCCCCTGGCAGCCTCCATCAGGCTTTACAATAAAAGTGGGCTTCCAGGATGGATTGCTGTCTTTCATCACACGAACCTACAAGGAAAAGCATTACAGTGAGGCACTAAGTGGGGAAGGCAAGGAGGGCTGGTGCTGTGAAAGCCAGTAAACAAATATAAATAAAAATAGCATGATCACATCACCAGAGTAGTAAACACCATGCAGAAAAGGCAGAGGATGAACAGTGCTGACAAGCACATGGAGAAACAAAAAAGCACAAGTAAGGAATTACTAGTACAGATAAAAGGTCATTTTATTTAACAAGCCATTGTATAAATCATTTCAGGAACTTCTTTTTAACATTCTGTTCCAATTTACAGAAGGAAATGGGGTATATCTCATGAGATCCATTTTACTAGTTACTAATGTATATGAAACTGCGAAGTTAAACTTTTATGTTACATTTTGAACAACTACTGACAAAAACAATCACTAACTTAAGGAAAGGTGCCTTATTTATTGAGGTATGAATGCAAAAACTACCAGAAGAAGGAAAACTGAAGTACAAATTTGTCACTAACAATACCTTTTTCCACTACCAAAAATATTTCACCATATTTAACCTAATGTTAATAAAACTGGAGAATGCTGAACCAATATGTCACTAACACATCTGCTGAATATCAGAGCTTTCATGTTATATGTGTATTTCCCATTACCCAAATACATCCTAGTTTAGTTATTACTTCTACAGCAAAAGTCAGAACTGCAGACATGGGAATGCTTCAATCAGAAATTAAATTGAGAAATAAAGGGGAGCCCTAAAAAAGAAAGCAGCTGAAGAAATGCAGGATGCAGGCTAGCAGGTTTATCAGCTACTCATGGGATTCAGGACAATACAGCACTCAAAGCCCCTTCCTTCCAAAACACAGGGATGTCGCAGCACTGACCACTCCTTTCTTGCACTCCCACATTTTAAGGCCCCAGCCCTGCAGCTGCTCTCCCTCTCCCAGCAGCCAGGCACAGGCTGAGCCCTACCAGAGATCTGGTTTTACCCTGTGGCTCACCAGCAAACAACTGGAGATTGACTTTTAGAAGCCTGACAAGCTAACAAAGAAAGAACAAATAAGTTGCCACCATCAGCCCTAGAGAATGAAAGAGGAAAAAATCAGCCCACAGGAAAAGGCTGAGCATGGCCAGATCATTGTGAGAGCAGCAACCTCTGCTGTAACATCAGGCTGCTGACCCCAGGAGAGGCCCAGCTCTGTCAGCAATGACATTCCCAAGGCCTCAAGGACTTCTGGCTCCACTCTACCCAGTTATTTATTTCACTGAGAGTCACACTGCTAAAAGCATTCCTACCAGCTGCAGCAGAAATTCAAGATCCATTATCCAGACTAGGATTTTTCTCATGGACAGGTGTCACACTGACTCAGTGAAAGATCCTTCTTCAAAATAGGTCACTCTGAGGGATAAAACGCCTCAGTGGAGGTCAGGCTTACATAAATGGCATGTGGATAAATAGGGCCAAGTAGATCAGCAGGCCTAGATGAGCAAAGAAGGAAAGCAGGATTTATGTCCTAGTATTTTTACCATTATAGAATAATCTTCCCCCGATGTGACATTACCCTGCAGAGCAGAGGAGCTGTCTGGTTCACCATTGTTAAGGTCAGCACCACAGAGACACCTGAACCCTCCATGACCAAACACACCCTGCTGTGACTCCCCTTGAACACACAAAGTGCCAGTCCTGCCCTCCTAGGGCAGAAAATCGTGAAGAACCTCTGTGACATCAGGTGGAAGAATCTGTGCCCCAGTCCCACATCTGCTGTGCACCCCTCAGGCTATGTCTGCTCTGCTCCAGCAACACCTTTCCGAAAGAGATGATGCTTTCCAGGGACTATTGCTGAAGATGCAAAAGAACCTCTTTTCAAAATATTGCACTCTAACAATCACTGGTCTCTGAGATCTCTCTTCTCTTAAAATAGAAAGCAAATAATTTTCTCCATCATTTTATATTCCATTTTTTAATGGACTATAAGGCCTGGATATTATTCAGGCTTTTTAGTCCATCAAAACCTACACATGGCAGATGAAGATAGGCTGGTGGGCAAAGGAGGAATAGTAATCCAGAGTCAGTCTCAGTCTGTTTTTCAGCAGATTTACTGTCTTGAAGAAAACAGATGGTTTCTTGATCTTCAAGGAAATTCCCAACAGTCGTCTTCAAATTCTCCACAATCCCCTCAACTATATTCTTTCAAATTCTCATTATGAGGGGGCTTGTCCAGACTTAGAAAATTCAGTCATGTAGGAAAATGAGTTTATATGAAATGAGGTATTTCTGTGTCCTTTGCTTGACAGAAGGAAATTATCTTTAAAAAACATGTTAACCATTTACAGCTTACAGCAAGAGAAGACTTTGGCAAAAATCTGCTGGTTTGGCTTTCATGAAGAAACACAGGTTAAATGAATATATATGACTGAATAATATTCTGGAAAAAAATGCATATAATGGCATATAAGATCTGACAGCAGAAAGACTGGAATATTCATGCCAATGCCTAAGAGGTATCCAAAAGCTGAAAACCTGATTAAAACAGCAAAAATATGCCGTGCTGGAAATTAGACCATCCAAATTAGATTCTTATTAAAAATTAATCATACTGGCCTATTCATCATCCTCACAGACAATACAAAGAAGGAAGTATGAGAACAATCATGGTCCCGGTTTGAATCCCAAGCTAGTTATTCTTCAGAAATTGGAATTTCATGTCAGAGTAAGTGTGTGTGCCTTTGCACACACATTCCAACAAATTCTTCCCTGCTAGTGAAGGAGTGATGATTGTAGCACCTGAGAGATTTGCTTATCTGTAATTCATCTTTTGTTGCAGTGACATGTTAGTACAAAATGTTTTAGAAAATAAGAAATTGGTGAATATTGGCAATAGTTAAATATATATTTACTTAGTAAAATGAACTTTTAAGCCTTTGATGAAAACAACTCTCACCATCTCATATCAATCTAAACAACAGAGGGAACTACCTTTTTGTTGATATTTCCAGTATGAAGCTCATCCACCACAACTCCAGTGCAGTTCTCAATTACTGGCTTTCAAAGCACAGAAGATTAATATTAGATTACCTGTAGTGTTTTCTGCCTGAACCTAGGTATAGGGGAAAGCTGGCAGCATTTGATTTCATTATTGATAGATATGTATGGAAAAGTTCACTATCATGACTACAGAAGTGAAGCACACTAAGGATATTTGAGAGAGAAATTGTTTTGAAATGTTGTAGTGCATGAGGGGGAAGCAAAATTCTCAAGGAGTTTCTTCTTTCAATAATTATTTCTATTACAGGCAAAATCTCACAGGTGTTCATTTCTCATCCAGTCCTTTGCAACAAAATCCTACACTACAAACAGCACCAAACCATCTTCTCATGTCTAACCCACACCTGCACTGACACAATTTGACTTTTTATAAGTAACATATTCCAGAGTGTTCCAGTTCCTCCAGGGACATGTCTGACATGCAGACACCACCAAAGCTCTCCCCACTCATCTGTTGTGAACAAGCTGAAATGCAGACAAAGAGAGCTGACAGTTTTGGCAGCATTAGGGTTGCAAAGCAAACAAAACCACATATGAACAAATAAACAGAAAAGACTGGAGAACTCCTGCTGAGCACTCACCAAACTGCAAGTGAAAGGTGCTCTGAACCTTTTATGGTCCACAGGGGGTTTGGAATGCTTTGGGTTGTATTTTTTCTTGTTCTGGAGGGGTTACACTCCCAACTTGTGTTAAGTAGAACATAAACTCTTACAACATCAAATATAATGTTTGATAACAAGAACTATGCTTTTCTCCAACACAGATGGAAGAGCATATGCAAAGGAAACTCCTAGGAGTGTGTCAGTGGACATCTGTTCCTCTTGGAACACAAGCAGCAGCGCTGGCAGTGCAGGGAGTGGAGCAGAGCAGCGCTAACTCACAGTGCCACCTGGTGCCAGCTCCCGGGGCTGAGCGTGTCACCTGCAGCCAGCTCCTGTGTCACCTGCAGCCAGCTCCCAGGGTTGGATGTGTCACCTGCACCCAGCTCCCAGGACTGGATGTGTCACCTGCAGCCAGCTCCCAGGGCTGGATGTGTCACCTGCAGCCAGCTCCCAGGGCTGGATGTGTCACCTGCAGCCAGCTCCTGTGTCACCTGCAGCCAGCTCCCAGGGCTGGATGTGTCACCTGCAGCCAGCTCCCAGGGCTGGGTGTGTCACCTGCAGCCAGCTCCTGTGTCACCTGCAGCCAGCTCCCAGGGCTGGATGTGTCACCTGCAGCTCAGCCTGGCCTGGCACTGCCTGTGCCCCTGAAAGGCTCATCCCCAGCACCCACTGCACCTCCTCACACTCTGTCTCCATCTACCTGTCCTTGCTAAACTGCCTGGGTTATTTACACTCCTTTTACAGACTGGTCTTACAGCAGTGCTGTGGCAGTGACCCAGTCCACTTGAAGAGTATCTATTAAAAGATGTTAATTAATTCAATTGGATTTTGGATATTGTAATTAGCTAAAAAGTTGCACCCAGTACAAGAGTCTACTAAAGCCCAGATCTTTCTTCTTTCATATTTCCAAGCAGAGCATACTCTAGGATGCAAGAACACTCTGGGTGAGTCAGACAGGGTTAAACAAACACATAAAATATTTTAAAATATTTGAAATAACAGAACCAAACACCAACACACAGCATCACACATTTTCTAAAAAAAAAAAAAAAAAGCTGAAAAAGAATTGCATTTTAATATATTCTGAATATTTAAACAAAACAGCAGTTTGACATGAGATGATGTGATTGTATTTAATAACGCATAGAACAAAATGCTCTTCAGAAGGGTTTGGGTACAACAGGCCAAGTGGACTAAAAGGACTTCACTGACAATGAACCTGGTGAAGCACCACACTCCCCACACTGTACTGCAACCTCCTCAGGCCAGCAGAACATGCAGGGAAAGGGCTGATGCTTCTACCAGGTTCAATTTTCAGACAGCTCTCCTGGCACAGCAGAGAAATAGATTTGTTTCGAAGTTTTTTGCAGAATATTACAAACAAATCTAACATCCAGACCATGACTGATCTCAGGCAAACTGGAAAAGATGTCATCCACAGTCCCCAGGTGTGATTTTAAATAATCTGCAAGGTATAGAAGGCTAAAGAATGACATGGATACAATATCCAACAAGTTACAGTAGTCTTAGAGTAAAAGTTACGTACCTGAGTGACAAAGAGGGGCAGTTCTTCTGGCAGAATCCAGGACCGAGGGTAGAAGTCGTATTCTGCTGGAAACAGATCTTGCATTGTTCTCATGGCCCGACTCAAGGTAATTTTCCGAACCGTCTCCATCATGCCTGGGAGGAGAACAAAGTAACAAAAACCCCACACTGAAGTCTCATCCTAACAGTAAATGTATCATTTCAGGGTATCCTTACTCATCCTGCATCAATAAAGCTGAACATCTTCTGAGATTTAAAATCTGACACAATAATTGTGCCATTCCCCTGCCCTATTTACTATTGTATGTGTTTCTGTATAATACTAGAAAGAAAATAATTCTCAAAAATACAGCTCAGAACAAAAGAAATCTTTAGTCAAATATTAACCTAATTATACTATTACCTAATTAAACTATTAACTGCCAAAACCCAAAGTTATTTTTCTAATCTATCATTCCAGGAATAGGTACAAATGTAACTTAAATGTAATCAACTGCTTTGTGTTTACTATGCAGTTATTTAAGTATCTGCATCATAAAGAACAGGCTATTTTCTGAACAGCCAAACAACATTTGCTGAAGTCTTATTTCCATTGGGAACATGACTAAAAAGCTATTTTTTTGGAAAAGTTTCTGGTAAAGCTCTGCATCAAATTAGCACATTCCTGGAAATCAGGAATGGCTCTGGTTTGATTCCTGTGCAGACACTTGTTCACCAGGTAGGAGCCAAAATACAGACAGATAACATTCATTTACCATTGATTTAAACCATCAGAAAACAACACCATCCTACACCTGAGTGGGATCTTCCCTCAGGCAGGAGAAAGTCAGGGTAAATACAGCCTGGAGTTTGATATCTGAGGTTCTTATGCTCACAGCACACTAACAGCAGCCATAAATCTGAAGTAAAGGGCTTAGATAAGTCAATACCTAAGCTCTTAGCTCTTATTTAGAGAGATCTCAACAGATCTCTCTTATTTAGAGAGATCTCAATCTGTTGAAAAGGAGCTTTTTTTCTCATTTAAAGGAGAAAAAAGTGGAAGAGTCATCATAAGATGAGGACTGACATGAACTCTTCAATATTAAAAAATCCATTTAAGGAATTCTGCTTCGAGCTTGTCCCTGAGATAAGCCAGAGTATGAAACAAAACAGATTCTTTCCACTTTGAATCAAAACCAAATCCAAAGATACAGCACTGTTATCAGTGCCAGATAACAGACACTAATTGCATACTTCACGTAAATTATAGCCTAATACTCTTCTTTTTCCTAACTTCACGGGTATGAAGTACTCTTCTCAACAAAAACATTTTCTCTCCAAAACAAACTTCAGTTCAGAAATTGTTCAAGACACCCACTCTGATATACTCACCCCCTCACCAAACCCAGTAATATGCCAAAAATACTATCAACTGATTAGGCAGATAAATTCACACAAAAAACCTGTAAAACACAGAATCAAATAACCCTGTTTTTAAAGCATTTGTTTAAACTAGAAAGAGAAGTGAAGTACCTGGAAACTTGTTGACTTGCCCTGAGAAGATGTTGTTATCATGAAACGACACCCCGTGCCAATAGATGTCACATGGCAAGCGGCGGCCAAACGGAAACTGCCAGAGAAAGCAGACAAGTTTTGAGCAACCTGGGAATACTTACTCACTCCTGTCTTTTTTTAAACACATCTTAAGCATAAACCACTCAACAACAGTCTTCTGACTGTCAGAAGAAAACAAGCTCTGTATATTGGTTGCAAAACTGAAAATATTGGGATCAGCTCAAAGATGTTGAAGTGGACAAATCAAGAAAGGTTTTTAGAAACCAAACCCAAATGATTGAGGCATGGGTTGTTCTGAGAACCCCCAAGCTTCTGAGCCACCACAGTCAAGTTATACATGTAAAGTGGACACTCAAAGCAAAATATTTAAGTGCAACAACTGTATTTTTCATTTATATATATCCAGTTATAAGTATGAATTGCTACTGTATTAATTCCTTTCTGCTACTAATAGCCTGTAATTAAAATAAAAGCTTGCAATTTAATTAATCATTTGTTGAGCATATATATTTACACTGTTGAGAACTAAGGCAATTATTTCAACAATATTAAGTATTCCAGGCTCTCTTCCCATTCACACAAGCTTTCACCATAAATTGGAAAACTGTAGTTTGTTTTATATTATCAAAAATATCACCTTTTTTTAAGCAGTCTGAAGAGCTCAGAAGCAGCAGGTTTCTAATAGTAGTAGTTTATAAAAAAACCTATTAGTTTTGTATAAAGAAGGTGGTCTTCTTTTTCATGCTTATTCTCTTTGACACAGCCCTATTTATCAATCAAAAAAACTCATTTTATCTGCAGCTCCATGAAGATGCCATTTAACTACCATATGGAATACAGTCACAGGAATAGCTTCTATTACTAGGCTACATCTTTTTCAAATAAATCTGCTATATTTAGCATTTTAGGACACATTTGCATTAAATATCTACCACCCTCATCACCCAGTGCCATTTACTTATTGAAAGAACCTCAGTATTTTGCAGAAGCTTCTTGCTTTTTACTTGAAATGTAATTTTCCTCATTTTAAAACATTTCTTTATGCAGCAGATCATTTTTCTTTGAGCACGACAGAAAAAAGAATTGCATAAACCTTTTGAGCGTATTACTTTATTTGCTACTTTAATTAAAATTTCAGTTTCCTCAGTAAATAGTCTTGAGAAATTAATTTAAAATGCTAATTGAGCAATGCATCCTTTCTGTTTCCTTACTCGCCGGGATGAGAAACCCAATTTAACAAAAGCCAGTGGATTCTGCACTTATTTCATTATTATTCTGCCTGCAAGATCTGTTTTTGTACAAGTGAAAATTAATTCTCTTGGTCTCTGAAAGACAATCAGTGGCCTTAACCTCTTTCCACAGGTATATCCAGAATACAGATGCAGCATTTGGTCTCAGAGTGCCCTTCCCACTAAAACCTGAACTATTTATTTATTTATTAAATGAAATTGAAATGAAAGGAACAAAATTTGCATTTATATAACACCTTTCATCTACAGAGGATACCAAAGCTCTCTACAAACACTGCACAGAAATCCTTTCACAACAGATGAGGAGTGAGCAGCTCTGGACAGAAGATGGAAGCACTGCACCCCCTTGCTGGAAAATTGGGACAGCACAGCAAGGGCCCTGAGAAATCAAGATTATCTGGACTTATCCAACAATGAGATCAAACTCACCTCCTGAATGAGCAGGACAAGATTCTGTAACCTCTGCACTACACTTTACATAAGAGTGGTGTTTGGACAGGAGTCAACAAGTTCGATTATGTGGCACCTCTGGCAGTGCGAGGCAGATATAAATTAATCTTACTGTGGTGGGAGAGGCTTTGCACCACATTCCCAGCTCCTAGTGTAGGGCAGTGGCTAAAAAAGAAAGGTGGATGGAGCCATCCTTTTTCAAAACCTTTGAAATGTTTTTTAGTCAGATTTGGGCAACATTTGTCAGAAAAAAAATAAACAAGGAGCCATAAAGAGAATAGAGTTGTTTCCACAGCTTTGACACGATTAATAATTCATCACAGTCAAATCTGTCTGACAGGTCATTTCTACCTTTGGATTAGAAGCTAATAATTTAAATTATCTCACAGGTCATATCAGTCTGTTCCATCATGTTTAATGACAAGTTAAACGACTCGTCTTCCACTCAGCTTTTCCCAGCATAAAACCTGAAACTCTCCCCACGCCTCCGTGCAGCTCTGGAACAGTGAGACAAATGAAACGCTTGACGCTGGGATATTTGATGCCTGGGACATCTGCTTCTTCCATTTTCCTGGTAATTGAAAGCTTGCTGGAGAAATAATTTATTAAGTGATGAATAAACTCGGGATGCAAGCTCAATTTGTGCACATTATTTCATTTGGCATATCATGTTCATTTAAAGAATCTGACACGCTGGATCAGATGGTCCAGCCTAGCACCGGAATTGGCACACACATTCAAACTCTGAAATGCTCCTTAAAAGGTCCACCCACACAGGCCTATCAAACCTGATTGTTTAATTTACTCAAAATTCCCACAGCTGAAAAAAAAAATTGGGTTTTTTTTCCTGTGTTTTGCTCCTGGTAACAGAATTTCAGTGGTCAGTTTGCTGTCTTGTACTCCTTCATCTCTTCCTCACATATCAGTACTACAGAATATTTCACCAATATTGCCAGTGTTTAGAGTATTCTTCCCTTTTATGTGTGTCTTATAATGACATTCACTATATGTCAATTCACTAATGAATAATAAAATAATAAAGAATGGCTGTGTGACACCATAAGAATGCTATACATTAGACAGAAAAAGTTACGGATCAAAAGGTGCCTATTTGAAAAAGCACGTTATACTGTCTCCTCCCAACAAAATATTCTAGCCAACATCAAATAGCATCCAGCAGCAAATAGCAGGAATGAAACAAAAGCAAGAATAGGAAAATGTAAAAGAAGTAGAAAGGGGAAAGGATCAAAAGTATTATACAAGGGATAACAGTAGAATAGCAGTCCCTGACACATCACTATTTAAAATACATGCATTTCATTACTACTTCCAGGATTTTTTTTTTTTTGCATTATTTTCATGGATCCTGGAAGCAACACCCGTGTTCCCTCTGCTGGTCCTGCTGTACCAGTGCAACCAGCTCCAAGGCTCTGGCCATCCCTGACAGCACTCTGAACAAATATTTTACTGCAATTTCTCTAAATGTCCGAAAGGGAGAGCTTCCAGAATTATATGTAGCTTGAATAAAGAGTTTTCCTTGGATTTATCTTCCCAATGTTGTTAATTTTTCTCTTCAAATTTTGGCCAAATATTAACCTGTTTATAATATACAGCAATACATGACAGTGACTTGTTTTACAGAAAATGAGTTATCAGCCACCTGGATGGCGCAGTCAAGCCTCACAAAATTCCATATTAGGCCTCTTTATTAAGAGACAAAGTGGCCAGAGGAGGAAGCAACAAACTAAATGAAAAACATTGACCCAAGAAAGAGATGGAGGAGAGAGGATATTGAGGGAGACAGGGAACAAAGAGAGATGAAGTAAAGGCAGCAGCAATTGCTGTTGGGGGATGCAAAGCAGGAAGGAAAATGCTGATTAATGCAGCACAGAGATTCATGAGAGGAACAAGAGCTTGTGAAACAAGTTAATTAGTAGGAAAGACTATCAAGTGCATGGCAAATGCAAAACAGTGAAGTCTCAGGAAACTACAAAGACAAAATTACCCACTAAGTGTGGCTCATTCCCAGCACAATCTGCAAGGCTAGCTGATATCAGTGAAACCCTCTCTGGGACGGCTCCTTGCCCTCAGAACATAAAACTTAACCATAAAAACAAAGAAATTAAGTGTGAAGTGTCCCTGCTCTGCATGTCACTGCATAAAACATGGAGCAAGGTTGCTGACAGACACCCCACAGGTGCACTGAGGGCTAAGAGAGGTAAATGTAGCAGGTTTGAATTTCAAGGCTCTGGTATGTTGTATTTTGCTGTACAAGCAGGAGTTGAGAACTGCGGTGCTGGTGCAAAGAGGTTTTGAAATCCTGCCGCTGGATTTAAATAACAAAAATCTTGAAATAATTTTTTTTTTTACAGCAAGGAAGGAGATAGCACTAGTCTCCCTGACATGGAGCATACATATCCTTGTGGGATTGGGTATTCAGGACATTATGTATAAACACAAGCTACATTTACTGCCACTCAGTCCTCCAGAAAATAAATTTGCAGTGTTTAACTCTGAGGTTAGGAACAGCACAGAATATACTGCCTATCCCAAGTCTGTACAGATTCTGTTTAAAATGCATCAGGTGCCCAAAAACATCATCCTGTAAGTGGGAATCCCATAGGCAGCTCTGTAAAGTGGAGTAGCTGCAGGTCAGAGATCACACAACTTCATCCTAGCTCTGCATGTGAGAAACAGTTCATCCTCAGGTTTTATTCCTCCTTTTCCCTCTAACTTCCCTCTTGCAAATGGATTACAAGTACCCCTCTTCTTACACAAGTTCCTCACAAAGTTCCTAAAAGTCATCTCAACCTCCATAAAGCCATTTATAAAGCTGTTAGGGAAAGAAAATCTCTACAGTTGGATAATAATTTACCAACTTATAGTAAGATATATCTAAGAAACCTCTCCAGGATTTAAATACGGAGTTGCAAAGCATAAGTTCTCTGCCAGCTCCCCCATTGTCCTGATTCCAGTTCATCACATACTGGCACTCACTGAAATCCTCACAAAGCAATGAGAAAACACATGACTCGAGCATCAGGAGAAAAAAAATAGCTATAGCTGCTCTACATAAAGTGAATTAGCAGGCTAAAGCCCATTGTGTGTCCTTTATCAGCTGGCTTAATACCACAGCATTCATACACGCGCTCTGTGACACGCCTTGCAGACCAGGGCAGCGGCTCTGCCGGGCCAGAACTTCCCGCCCGCTGTCCCGAGCCAGGCCCGCGTACCAAACCCTGAGGGAAGGGTGGGAGGGAAGAAATGCAAATCCACACGACACGTCAAACGCTTCGCCGTGGGAGCAGGTTTCTTTCTTGCCCTTTCCGTGATCAGTTTAACCTCGGAAACGCAACACCCGATTACCCCTGTTCTGGTTTGCTTAACTGGCAGTGGCAGTCGTGATCATGAATCAAATCAGCTCTGAACCCGGCATCTGGTTAGAAATAGCCTCCGGGTCGAGGGGCTCAGCAGGGAGACCCCTGGATGCAGCGGCCCTCAGAGAGGCACGGGAGGAGGAGGAGAATGGAGGAAGGTTTTGCCGGGGGCAGACCCGAGGCAGGGGAGGGGAGTCTGGGCAGGACCGGCGCTAGGCCGGAGCAGGGATGGGGACGCGGCCCCGCAGGGTCCTGCTGGCGAGCGCTCACCTCCTTCCAGCGGAGCTGCCGCAAGCTGATTTTCAGGGCCTCCAGAGAGGTCTTGGCCTTGGAGCTGTCCACCGTGACCCCGAGCCGCCGGGCGCTCTCGCCCCCGCTGCGGCGGCCCGGGGCCCGC